>OZ004716.1:49611699-49981699 GCA_963924515.1 Vespertilio murinus | reverse complement strand
TGTGGACACAACACAATCCTCCTCTACTGCTCATGTGCATTCATCTTATACACAGATTTTGCAAACTGTGCAGCTATGAGTAAGTTCTCCATACGTTCTCACACACATAGGTATGTGTGTCTATTGGGGATATGACCAGGAGGGGAATTGCTGGGGCATTGGGTGTGGTGAGGACTTCCCAATGCTGGAGGTAGTGAGTGCTGCCAGCGCATTTTCAAAGTATTGGAAACAATGCACTCCCCAACCAGAAATACATCAGAGATAACATGATCTCCACTTCCTGCTAACAACTGACTTTGCCTCACACTTCCCTTATTGCTCTCCTGCGAGGTGGCCACCAATATCACACGGTGAATGAGCTTCAGTTTCCCCTCTGCCTAAAACTGATGGGCAGTTTTCATATCTATGTGGACCATGTAACCATCTTCAACAGGAGGATGGACTGGACTCTTGTCCATAAGTGAGTGGACTCTAGTAAGGTGCCAGCATCCTGAAATAGTGGGACCGGTTGGCTATTCATGGGTATGTGGGCAGAGACCTGTGGGATGAGAGAAAGTGTCTCGTCTTTTCCCCAGGCTCCTTCCACTGAGCTCCTGAACCCTGGGCACCTCCTAAGTGACAGGTGTCTTTGGGATGCTGGTGACATGGCCCTTGGCTGAGGGGCCTGGAGAGTGTCTTGGTGGCGGCTGATCCCCAGAAAGACTGAGCTGATCAGAGGGCTGGAAGGTTCAGGCCCAGGAAGGAGGCAGAGCAGGAGGAGCCTCAACACCCATCTCTCCAACCACAGAGGCCTGTGGGCAGGGACATGGGCCTGTGGGACACTGATGGGGAACATGCCTCCTGCTGCTGTGAGAGGGGGACACCCAGAGAATGAGGCCAGAACTCACACATGGAAGCAGGAACAGGCATAGTGTCTACAAGAGCAAAGAAACAACAGACACCCAGAGGATGGGTGCTGAGCCACATCCAGGCCTGAACCCAGGCTGTCCTGCCCCAGGAAGGCTTGCTGTCCAGGGTCCTGGAGATGCGCTGCATTAGGAAACGTGACAAGGCCTGGGGGAGGGGAGTCCCTGTGACCACAGGTCCTGGTGGGACAGGGTTCCCCTGAGGGACAAAGTTAGAGGATCAGAGAGGTGACCCGGTGTAGGAGTGACCAGATCAAAGTCCATGATGCACCCCCAGGGCACAGGCCGAGACGACATTCGGTCTTCAATACCTCCCCTGTCCACACCTGGGACAGCTCAGCACAGCAAACACATGAGTTCTTGGTGTTTATATTTATTTCCGCTCAAGTTGTGGTCTCTTCTCTTTAAAAAACCCCCAAACCTTACTGGCAAGAAATGAACAGTCACATCAGCATCTCATTTCAATCCGGAGAAGAAAGTTGCAGCCCAGAGCCCCAGGGAGCAAAGGCCAGGATGGCGATGGGGGCAGGGATGGGGATGGGGAGGGCTCAGCCCACCTCTGCTGACCGGAAAGTGTGGAGAGCAGGGCGGTGCCAGCCCCCCCACAGACACAAATCAGAGGGTCCTGAGTGAAGAAGTGGGAGCGGGAACACACCTGCCATCACTCAGTCCCCACAAGGTAGCGGCCTCACGCTGTGGAGGACAATCATCATGAGCAGGTTCAGGGCAGTGGCTGTGACTGGTGACATTCTCAAACCCACTTCATGCTCACAGTGTCCCACAGACTCCCCCCTGCCCAGTCTCCTCTCTTCCCATCCCTCCCCACGGCAGGTCTCACCCTCAGAGCCGAGAGAGGCATCTCAGAGCCCTGGGCGCTGTCACTATCTGTGGGCGACACACCAGGACGGGGTCACAGCCCAGGAGAGGAGACTAAGAGGAATTATAGGGTGGGGTGCCCCAGCACTGTCACAGGTTCTCAGCGGTCACAACCCATACTCACTGGTATCCTGAGCATAGCTCCCTCCTATTCCACCTGTGGGAAGAAAACACCCCGTGAGAGACCAGGGAGGAGGCAGGGCCATGAGGTCCTAAAGGAAGCCCTAGTCCTGGGCCCAGAGAAGTTTCCAGAACCGAGTGTACAGACACAGGGCAGGATCAGGACACCTGAGGGAAGTGCATGGGTGGGGACTGGACCCACCGCCCTCCTAGAGTTCTATGCTCAGCAGGGACCTGCTCTCTAACCTGGTGCTGCTGAGAATGGGGTTCCCACCACCAGTGAGAAGTGGGCCCCTCATTTCCCACAGGTCTCACTACAGAGTGAGTGTGAGCACAGAGCCCCACACTGGCCCTCACAATGGTGGGAGTGGTGCTTCCCATGAATGAGGCGGACACACCTCTACCTGGGCTTGAACCCCCCGTGGGGCAGACACTAAGACCCCACCCCTGCCCACCTGAGCGCCTCCTCCCCCACATCACAGCTCCAGCCACAGCTCCCAGCAGGACCAGGCCCCCAGCAATGCCCAGGATGATGATAAAGGTGTGAGAAGGCGGCTCTGAAAGGACAAGGGACTGGAGGGTGAGGGCCCTGACCCCAGGCTTCAGCCCCAACCCCACTGAGGTCCCCAGAGCCCCGATGCCCTGAGAACAGGATCTGTGCCCACGGCTCTCCTCACCCCATCTCAGGGTCAGGGGCTCTGGCAGCCCCTCGTGCTGCACACGGCACGTGTATCTGTGCTCCTCTCCAGGGGGCACCCCCACGGCCGCCCACTTCTGGAAGGTCCCGTCCCCCGCAGGCCTGGTCTCCACCAGCTCCATGTCCTGGGTCTGGTCCTCCCCGTCACGCTGCCAGGTCAGGCTGATGTCCGCAGGGTAGAAGCCCAGCGCCCAGCACCTCAGGGTGACCTCCCGGGCAGAGACAGGGTGGTGGCTCACGTGTGCCTTTGGAGGGTCTGAGGGGAGGGGAGAACATGCAGGAACTTTGCATCCTCCATGGGACACTCCAGCAGCGCCCATGTGACCATCCTGAGAGTGGACAGACACCTGGGTGGGGAGGGAGCACACAGCACACACAGCAGCCTGGACAGAGGCACCTGGAAGGACCTCCTAGTCTTTAGAAAGTTCTAGAATCAAAGAGACACAGCCCATGGCATGAGGCAGGTCTCTGAGGGGAGAAAAGGTTCTGACCTGGGTGGAGTCCTCGAGCCTCAGAAAAGCTGGGGTCAGGCCTCAGACACAGGGGGTGTGGGGCAGCGCACAAGGCCTGAGATAGCAGTTTCCTGTGGGTCCCAGAGCCCTCGCAGGGCCCATGGGAACCGCTGATGGGTTATTGCAGGAGGTCTCCCTGCACCCCTAACTGTCCCTGAGAGGAGGGGGAGTCCTTCTGGTACTTGACATAGACATTCAGGGGGATCCCCTCCCTGATCCAAGGAGGGCTGTCTGACACTGACCCCTGTCCTGTCTCCTTGTAGGAGCCCCAGCCCCGGGGAGAGGTGGTGGCCCCAGGGCCCCTGGTACCTGCGCGCTGCAGGGTCTCCTTCCCTTTCTCCAGGTACATGCGCAGTCTGTCCACACACTGGCCCTCCAGGTAGCTCCGGTATTGCTGGGCCACACCCTCTGCCTCCCACTTGCGCTTTGTGATCTGAGCCGCCTTGTCGGCTGCGGTCCAGGAGGTCAGGTCCTCGTTCAGGGCGATGTAGTCGGTGCCATCGTAGGCGTATTGATCGTACCCGCGGAGGAGGCGCCCATCGGGTCCCAGGTCACAGCCATAGATGTTCTGGTAGGTGTGAGACCCTGACCCCGCCCCGAGGTCAGCCCGCCCCGCCCGCCCCGCGGGGACTGAATCTGAACCTGAAAGTGAAATCGGGTCACAGTCCCCGCGGGCTCCTCCCGGGGGTGGGGGGCCGGGCGGGTCTCGCCGCCTCGGGGTGACGCTCGGAACCGTACCCTCGGGGCGACCCCGGCCCGTCCGTGGGGAAGGGGTTCGGGAGGGGCCCGGCGCGCGGCTCACCGTCCTCGCTCTGGTTGTAGTAGCCGCGCAGGTTCTGCAGGGCCACTCGGAAAGTCTGTGCTGTTCTCTTGTGGATCTGCGTCACCCGGTCCCAATACCCCGGGTCCTCCCGCTCCACCCACGGCTGCTGCATCCACGGCGCCCGCGGCTCCTCCCTCGGATTCTCAGCGTCGCTGTCGAACCGCACGAACTGCGTGTCGTCCACGTAGCCGACGGCAAGAAAGTGGGGCTCCCCGCGGCCGGGCCGGGACACGACGGTTTCGAAATAGGTCAGGGAGTGGGGGCCTGGGGGGGACGGGGGGCAGGCCGGGCTGGACACGCGCCTTCCCGCGCCCGCGCCCCGCCGGTCCCCGCGCTCCGACCCGCACAGCCGCCCCTCCGACCCGCACTCACCGGCCCGGCCGGGGGTCAGCACCAGCGCCCCCGAGAGCAGCAGGAGGAGGGTGGGGGGCCTCTGCACCCGCATCCTGGCCGTTTGGGGAGCGTCTGAGCCCGGGCGCTTCCGCGGAGGACTTACAACAGGGAGCTGCGGGGACGCTGATTGGCTGCTGTAGAAGCCCTTCAGCCAATGGGAGTGAGAGTTGGTGTCGCAACACTAGTTTCCAGAAAGAAGATGCAGAAACCGGTTTGGAGAGAAGTGAAACCAGGGCGCTGGGGAGTCCCCACCACGGAGCTGCCCCCCAGACTCTGTGCCCTGCGGAGACCTGAGCGCAGGCCTGGGCCCCGGACTCGGTCCTGACCCTCCTCCTGCGCGGGGCGCCCGTCCCCCTGTCCCCGAGGCCTGGCCCAGGCGCTGTGCTGTTCAGGGACTTTCCAAGGCTTGGAGTTCCCCATCTCTGTGCAGCCTCACACGGGAGGGAGGCCCCCAATCACCTTGCTCCTGGGGTTCCTTCTCATGTTCAGGTTTGAGAAGGTGCGTGCCAGTTCCCCCAGCCTCAGCCTCCCAGTGTCTGTGTCCTCATTCTGTTAGGGAACCGCGGGCCAGGCCGGGTGTGGCTCAGCGGCTGAGCAGGTCAGGGCTCTGTTCCCCGGAGCCACCTGCCGGGTTGCAGGCTCCATACTCAGAGGAGGGACAGGGGGAGGTGCAGGAGGCAGCCTCGCCATGGCTCTCTCCCATCCTGGGTGTTTCTATGTCTCCCTCTCCCTTCCTCCTGAAACCAATAGGAATAATAATAATATAGTGTTGGCTGGATGCAGTTGTGGGTAGGAGGGGGAAGGAGAGGGGGAGCCGCGGGACCAGCTCTAAAGGCCCCCCAGGCCCTGCGAGGTCCTGGCCGCCTGCGCGGTCTCCGTGTCCGGGCTCCTAGGCCCCTGCGATGACGTGATGGGAGCCCGCGGGGCCCACGGGGCGTGTCCGTGTGAAGGGGAGGCGTGGGTAACCCTTCATGGTGCCTCCCTCAGGGTCCTACTCATGTGACGTCTGGGACTCGGCCCCCCTGACTCTGAGGCGGGTCCCCCATAAAAGGAGGCTCCCATCCGTGAGGGCCTTCCCTTGCGCTCAGGAGTTTATAGGAGGTGAAGCGGGGCCTCCATTCCAGGGCTCAGCGCCTGGTCCCCCAGTCCTCCTCCCCCAGAGCTGGACCGGGACCAGGGAAAGAGCTGCTCCCCAGGGCGAGGCCGCACCGCCAGGGCTGCTCTCCCTCCCGGGAAGGGCTCCTGCAGTCACAGCAGCAGCTCCAGCAATGCCCCCCTCTGCTGCCCCCCATTTCTGCCAGAGACGCGGTGCAGGTCTCCGGGCAGAACCCCATGGGGACCCGCTCTGGCCGCTCAGGGGAAGGTCCCTCAGCCTTGGCGCCCCGTGAGCGCAGCCCCCTCCTGCCCGCCCCCCGCCCGCCCCCAGGAGGGGAGGCCGGGCGGGAGCGGCCCCTCCTCCCGCTCCGAGGGGGTCCTGGGCGCTGGTCCCCCGGGAAGGTCCGCTGGGCGCACACCCCTCCCTGCGCTGGCGCCCCAGGTGGCGGTGAACGCGTCTTTTCTTGGGGGCGCCTCCCTCCCTCTCCCCTCCTCCTGCTCCCTTAGCTCTACCCAAGAAAGAAAGCACTGGAAAACATGCTCCCGTGAGAATAAACCAGAACATGCATAAACACAGTAAGTGCGCGTGTGTGATTGTGCCTGAATGTGTGTGTGTGCGCGTGTGAGTGTGTATCATCTCATGTGAGTGTCACAGGGCACGTTGCTTGTGGTCCACACCTTTAGCGCAGGGCGGGCAGCGGCCACACCGCTCCCTCCTCCCGCTCCCTCCTCCCGCGGGGGCACCGCCAGCCCAAGGACCGAGGACCGGACTCTGCAGACGAAGGGGGAGGTCTGGGGGAGGAGGGAGTCGGGGCTGCCTTCTGAGCCCCTGCTGCCCCGGGCCCAGGAAGGGGCAACGGAACTAGGGTCCCATTCTGTCCCTTCAGCCCCGCCCACAACTCCCACCCGGACCCCCACTCAGGCCTCAGCGCTGCCGGGGCGCCCGGCGTCGGTGGGCTGGGCCGAGGGGCAGGAGCGGCAGCGCCGGCCTCGGGGGGTCACCGGGTGCGGGGGGGGGGGGCGGCCCAACCTCAGCCCCGGCGGGGCGGGCGCAGAACCAGCTCCACCCGCGGCGCCCGGGCGCCTCTCCGGAAGGGCTCCCGCCTTGGCCCCGGGGACACCGCCCCGCTGCTCCCTGGGCGCGGGGTCTGGGGGGCCCCAGCCCCTGGCACCCTATGCCTGTGCGGGCCCCACCCTGAGCCCCACTCCCCTCCCGCCCTCCCCGCGGCTCCGCCTCCCCCAGGGCTGGCCTCCGCCCCGGGACCCCGAACCCCGACTGGCCGTGGCCCAGGAGCCGAGGACGGACTGCCGGCCGCGGGGGAGGGATGGCGGGTCCAGGAGGGACGGCGGGCGGCCGGGGACCCGCAAAGGCGGCTGCGCGTCCCCAGCGCCGCTGTGGGCTGAGTCCCGGGCTGTCCCTCCGCCGCCCCCTCCGGGGAGGTTCCTGGTCGCCCTGCGCCCCGCGGCGCCTCCTCGCGTCCCGGGCGCCGGGTCCCCAGAGGCGGGTCCGGGAGCTGCGTGCGCGGGGCCGTCTCCACGGACGCGCAGGGGACCGGCCTGCGCGGGGCGATCGCGAGCCCCAGAGGCGCGGTCGGGGGACCGAGAGCAGGAACCCCTCCACGGGGGCGGGGTCCGCACACAGGCGCCCCCCCAGCAGGTCGCCCCGCGCTGCAGCCTCCCCGCTGGAGGCCTGGGGAGGGGACGCAGCTGCAGACACCCCTGCCCCCGCCCTCCCCTCTGCCCCGCCCCGTGGGCACCCGCCCCGGCCCCGCAGCAAGGCCGCCAGCCCCGGCTCCTGGGGAGCACCCCTCTTTCTGAGGGAGGGGGCCGCACCCCGCTGAGCACAGTCTCCAGGGAGAACAGCAGCCGCCCTGACCAAGGCCCCTGAGGACGGAGGGCGGGGCCCGGGGCCTCCCGCACAGCCCGGGGCGCGGGGGGTCCTGGGAAAGGGGCGCCCGTGGGGCCAGGCCCCGGGTGCTCACGCTCAGGAGGGAGGCATGTCCATTGTGGGGACACACCCCCCTTAGAGAGGAAACCGGCAAACACACCCCCACTTTACAGCCGGGGGCGGGGCCGGGGCGGGGCCTGGGGGGACGTGCGCTCTGCTGCCCCCTGGCGGCGCCCGGAGGTGCGGGCGCAGCAGCCGCGTCCCTCCCGCGGGGCGTCCGCCCAGGAGACTCCCCCCAGGGGGGCCGCGCAGGAGCCGCTTTACAGGCCCAGGAGCTCCGGGGGGGGTGGGGGGGGGTCCCCGTCAGCTAACGGGGCTCCGCACACTCAGGCTGCCCAGCGGGCGAGGGGCTGCGGGAGGCAGAGGGCCCAGGGGTCCGAGGCCCCACGTCCACGGGTGTCATGGCCTCGGGGCCCCAGCCCCCCCTCCTCCCCGCGCAGCCTCCTGGGGCAGAAGGAAACCGGGGGTGCGGACCGGGACCCCAAAGGGAAGAGGAGCCCCAGGGCGCCCCCTCCGGGGACCCGTCCTCAGGGCCAGGCCGGTGGGGGGGCCGCCGGGCTGGGCCGCGGGCGCCGCGGAGGGAGCCCGGGCCGCGGGCCGCCCCCGGACGGAGCCGGGCCGTGAGCGCCCGGCAGACGGGCCGCTCTGCGCCGGGGACGCGGCGGGGCGGCCGGACGAGCCGCGGGGCCCGCACAGCCCGGCCCGGAGCGCAGCCCTGCGGGGAGGGGAGGGGAGGGCGGCTCCGGGCGGCCGACCCGGAGGGCAGCGAGCGGTGCGCCGGGAGCCGGGAGCCCGCCCCGGGCCGCCCCGGCCGCTGGGGAGGGAGGAGGCTCCGGAGCGCCGTCCCCGCGGCCGCCCCGGGGCTCAGGCCGAGCTCACCGGCCGCTGAGCTGCGAGCGGCCGCGGGGCTGCGGGCCGAGCGGGCCCGGCCGCGGGGAGGCCCGGCCCCGGAGGCCCCTGCGGACCCGCGGGCGGCGGCGGCGCTGGGCGGGGGGCCGCGGGCCGCGTGGGGGGCTGAGGGCGGCCGCGGGCCGGGGACGGGGGGGCAGAGGCACCCGAGCCTCAGGCTGCCGGTGTGGCCTCCGCCCGAAGGTGACGGGGAGCCCTGCGCCCCGCTGCCGCTCAGGACCCGGGGCCCCCGGGGCGGCGGCCGTTCCCTCCGCGGGGAGCCCGCAGCCTGGACCCGCCCGGCCCGCGTCCTGCCCGCGTTGGGGGGCGGGTCCGGGACTCGGCCTCGCAGCCCATGAGGGGCCTCCTCCCGGGGGTGCGGGGAGGGACCCGGAGCAGAAGGGCCCGGATACACCGGGGACACGGCCCGCACCCCGGGTCTCAGCGGCAGCGGCGGAGATGCAGGCGGAGCCGCGCAGCGCCCCCTGCGGGCCGGGCCTGGGCAGCGGGAGGCGGCCGCCGCCCCGGGGCGCACAGGGACCCGCTGGCTGGGTGCGGACCTCACCCTGGGGCCGCCGGCGGGTCCCCCGGGCCCTGGCCCCGGGGCGTCCCTGTTCGCATGGGAGCCCGTGGAGGACGCGGGGCCCACAGCCCTGTCCCGGGGCCCGTGTCCCCGCCTCTCGCTCCCCCTGCCCCGCCTCCGCCCCTCCGGGCTGTGGCCGGCTCACCGTGAAGACCCCACACGTGCCATCACCCACGGGCGGTGCCCACCCAGACCCCTCGGCGCCCTGCCAGCACCCGCCCCCACCCCGCCGCCTCGGGGCCCGGCTCCTGCTGCGGCCGCTGCCGAGGGCCGGGGCGGGGCCGCCCGTGCCCGCCGCCTCCTGGGTCCTGTCGTCTCTCCTTTGGAGGAAAGTAGTTTGTCCCTGGCAGCGGCCTCCCGCCTGCAGGGCCCGCGCCTCCTGGGCTGCAGCGGCGCTGGCCTGGGTGTCCCCGGGCGCTGGCCGGACCGGATGGGCACGGGGAGGGCATCCGTGGGTCACTCGGTGCCGAACAGGGAGCGGGACGGGCTGGAGACCCCGGGACGCAAGGGTGCAGGCCGGGCAGGTGCGCCCGCTGCCCCGGGCCCAGCGGACGGGCAGGGACGGGGCTGAGAGACGCTGGGGGCAGGAGCCCAGCCCTTCCCGCCTCCGGTGCCAACTCGGCTGCAGACCCAGCGTGCCTGTTCCCTCGAGGGGCACTCCATGTCCACACCTGCTCCCCACCAGCCCCGGCGCATCTGGGGGTGCAGGGCCTGCCCAGCGGGGGTGCCGGGCCCCTGCTCCTGGTTCGTGGCCTCTGGGCCAGGGGGAGCCGGCAGCCAGGCTCCCGGGAGCTCCGGAGGCAGCACGCCGCCCCGTCCCGGACGCCGGGCATGAACGGGGCATCGGCACTGGGCTCGGGCCCCACAGGCCCCGTCCTGGGGGCAGGGCAGGGACAGGCCGGGGCCGGTGGGTTTTCTCAGGCTCCTGTTGGCGGGAACGTGCCAGGCGGGCCTGCTGGGGGCTGTGTTTCTGGGGCGTCTGAGCCAAAGAGCCCGCGTGGGTGGCGGGGGCCTCTGACCAGAGCGGGTGGGTGTGCGGGCAGCCCTGGCGTCTGCTGGGGATCGATCACCTGTGGGGGCCCCGCAGCTGGACGGAGGCCACAGGGTCCTGGCTGTTTGCCCTGGGCGCCGGGCGAGGCGTGCGCCCCCCGGGTGTTTGGGGGTGTGAGTGGCGGTGGGGTCCCCGCCTGGCGCCCCTCCCCGGAGCCTGCGGAGTCCCCAGAGGAGGTGCTGGTCCTGGTCCCCCCGGCCTGCCAGACGCCACGCCCACACACGTGACGGGGCAACGCCTCTCACTCCCATTGGCTGAACCTTTTGTACAGCAGCCAATCAGCGTCCCCGCGGCTCCAGGTTATAAGTCCTCCGCGGAAGCGCCCAGACTCAGATTCTCCCCAAACGGCCAGGATGCGGGTGCAGAGGCCCCCCACCCTCCTCCTGCTGCTCTCGGGGGCGCTGGTGCTGACCCCCAGCCGGGCCGGTGAGTGCGGGGCGGAGGGGCGGCTGTGCGGGGAGGAGCGCGGGGACCGGCGGGGCGCGGGCCCGGGAAGGCGCGTGTCCAGCCCGGCCTGCCCCCCGTCCCCCCCAGGCCCCCACTCCCTGACCTATTTCCTCACCGCCGTGTCCCGGCCCGGCCCGGCCGCGGGGAGCCCCGCTTCCTCGCCGTCGGCTACGTGGACGACACGCAGTTCGTGCGGTTCGACAGCGACGCTGAGGATCCGAGGGCGGAGCCGCGGGCGCCGTGGATGCAGCAGCCGTGGGTGGAGCGGGAGGACCCGGGGCGATGGGACCTGCAGACCCGGATGTTCGGGGCAGCGGCACAGACTTACGGAGAGAACCTGCGGAACCTGAGCCGCTCCCACAACCAGAGCGAGGACGGTGAGCCGCGCACCAGGCCTGTCAGGACCCGCCTCCCCACGGAGGGGCCAGGATCGCCCCGAGGGTCCGGGTCCCAGTGTCACCCCAGGTGGTGGGATCCGCCTTGGCCCAACCCCCCGCGCCCTGTCCCCGGGGGCAACCCGCAGGGACTGAGACCCAATTTCAGTTTTAGATTCAGTCCCTGCTGGGCGGGCCTGGAGGGGCTGAAGTCCAGGGGACCGGGTCAGGGTCTCACACCCTCCAGGTCAAGTACAGCTGCGACCTGGGACCCGATGGGCGCCTCCTCCGCGGGCATGAGCAATTCGCCTACGATGGCACCGAATACCTCGCCCTGAATGAGGACCTGACCACCTGGACAACGGCCGACAAGGCGGCTCAGATCACAAAGCACAAGTGGGAGGCGGAGAGTGTGGCCCAGCAATACCGTAGCCACCTGGACGGCCTGTGCGTGGACTCACTGCGCATGTACCTGGACAAAGGGAAGGAGACGCTGCAGCGCGCAGGTACCAGGGGACCTGGGGCCGCCCCCTCTCCCCGGGGCTGGGGCTCCTACAAGGAGACAGGACAGGGGTCAGTGACTGACACCCCTCCTCGGGGTGTTGGAGTGGGGCCCCCAGGATGTCTAGGTGAGGTTCCAGTAGGACTCCCCTTACTCTCAGGAACAGGTAGGGGTGCAGGCTCCCCTGGGGTGCAAATAGATTCCCTGCAATAACTCATAAGCGGTTCCTGGGACCCACGGGGACCTTCTCTCTCAGGCCTTTTGCACTGCCCCACACCCCCTGTGTCTGAGCCTGACCCCAGCTTTTATGAGTCCGTGGCCTCCACCCAGGTCAGGACCACAAATCCATTTTCTCCCCTCAGAGACATGCCTCCTGTCCTGGGCTGTGTCTCTCTGATTCTGGAACTTTCTATAGACAATGAGGTCCTTCCAGGTGCCTCTGTCCAGGCTGGTGTGTGTGCTGTGTGGTCCCTCCCCACACAGGTGTCTGTCCACTCTCAGGATGGTCACATGGACGCTGCTGGAGTGTCCCATGGAGGATGCAAAGGTCCTGCATGTTCTCCCCTCCCCTCAGACCCTCCAAAGGCACACGTGACCCACCACCCCGTCTCTGCCCGGGAGGTCACCCTGAGGTGCTGGGTGCTGGGCTTCTACCCTGAGAACATCAGCTTGACCTGGCAGCGTGACGGGGAGGACCAGACCCAGGACATGGAGCTGGTGGAGACCAGGCCTGCGGGGGACGGGACCTTCCAGAAGTGGGCGGCCGTGGGGGTGCCCCTTGGAGAGGAGAAGACCTACGAGTGCCAAGTGCAGCACGAGGGGCTGCCCGAGCCCATGACCCTGAGATGGGGTGAGGAGGGCGGTGGGCACAGAGCCTCTTCTCAAGGCAGCGGGGCCCTGGGGGACCTCAGTGGGGTCGGGACTGAGGCCTGGGGTCAGAGCGCTCACCCCCCCTTCCCTACTCCTCCCAGAGCCGCCTCTTCACACCTTCATCCCCATCATCCTGGGCATCGCTGGGGGCCTGGTTCTGCTGGGAGCTGTGGCTGGAGCTGTGATGTGGGGGAGGAGGCGCTCAGGTGGGCAGCGTGGGGTCTGAGTGTGCACTCTAGACAGTGACAGTGCCCAGGGCTCTGATGTGTCTCTCATGGGTTCTAATGGGGAGACCTGCTGTGGGGCAGGATGGGAAGAGGGGGCACTGGGCATTGGTGAGTCTGGGGGACACTGTGAGCATGAAGTGGGTTTGAGAATGTCACCAGTCACAGCCACTGCCCTGAACCTGCTCATGATGATTGTCCTCCACAGCGTGAGGCCGCTGCCGTGTGGGGACTGAGTGATGGAAGACGTGTTGCCGCTCCCACTTCCTGACTCAGGATCCTCTGATGGGGGCTGTCTCCACCCTGCCCCCCCCCACACACTTTCCTTTCAGCAGAGGCGGTTGGGGCTTCCCTGTCCCCATCCCTCCCTTTCCTCCCTGGGGCTCTGAGCTGCCACTTCCTGCTCCGGATGGAAATGAGATGCTGATGTGACTGTTCATTTCTTGCCAAGGAGGCCTGGGGGGCATTTAAACTGGAAGCTCCTAAATTCTGAAGAGAAATAAATTGAAGCTCCAAGAACTTTCCAGTCACGTGTGTTTGCTGTGCTGGGCCTGTCGCTGGCGGGACGGGAGGGGCGGTGAGGACAGAGTGTCTAGTCAGGGCCTGGGCCTGGTCAGTGCTCAGTGCATCATGGGATTTGATGCACTCACTCCTTGGCCAGGTCACCTCTCTGTCCTCTGACCTTGTCCCTCAGGGGAACCCTGTCCCACCAGGACCTGTGGTCACAGGGACTCCCCTCCGCCAGGCCTTGTCACGTGTCCTAATGCAGCGCATCTCCAGGACCCTGGACAGCGAGCCCTCCTGGGGCAGGACAGCCTGGGCTCAGGCCTGAGCCCCCACCCCCTCCCCTGAATGCTTATGTCTTTGCTCTTGTGGACACTATGCCTGTTCATGTCTTTCTGCAGGGGTTCTGGCCTCATTCTCTGGGTGTCCCCATCTGACAGCAGCAGGAGACAAGTTCCTCGTCAGTGTCCCGCAGGCCCAGGTCCCAGCACACAGGCCTCTGTGGTTGTAGAGATGGGGTTCAGGCTCCTCCTGCTCTGCCTCCTTCTGGGGCCTGCACGTTCCCACCCTCTGATCAGCTGAGTCTTTCTGGGGACCAGCCCCCACCCTGATGCTCTCCAGGCCCCTCAGCCAAGGGTCATCTCACCAGCATCCCAAAGACACCTGTCACTCAGGAGGTGCCCAGGGTTTAGGAGCTCAGTGGCAGGAGCCAGGGGCAAAGAAGAGATACTTTCTCTCATCCCACAGGTCTCTGTCCACACATCCATTAATAGCAAACGTTTTCCAATAGTTATGGATGCTGGCACCTTACCGGAGTCCCACCCACTCATGGACAAGAGTCCAGTCCATCCTTCTATTGAGGATGGTTACATGGTCCACACATGTATGAAAATGGCCCAAGAATCTCAGTCAGATGAGAAACTGAAATTCACCCACAGTGTGCTATTGCTGCCCACCTCCCCCCATGGTGGAAATGACAGAGTCTCGGAAAGTCAGCCGTTCACAGGCATGTGGACTCCTCTCTCAGATCCTCCTGGCGGGAAAGTGTGTTGTGTCACACCTGGTGGGAAATGCATTGTCTGTACTCCCTACTCCTAGAGACAGAGCAGGATGGGGTGTCGGGGAGTCTGAGGTTGAGCGTCCCCCACAGGAGGACAGGAGGTCACAGATGGGATGAGGGAGAGAGTGAAAGGCTCAGAAGGACAGATGGACTCAAAGCAGAGATGCCTGTTGGCAAATGTGGGGAGGAAAGAGAAGCCTTACCCATGGTGGCGAGAACGTGCTTGTCCTCCAGAAAGAGATGCTCAGCCCTGACGTACCTCACACCACCCAACTTCACCGATGGCTCCCTCTCATGGGCTATGCCCCCCAATCTTCTCCAATGGGGTGCCACACATGTGCTGTCACAGGGGGAACATTAGTCAAGATGCCAGCTGCCCCACTCCCCCTTTTGAAAGAAGCAATAAAAGGAGAGGGTTGAATGAGGTCACAGGGGTCTCTCGGGTCTTGGAATTTCGGGGAAGTCACTCTACCCCATGGGACACCTGTACACGCGAGAACAGAGACGGGGAAGGTAAGGGAACCAACTCCTCTGGAGGCGAGAGGAAATCGGGATGGAGCCGTGGTTGCAGAGACACAAAGGTGGGAATGGAGCCTGAGAGTTTCTCCTCAGGGGATGCCGAGGGGACCTGGTTGGCAGCTCTACCTGGACAGGAGTGAGGGGACCACGGTTCTCCCATCCAATTAGTGACCCCACACAGCCTCCTGATACAAGGGAACTTTCTTGCAATGCTTTGTGACCACTTATGACTGCCCAGAATGCTTTTCTTTCTCTTGTGGACAGTGTAGGAGTTTCATAGAGAAAGCAGTTAACTCATCAAGTCCCCAGTGAATACGTACAAGAAACCTGTGTTGCGTCAGCCAAGCCAAGGGTTCTGTGAGCCTGAGGGAGGGCCAGTGAAGGATGAGGAAGAGACAGACAAAGAGAATACGCTGGGTCTAGGTAGACAGGAACCCTGAGGAGCTTCCAGAATCTGCCTGCGGAGCCTGTGGCAGGAGAGGCTGTGAGAAGCTGGTGTGGTGGGGCCTGTGCCAACTTGGTGCCCGTTGCATCATGGGTTTGAGGTGGTCACTCCGTGGCTGAGTCATGTTCGTTACTCCTCTGACCTTGTCCCTCAGGGGAACCCTGTTCCACCCGCACCTGTGGTCATACAACTCACACCCCCCAGGCCTTTTCCCCTGTCCTAATGCAGCGCGTCTCCAGGACCCTGGACAGCGCATGCTTTGGGGGTCCCTGAAGTCAGCCTGTTTCTGGCCTGGATCCTGCCTTCAGCCCCCACCTGCAGGAGATTGTTGTGTTTGTGGTTTTGTGGATTTTACGCCAGTTACTCCGTGTGTGTGAACGCTGGTGTCGTTCTCCGGTGTCCACTCTGACACAGGCGCCTGTTCCCATCAGTGTCCCGCAGGCCCGGTCCCTGCACACGGGAGCCCGTGGGACGGGAGGTGGACTTCAGGCTCCTGCTGCTCCGCCTCCTTCTCGGGCCTCATGTTCCATCCCGAATTTCCGAGGGACCCGGTTCTGGAATCAGCACAGAGGAGGGCCCCCATTCCTCCTCTGAGATCAGGTCCCGCTGGGACTGTGCTCTGCCCACGGCCCTCTCTCCAGCCTCCAGTGGCCCCCAGGATGTGGGGAGGGGAGGCAGCTTCAGGTTTAGGGGCGCAGCGCTGTGGGCAGTGCAGGTGCAATGAGGGTGGGGGGAGGCATCCTGAGCAGCAGCCGCCCCAGGACAGCTGAGCGGGGACCACAGCCAGGAGGTCACTGTGTCCAGCACAGGGAGGGCTCCCCTGCAGGGGCCGCGGCTGGTTGAGTGACAGATGTGAGCGCGGGGGCTGCCTCTGGGGCCTCACTGAGGGGGTGTGGACCCGCTGGCCGGTGGGCAGGAGTGTGGGCACAGGGTGTGTACGAGCCAGGGGACAGGGAGGGGGAAGGGGACAGGAAAGGGTTTTGGGGACACCCAGGGAAGGGACTCAGGTGTGGCTGTGGGACAGGGCAGGCGGCTGTTCAATGGCGGGTCAGTGTGGGGCTCGCTGGGAGGTGACCTTGAGGAGAGGCTGCAAGGTCATGACCCAGGAGGCCCTCTGGGGGGAGGTGTGCCAGGCGGGAACCTGCAGTGCGCATGCCCTGGGGCAGGAGGGGCAGGTCTCTGGGAGGAGCCAGGAGGCGGTGTGGGCGGAGCAGAGAGATGGAGCTGAGAGGAGCCTTGGGACCACGTGGGCGGAGGGGTGGAAGGGCGGGGCTGTGCTGAGGGAGGCGGGGTCCCAGGACAGTCTGGAGCAGGAGAGGGACTTGGGGTGACGCCGCCTTGAAGGGGTCGCTGTGGCTGCTGTGCTGAGGGCAGACCTGGGGCGCCAGGGAGGCAGCGGGAGAGCAGGAGGGCCTGCGGGGTGCACGGGGAGATCCCTCCGCAGGGTGACCTGGGAATAGTGGGCCGGTGGGATTCTGGAACCTTCTGAGGAGGACCTGACAGCACCCCTCATGGGTCCATCCGGGGTCTGGGAGAGCGCGGGCACCACCACCAGGAATGTCATTGGTGGAAGGAGGAGGACAGCGCTGCCCCCAGCGGAGATGGGAGCTCAGGGAGCAGCACATATGGGGGGGGGGGCATCACAGACGTTGGTGTAAGAGATGTTGGGGGGCTGTCTGCGGGAACAAGGGGCGGGGACTGGCGGGGGGACCTGAGCTGGAGGACGGAGGGGTGTCGCTGGAGAAACAGCCTTGGGAGGCGACGCACAGAAAGGCCATCTCGGGCCTGAAACAGGGACGCGCCCCCCAGGGAGCGAGGCTGCAGGAGACCAGGGGGAGGGGCCGACCGGGACCCAGGGCTGAGCGCCCCCATCCCACCCACCCCCGCGCCCCTCTGCAGTCCTGGCCCCGAGTCAGTCACGGGTTGTGAATGTCCGGGGTCTCACTTTCATTGCCCAGGAGGCCCTGGTCAGTCGCAGAGACTCCGGGGTCCGGGCCGACGGGGACATCGGGGTCCCAGCGAGGCTGGTGTGGAGGCCGTGGGTCTGGGTCACAGGCTGAGCAGCAGGAACCGCGCAGGAAGCCCAGGGCCGCGGGCGCCCCCTGCGGGGCTGGCTGCGGGGAGACCCTGGTCAGGGGCCAGTTCCCTGGGGCGGGGTCTGGGCGGGGCGAGGCTGTGAGGGGCCCCCAAGGGGTGCTGGGCCTCAGCCAGAGGGGGACCCGCTGGGGACAGCTCCCCGGGGCGGGCCTCACCCACAGGGAAGGGTTTTGTGTGTTTCCCTCAGAAAGGAAAGGGGGGCCGTGTGGTCAGTGATGGGGGTGGGGCTGGGAGAGGCCTGTCCTTGTCTCTGCCCCTGGGGGGGCGTCAGGGGGGACTCGGGGAGCGGGTTCAGGTCAGGGTGTCTCTAACCTGCTCCAGGAAACGCACAGCAGAGCTGCCTGTTGGGGACCATGGACCCCACTTCTGCCTCACACACAGCCGTGAGCATGCCCTGGGCTCTGACAGGAGGGGGAGCCACAGGTCAGGCTGAGGCCACACATCCAGGGGCCCCCGCCCAGCCCAGGTCAGGCCCACAGGGACCCCTGCACGCTGCCCACCCACACCCCCACCCGAGTCCCCTGGGGCAGACCCTGTCCCCGGAGGTGGTCCCGCTGTCTTTGCTGCTCCTGATCCCCAGACACTGTTCCTGCCCCTCCCGCCCCTGCCCAGCGCTCTCTGCCAGCCCCAGCCCCTCCGGGCCACCTCATGGGTCCCAGAGACCCCGACTGGGAGGAACCCCAGCACGGGGCTCCCTGGGGGACCTGAGCCCGGCCTGGGGTGACGGGGCCAGTGAGCGGCTCAGCCATGTGCACAGGGTCTGCTCCCTCCTCTGCCGGAGGGACGTGGAGGCTCAGGTGTGGGGGCAATTGGACAACTGATGAAGCTGACGGGCAGACGTTGGGTTATAACTTCACCATTCTGGCATAAAATCAGACCTGACCACACACACACACACACACACACACACACACTCACACACACACTACAATCTTAGTCTGTGGTGTGATGCCATCTGTGCTAATAAAAGGGGTAATGTGCTAATTAGACCAGACATCCTCCAGGTCTTCTTCCAGACAAAGTCATGGTGGTGGGGGCCAAGGCAGAGGCAGTTAGGGCGATCGGGCCGGCCAGGGAGAGCAGTTAGGCTTGACCAGTCTGGCAGGGGAAGGCAGCGGGGGGAAATCAGACAACAGGGGAGGGCAGCTGGGGGCAATCAGGCAGCAGAGGTGGTTAGGGGTGATTAGGCAGGCAGGCAGGGGAGCAGTTCGGGGAATCAGGCAAGCAGGCAGAGGAGTTAGGAGCGATCTGGCAGGCAGTAGGTGAGCAGTTAGGAGCTAGCATTCCCAGATTATGAGAGGGATGTCTCCTAAGAGCTCCCAGATTTTAGTGGGTGCACTGAGGGTCACCCCCCTACACACACGTGCAAGAATTTCATACACCGGGCCTCTAGTTGTAAGGACCAGGTGTGCTCCTTCCTGAAACCCTGCAGGCGATGCCCTTGTCTCCGTCTCCCTGGGAGGCGGGGCTCTCCTCTCTGTGTGTTCCCTGCAGTGTGAGCGTGAGCGTGGCTGTGTGTACACGAGGCAGCAGAGGGAGAGAGAACTCCCAGAGAGACTGTGTCCCTGGGTCCAGTCTCAGAAGCCGTGTGATTGCGCTCCTCGGAGGGGGAGGAAGAAATGGGGGGGGGAGCCGGCCCTGGGCCCCCCTGGGAAAGGGGCCACATCCGCTGCCCCCCACCCCTAGGTCCCTGTCCCAGCCCGGATCCCCAAGGCCCCACGGGGTTCGGAGTTCGGATAGGTGGCCAGGATCACCTAGCCGGAGCACAAAGGAAGGAGCAGACACCAAGATGCAGGCGGCCACGAGCGTGGTCCCCCTCAATTCCCTCCCAGGGCTGCAGCCCCCGAACCAGGCTGGGGCCTCCCGGGAGGAGGGGCGCAGGAGCCGGACAAACCCTGGTCTGGGCTGACTTTCCACGGATGTAGCCAGGGAGCCGCTCTGCCACCATCGGAGCCTCGGCCCAGAAGCAGGCCGCCTGGGAACGGGTCACCCCCGCGGTCCCCAGGAACAGCGAGGGGCGGCCCCCTTTCCCCCCACCCGGGGCCCAGGAGGAGGGGCTCCCCACACCGGACCCTGGTCCCCACGCAGCGCGGGGCGGGGCGGGGCGGGGACCGGCTCTCCGAGGCCCAGGCCCTGGTCCTGCCCCATCGCTCTGCCCAGCGGGACCCTGACTGAGAGGCTCCAGTGACACCCACAGAGTCTAGTGCGGCCCCCGTGGGCGCCCCGGCCACGCACACCCACCCAGGGTCTGAGCCGCGCTTCCCCTGGGGCGGGGTTCCCATGGCAACAGCACAGCCTCCGGAGGGACAGCTCCCTCTCCCCAGCCCCACCCCAGCGCACCTCCTGGTGGTGGGAGCGCCATCCCACGCGGGGCGCGTCCTTATTCAGCGACGGAGCCAGAATCCACGAGGCTAGGAAGGCTTGGCGGGGCGCCCCGGGCACGCAGTCCCCGGGTCACCGTCCTGACACCTCCCGTCCCAGCCCCGAGGGCGGAGGCAGCGTGGGCCCTGGTGCAGGGTCTGCCTCCGAACCCCAAACCCAGATGCCACGAGCTTCTGCAATTCTGCTCCACGGGGCTCCCGTCACCCCCCCCCCCCAGCTGCCTTGGGGCACCTGCTTCCGCGTGACAGGGGCACCGCCCCATCACATCCCCCCTGGCTCTGTGTCCCCCTGACACAGTCCCCGCTGACACTGTCCCCCCAACACTGTCCCCCCTGACACTGTCCCCCCTGACACTGTCACCTCCTGACACTGTCCCCCCTGACACTGTCCCCCCCTGACACTGTCCCCCCTGACACTGTCATCTCCTGACACTGTCCCCCTGACACTGTCCCCCTGACACTGTCCCCCTGACACTGTCCCCCACAGGCACTGCCACCCCTGGCTCTGTCCCCCCCTGACACTGTCACCTCCTGACACTGACCCCCTGACACTGTACCCCCCTGACCCTGTCCCTTCCTGGCACTGTCCCCCCTGAATTGCCCCCCCTGGTTGTCCCCCTGGAAGAGCCCGTGGTTCAGGTCCAGAGTCACCACCGCCGCTGCCCCTGGGTGTTCAGGACCCACAGCGACCCCCCCAAACACACACACCCTTTGTGGCCCTGGCCTTGCCCAGCCCCGCCAGCACCCCCTCCCCAGGGGAGGGAAGAGGGCACACCCCCACCAGGAAGTATGAGGGAGCCGGCTGACCAATGTTCCTCTCATGGATGTTTCTAACTCTCTCCCTCTCCCTTCCTCTCTGCAAAAATTCAATAAAATATATTTTAAAAATAAAACTAAAGGGGGGGCAGGCTGTGGTGGGAGAGCAGGGCCCTGGGGAGGGCCGGGGGGCCGCGGGGAAGGGAGCCCACACCCCCGAGCCCAGGCAGAGACGGGTCAGGCTGGGACGTGAGGGGGGGGACGGGGGATGGGGCGTGACACTGAGCCACTGTGAAAAGATGGAGTCACGGCGCGTCCCAGTGAGTGTGGGTGGGAGAGGGGTGAAGGGGGACACCCCAAAGCTGTGCCATGCAGGGAGAAGGCGGGCTGTGGGCAGCAGAGGCGGGGGGGCTGCCGGGCCTTCCACCGGAGGGAGGGGAGGGGGTGTCGGGGCGCTGGACGCTGAGTGTGGGGGCCTGCAGGGGGAGGCCAGGATGGAGGAAGAGGCGGGAGGGGCACACAGGACAGTCACAGCCTGGAGCGGGGAGGCCCCACTGTCACAGGAGAGGCCCCACAGCCTGCCCCCACCCCCAGCCCCAGGTGCAGGGGGGAGGAGGGGACAGGAAGGAGCTTTGGGAACATGGGAGCTCCAGGAGGGGGTCCCAGCACCCCAAGGCGCCTGCCAGTCTCGTGGGGCAGCCCTGAGGGTGGAGCAGGGACCCCTAGCCTGCCCCTCCCCTGCCCGGCCTGCCTCAGTGGAATGGGAGCTCAGTGGCTAGGGGTTAGGGGAGGGGGAGGGAGCACTCCGAGTGTGCACGTGTGTGTGTGTGTGTGTGTGTGTGTGTGTGTATGTGTGTGTGTGTGTGAGAGAGAGAGAGAGAGAGAGAGAGAGAGAGAGAGAGACAGAGAGAGAGAGAGAGAGAGAGAGAGAGAGCCACACAGAGCTCACACCACTGCCCCCTCTCCCAGCCCACTGGACTGGGGTCAGGGGTGGCACAGAAGAAGCTGGTGACCCAGATGGGGTGGTGGTGGCAGGAGGGGGGTGCCCGCCTCCTGGGGGGCGTGGTGGGAGCTGGAGGGCCTGTGCTGAGGGCCAGCCTCCCATCCCCGCTGGCTGTTCACCGCTGTGCTCCCGCCCTCATGGCGGCTCCAGCTTGCCCCTCAGGAGGGGGGGGCGTCCCGCTCAGGGGCTTTCCCGGGAACCAGCTCCTCCCAGGACACAGCGGGATGGGCGCACACATCGCCCGCGATGGCACTCATCCGCCTCCTTGGCGTTCGGGGGGGGCCTGGAGGTGGAGTGACAGCCTGGGGGACGCCACTGCCCAGCGGGGTCTGGAGGGTGCAGAGCGGATGGCGGTGCCCAGCTGAGAGCGGCGGGTCCGCCAGGAGCAGCCAGGGGCGCCGCGGCAGGGCCTGTGCGGGGCCCGCGGGCCGGGGCGGGCCGGGCTGAGCCCTGGGGCACCATGGGGCCTGTGCCCAGCGCTCCTGCTCCGCGGCCTCCTCTCCGCGCTGGGGCGGCGGCGGGGACCCGTCTGCTTGGGGGGCTCGACCGGGGGAGACGCCAAGTCTTCCAGTCCCCGATGCGATTCGGGGTTCAGGGGTCCCCTGCTCCCGGAGGGCCCCTACTCTGGGCACCGGGACCCTATACCCAGCAGCTCAGGGGAGCGCTGCGCCCTCAGGGCCCAGAAAGCGCTGCCCGAGGCCCCTCCACCTGCAGGTCCGGGCCTGGGGCCGCTGCCTCCGCCTCCTCCGGGGCCTCCCCGCTGGCCATTCCCTGTGGCCAGGCCGTCCAGCCCAGCCCAGACAGGGCAGGGCGCCCCGAGCCCCGACTCAGGTTTGTCCGCGGACCCCAATCCCCTGCAGCCCCAGGGGGTGGGGGGCGGTTCCGTCCTCAGGACGGCCCTCCTCCCGCGGCCACTGGGCAGCGGTCCTTCCCCGGTGCAGGGACTGAACCTGGGCCAGGCCTGTCCTTCCTCATGACGGTGCCTCCTTCCTTCAGGGACACGGGGTCTCCCGCGGCCCCTGGATCTGACAGGGGGACTCCAGACCGGGGGTTCCCACAGAGCCCCTGGGGTTCCTGGTGGAGGAGACAGCGGAGCCCCTAAGGGAGCTGCGGGGCCTCCGAGGGGGAGTGATGGCTCCTCCCTCCCTCCTGGGCGCTGTGAACCTGCCACACAGGCGCCACGTGGGGCTTTGAAGGTGGTCTCCTGCCCTGGCCACTGTGGCTCAGTGGATAGAGTGTCGGCCTGCTGACTGAAGGGTCCTGGGTCCCATTCTGGTCCAGGGCACAGGCCTGGGGTGCTGGCTCCTCCCCAGTGCAGGGGGGGGGTGTAGGGGGCAGCCGCTCCATGATTCCCTCATCATTGAGGTTTCCACCTCTACCTTCCTCTCTGAAATGAATAAAAATATATTTTCCAAGAGAAAATAAAATAAAAGCGGTCTCTATTACATAAGAGTATTTCTTAATTAAATAATATTAATAATCTAGAGAATAAGAGAGAAATATGCAAATTAGGCCGGGACATCATGACCAGCTCACAGCAAGCCCCCAGCCCCCTCGGACACACACCAGGGCTGGGGGCGCAGCTTGGGGTCCCCCGCACCCTGCCCTGGTGCCAGCCAGCTCCGAGGCCACTACCCGGGGGTTGGGGGGCTGGCACAGCCCGCTTCTGCCCTGGGGGCAAGGCTCCAGCAGACCCCAGGCCCTGCCCAGAGGGGCGGGCTGAGCTGGGGGTGGGGCACACTGTGGCTGAGGCCGCTCCCCACCCGCAGTCAGTAGGACACCCCCTGAGGGTGCCCCGACTGTGAGGGGGCAGGCTGGGCTGAGGACACCCACCAGAGCACCAACTTCCTGCACCCGCCCCTAGTAATAATAATGATAATAATAATGACAATAATAATAATAATAATATCAATAATATCAATAGTAATAGACATTCCCGGGGTCTGTCAATGCTAAGGGGGCGCTCAGCTCACACCCCTCTCCCCTCCCCGGGCCCAGCCCCCTTTGCAAGGAGGAAGCCCCGCGATGAGCCCCCCCATCCCCGGGGCTCCCCTCCCTGCGGGTCCCTGTGGTCGGTGCGGGTCAGGCGGGGCTCCGTCCAGCGGGGACTCACTCTCCCATCCGCCCGGGACAGGCCGCGGCCCAGCGGCTGAGCGCGGCCCTGCGCCCGGGTCTGAGCGGGAGGAGGGGCCGCCCCCACCGGGAGCTCCGCGTCCCCTCCTGGCGCTGCGCGGGGGCCCCCCTCCAGGCAGCGGGGACGGGGCGCTGGCGCTGGGAGAGCCCCGCCCTGGGAGGGAGAGCAGTGCCGGAGGGGTGGGCTGCCCTGGGGAGCCGCTCTTTCCGGTCCCCCAGGTCCAGCTCTGGGAGGAGGAGGGACTGGGGGACCTGGCGCTGAGCCCCGGGATGGAGCCCCCCCATCACGTCCTATAAACTCCTGAGCGCAAGGGAAGCACCGCCCCCTGGGAGCCTCCTTTTATGGGGGACCCGCCTCAGAGTCAGGGGGGCCGCCTCCCAGGCCTCCCCGGGGAGGAGCCCAGAGGTGAGCGCTCCCCACACACACACCCCGCCCAGCGCTGCCCACGCGTCCCCTTCACACGGACACGCCCCGTGGACCCCGCGTGCTCCCATCACGTCATCGCTGGGGCCGCGGGCTGGGGGGCCTTCACAGCTGGTCCCGGGGGTCCCCCTCTCCCTCCCCCTCTTTCCTACAGCCGCTTCCAGACGACTCTTCATTATTATTATTATTATTATTATTATTATTATTATTATTCCTCCTATTGGTTTCAGGAGGACGGGAGAGGGAGACATAGGAACCCCCACGATGGGAGAGAGCCATGGCCAGGCTGCCTCCTGCACCTCCCCCTGTCCCCCTTCTGAGGACAGAGTCCGCAACCCAGCAGGTGGCTCCGGGGAATGGAACCTTGACCTCCGGGTTCAAGGTCAATGCTCAGCCGCTGAGCCACACCCGGCCTGGCCCACGGTTCCCTAACGGAATGAGGACACAGACACTGGGAGGCTGAGGCTGGGGGAACTGGCACAAACCTTCTCAAACCTGAACATGAGAAGGAACCCCAGGAGCAAGGTGATTGGGGGCCTCCCTCCCGTGTGAGGCTGCACAGAGATGGGGAACCCCAAGCCTTGGAAAGTCCCTGAACAGCACAGCGCCCAGGCCAGGCCTCGGGGACAGGAGGACGGGCGCCCCGCGCAGGAGGAGGGTCAGGACCGAGGCCGGGGCCCAGGCCTGCGCTCAGGTCTCCGCAGGGCACAGAGTCTGGGGGGCAGCTCCGTGGTGGGGACTCCCCAGCGCCCTGGTTTCACTTCTCCTCTCCCAACCTGTTTCGGTGTCTTCTTCCTGGATACTCGTGACGCGACCACAGCTCTCACTCCCATTGGATGAGAGGGTTCCACAGCAGCCAATCAGCGTCCCCGGGGCCCAGGTTATAAGTCCTCCGCGGAAGCGCCCGGGCTCAGACGCTCCCCATCGGCCAGGATGCGGGTGCAGAGGCCCCCCACCCTCCTCCTGCTGCTCTCGGGGGCGCTGGTGCTGACCCCCGGCCGGGCCGGTGAGTGCGGGTCGGAGGGGCGGCTGTGCGGGGCGGAGCGCGGGGACCGGCGGGGCGCGGGCCCGGGAAGGCGCGTGTCCAGCCCGGCCTGCCCCCCGTCCCCCCCAGGCCCCCACTCCCTGACCTATTTCGACACCGTCGTGTCCCGGCCCGGCCGCGGGGAGCCCCGCTTCCTCTCCGTCGGCTACGTGGACGACACGCAGTTCGTGCGGTTCGACAGCGACGCTGAGAATCCGAGGGCGGAGCCGCGGGCGCCGTGGATGCAGCAGCCGTGGGTGGAGCGGGAGAGGCCGGGGTATTGGGACCGGGAGACACAGATCAGCAAGGAAGCTGCACAGATTTTCCGAGGGAGCCTGCAGAACCTGCGCGGCTACTACAATCAGAGCGAGGACGGTGAGCCGCGCGCCCGGCCCCTCACGACCCCCCTCCCCACGGACCGGCCGGGGTCGCCCCGAGGGTCCGGGTCCGAGCGTCACCCCGAGGCGGCGGGACCCGCCCGGCCCCCCACCCCCGGGAGGAGCCCGCGGGGCCTGTGACCCGATTTCACTTTCAGTTTCAGATTCAGTCCCCGCGGGGCGGGCGGGGCGGGCTGACCTCGGGGCGGGCTGACCTCGGGGCGGGCTGACCTCGGGGCGGGGTCAGGGTCTCACACCTACCAGAGGATGTTTGGCTGTGACCTGGGACCCGATGGGCGCCTCCTCCGCGGGTACAATCAATTCGCCTACGATGGCACCGACTACATCGCCCTGAACGAGGACCTGACCTCCTGGACCGCGGCCGACACGGCGGCTCAGATCACAAAGCGCAAGTGGGAGGCGGCGGGTGAGGCAGAGCGTTACAGGAGCTACGTGGAGGGCCTGTGTGTGGACGGACTGCGCATGTACCTGGACAAAGGGAAGGAGACCCTGCAGCGCGCAGGTACCAGGGGCCCTGGGGCCGCCCCCTCTCCCCGGGGCTGGGGCTGCTACAAGGAGACAGGACAGGGGTCAGTGTCAGACACCCCTCCGTGGGGTCAGGAACGGAGTCCCCCTGGATGTCCCGGTCAGGTTCCACAGGGACACGCCCTCTTCTAAGGGTCAATTAGGGGTGCAGGGAGACCCCCTGCAACAACCCATCAGCGGTTCCAATGGGCCCTCCAGGGGCTCTGGGACCCCCGGGGACCTGCTCTCTCAGGCCTTGTGCGCTGCCCCACACCCCCTGTGTCTGAGGCCTGACCCCAGCTTTTCTGACTCACATGGCCTCCACCCAGGTCAGGACATAACGCCCTTTTCTCCCTCAGAGACCTGCCTCCTGCCCTGGGCTGTGTCTCTCTGATTCTAGAACTTTCTTAAGACCAGGAGGTCCTTCCAGGTGCCTCTGTCCAGGCTGCTGTGTGTGCTGTGTGCTCCCTCCCCACCCAGGTGTCTGTCCACTCTCAGGATGGTCACATGGGCGCTGCTGGAGTGTCCCATGGAGGGTGCAAAGTTCCTGCATGTTCTCCCCTCCCCTCAGAGCCTCCAAAGGCACACGTGAGCCACCACCCCGTCTCTGCCCGGGAGGTCACCCTGAGGTGCTGGGCGCTGGGCTTCTACCCTGCGGACATCAGCCTGACCTGGCAGCGTGACGGGGAGGACCAGACCCAGGATATGGAGCTGGTGGAGACCAGGCCTGCGGGGGACGGGACCTTCCAGAAGTGGGCGGCCGTGGGGGTGCCCCCTGGAGAGGAGCACAGATACACGTGCCATGTGCAGCACGAGGGCCTGGCCCAGCCCCTGACCGTGAGATGGGGTGAGGAGGGCTGTGGGCACAGAGCCTCTTCTCAGGGCATCGGGGCCCGGGGGGACCTCAGTGGGGTCGGGGTTGAGGACTGGGGTCAGGGCCCTCACCCTCCCGTCCCTTGTCCTTTCAGAGCCAACTTCTCACACCTTTATCATCATCCTGGGCATCGCTGGGGGCCTGGTCCTGCTGGGAGCTGTGGCTGGAGCTGTGATGTGGGGGAGGAGGCACTCAGGTGGGCAGAAGTGGGGTCTGAGTGTCTGTCCACTGGGGGTTCTAGCCCAGCTAGCGGTGTGTCCGCCTCATTCAGGGGAAGCACTATCCCCCGAGTGTGATGGCCAGTGTGGGGCTCTGTGCTCACACTCACTCTGTAGTGAGGCCCGTGGGAAATGAGGGGCCCACTTCTCACCTGATGATGCTGGTGGTGGGGACCCCGTTCCCAGCAGCCCCAGGCCAGAGTGCAGGTCCCTGGAGGGCGGTGGGTCCAGTCCCCACACATCCACTTCCCTCAGGTGTCCTGGTCCTGCCCTGGGTCTGTACACACGGTTCTGGAAACTTCTCTGGGCCCAGGACTAGGGCTTCCTTTAGGACCTCATGGCCCTGCCTCCTCCCTGGTCTCTCACGGGTGTTTGCTTCCCGCAGGTGGAAAAGGAGGGAGCTACTCTCAGGCTGCCAGTGAGTATGGGGTGTGACCCCTGAGACCTTGTGACAGTGCAGAGGGAGCCATAGGGGACCCCACCCCCATAGTTCCTCTTAGTCTCCTACCCTGGGCTCTGACCCTGTCCTGGTGTGTCCCCCCCAGGCAATGACAGCGCCCAGGGCTCTGATGTGTCTCTCTCGGCTTCTAAAGGTGAGACCTGCCGTGGGGGCGGGGGGCCTGGGCGGTGGGGAGTCTGTGGGACACTGTGAGCATGAAGTGGGTTTGAGAATGTCACCAGTCACAGCCACTGCCCTGAACCTGCTCATGATGATTGTCCTCCACAGCATGAGGCCGCTGCTTTGTGGGGACTGAGTGATGGAAGGTGTGTTCCCACTCCCACTTCCGGACTCAGGACCCTCTGATGGGGGGCTGCCCCTGCCCTGCCCCCCACACTTTCCTGTCAGCAGAGGCGGCTGTGCCCTCCCCATCCCCATCCCTGCCTTCCCTCCCTGCTGCTCTGAGCTGCCACTTCCTGCTCCGGTTGGAAATGAGATGCTGATGTGATTGTTCATTTCTTGCCAAGAAGGCTTGGGGTGTTTACTAAAGGGGAAGCTCCTAAATTCTGAGGGGAAATAAATTGAAGCTCCAAGAACTTTCCAGTCACGTGTGTTTGCTGTGCTGGGCCTGTCACAGGCGGGACGGGAGGGGCGGTGAGGACGGAGCGTGGTCGGGGCCAGGGCCTGGTCAGTGCTCAGTGCATCGTGGGCTTTGACGTGGTCACTCCTCGGCCGGGTCACCTCTCTGCTCCTCTGACCTTGTCCCTCAGGGGAACCCTGTTCCACCAGGACCTGTGGTCACAGGGACTCCCCTCCCCCAGGCCTTGTCACGTGTCCTAATGCAGTGTACTCCAGGACCCTGGACAGCGAGAGTTCCTGGGGCAAAGTGGTCTGGGCTCAGGCCTAGGCCCGCCCTCCCCCCTCCTCTCCTGGGGGTTGGGAGTTTCTTTGCTCTGGGGGGCGTTATGCCTGTCCCTGTTCTTGGGTGTGCGTTCTGGCCTCCCTCTCTGGGTGTCCCCGTGGGACAGGGCTGGAATGTGGGAGTGCTGTGGAGAGGGGTCCACTGTGGAGCTTGGGGAGGGAAGATGGCTGTTTTATTTGTTGTCCTCACCCGAGGATATTGTTCCATTGACATTCAAG
The DNA here is from genome assembly GCA_963924515.1 of Vespertilio murinus. Taxonomy (NCBI): domain Eukaryota; kingdom Metazoa; phylum Chordata; class Mammalia; order Chiroptera; family Vespertilionidae; genus Vespertilio; species Vespertilio murinus. The sequence goes on along the minus strand of OZ004716.1, from coordinate 49,953,472 downwards.
GAGAGAGGAGGGGTAGGGGAGAGGCAGAGGGAGAGACACATCCATGTAAAAGAGAGGCATCTATGTGTCGCCTCCAGCACAGGGATGCATGGAGCCTGCACCGAGGTGCATGCCCGTGACCGGAATACAGCCTGCGACCTTCAATCCCAGGGCCGCACACTCTCCATTGAGCAACGCGGCTGGGAGAGGAGGGTGTTGCAATGTGGGTGGTCAGCAGGGGTCTCATTGGGAAGGGGACTTCTTACAAAATATTTTAGCCCTAGGCGGTTTGGTCCAGTTGGCCTGGGGACTGAAGAGTCCCAGTTTCCAATCTGGTCAAAGGCATGTACCTTGGCTGGGGGCACATCCCCAATAGGAGGTGTGCAGGAGGCAGCTGGTGGATGCATCTCTCTCATCGATGTTTCGCTCTATCCCTCTCCCTTCCTCTCTGTAAAAAAATCAATGAAATGTTATTTTTTAAAATCTAACTTGAGACCAGAGAACCAACAAGGCCACGTGTGGGTGGGTGTTTGCTGTCGTGATAATGATGGAATCTAAACCCATGGGCCCCTTGTAGCATCACTTCTCCGTCAGAAGTATCCGAGTTCGAGGTCCCGCCAAACCCACGCTCCCGCGTTCAATGATATCCATGAAGACGGTGAAGGCATTCTTTTCAAAGTGTGTATCGCTTTAATGTGTCTGTTCTACTAAGCATTACCAGGTGTGGTGGGAATTTCAGGGATGGGGGATTGAGGTCTCGGGCACAGACAGAAGGTCCCCGCTGACTCACGTGCCACAGTGGCTTGGCTAGAACGCTGTGGAGGACCAGCTAGGAGCTCCTGGTGCCCACCGCCATGGTGGCCAGTTTGCAGGACTGGATGTGCCCAGAGGCGACGATGCCCGGGTGCTCCCTGTCAGCCGAACACTCCTTTCAGTATCAGCTCATCACTGTCCCAAGGTTTAGTGCAAATGGTCAGGTGGAGGTTCTTCTCTTCCACAGCCCTCAGCAGGTTCTGCGTTTCCTCGTCAAATGCATCTATGTCCAGCCTGGGGAGATAGACACCGTTGCCCTCTCTGCACCCCAATGCCACTCTCCCCTACACCCGGCTGGGGGACTTGCACAGGATGTGAGAAGTGGAGCCAGACTCATGGACACGGAGCATAGACTGACAGCTGTCAGAAGGGAGTGGGTTGGGGGCTGAGTGAGAAGGGTGAAGGGATTAAGCAAAGAAAAAATAATAGAGAGGAAGACTCATGGACTCAGACAACCGTGCAGTGACTGCCAGAGAGAAGGGGGTTAGGGGAGTGAAGGGGAATAAATGGTGATGGAAGGAGACTTGACTTGAGGCAGCAAACACACTATCTATATATATAAAAGCCTAAGCAACCATTCGCCCGTTTGACCGGTAGCTGCCCCCGGCGGGGAGATACTCAGCACACAGGCGTGGTAACATGGAACAGACTGATGAATCTCAGAGGGAACGGGGAAGGGCAGGAAGAGATTAACCGAAGATCTTATGTGCATACTTGAGGCCGGTGCACAAAATTCATTCCAGAGTAGGCCTTCCTTCCCCTGGCTGCTGGCACCAGCTTCCCTCCAGCACTGGGACCTGGGCTTCTCTCCCAGCGCCAGCTTTGTCCAGGAGGTCGTCCAAAGGGATGTCCAGTCTAATTAGCATATGACTCTTTTATTATCAAAAACTAGAGGCCTGGTGCACGAATTTGTGCACCAGTGGCATCCCTCAGCCTAGCCTGCAGGGATGGGACTGAAACCAGCAGTCCGACATCCCCCAAGGTGTCCCGAATTGTGAGAGGGTGCGGACAGGCCGGTGCACAAATCCGTGCCCTGGGCCTCCAGTACAATATGAAAATGACGTAGTGTAGAACTGTATGCCTGAAACCTGTATGATTTTATTAACCAGTGCCATCCCAATACATTAAATTTTTTTAAAAAAATGTAATTTTTTAAAAGGAGAAAGCACAAATCCTTCCTGTAGAGTAACTACATGAACAGGAGCAAGATGCGCCATTTTGTTCTTCCAGGGACCTACCATCTGGAAGGGAGTCAAGTATTCGCTCTACAGGTGTCCATTAGGTCCACTCTAAATGCAGATACAATACCAAGTCCTAGTATTTTTATTTGATTTGTTGTGGGGGTTTTTTTACAGAGAGGAAGGGAGAGGAATATAGAGTCAGAAACATCGATGAGAGAGAGACATCCATCAGCTGCCTCCTGCACACCCCCCAATGGGGATGTGCCCGTAACCAAGGTACATGCCCTTGACTGGAATCGAACCTGGGACCTTTCAGTCCGAAGGCTGATGCGCTATCCACTGAGCCAAACCGGTTAGGGCCTAAGTGCTACTCTTGGTTCAGGAAGGGACTTCTGGGTGAAGACCCTGCTCAGCTGTCTATAGGATCTCCCGTCTCTGAGCTGGATTGCATATTTTGGGACAAGGTAAGTCCAAGACGATGTGTCTAGCAAAAAAAAAAAAGTGCTTCTCACCCACCAGTGTGGCTCAGTGGATAGAGAATCAGCCTGCGGACTGTAGGGTCCCGGGTTTGATTCTGGTTGAGAGCATGTACCTTGGTTGCGGGCACATCTGGAGTGGAAGGTGTGCAGGAGGCAGCTGATCGATGTTTCTCTCTCATCGATGTTTCTGACTATCTCTTTCCCTTCCTCTCTGTAAGAAATCACTAAAATATGTATATATAAAGCGCTTCTCACCTGGGGCAGCTCTGCCTCTGAGAGGACATCTGTCAATGCTGAAGACATTTTTTTAAACTTCAGGGAATGGAGGGGATAGCCTGCCTCTTATCAAATTAATTCATTTTTGTTGAAATGTGATTGACACATAACATTGTATGGGTTTAAGGTATGTAACGGGTTGGTTCAATATATCTGTGTACTGCAATATGATTATCTCCATCACATCATATAGTTATAATTTTTCTTGCTGAGAACAAGATCTAGTCTCTTGCCTTGGCTGGTTTGGCTCAGTGGACAGAGCATCGTCCTGTGGACTGAAGAGCAGAAGGTTTATTTCTGGTCAGGGCACATGCCCAGGATGTGGGCTCCATTCCCAGTGGGGGGCGTTCCGGAGGCAGCTGATCAATGATTCTCTCTCATCATGGATGTTCCTACCTCTCTCTTCCTCTCCCTTCCTCTCTGAAATCAATAAGAATTTTAAAATGGGAACTTCCAAGTTGCTAAGAGAATAGATCTTTTTTAAAAATACTTTTTTATTGATTTCAGAGAAGAAGAAGAGAGAGAACCATCCATGATGAGAGAGAATCATGGACCGGCTGTCTCCTGCAAGCCCCCCAATGGGGATCGAGCCCACATCCTGGGCATGTGCCCAGACCAGAATGGAACCGTGACCTTTAGGTTCATAGGTCAACGCTCAACCATTGAGCCACACAGGCCGGGTTGATCCTCACGACTGGAGGGAGGTGCTAGGAGCCCGTGACGGGCAGGCAGACACCGGGGAAGCTGCTCAGCATCTGCGCTGCAGCCAAGAGCTCTGCGGCCCCAGGTCCACTGCACCAGGCTCGGCAGCCCCGCCCGGAGCCCCGCGTCTCCCTGGGGCCCCCCTCCACCAGCAGAGGCGCCCGCTCACCCGAGCAGCTGCAGGGCACAGTCCTGGTGGCCCAGGGCTTCACACAGCACCGCCATGCCATCGCGGTCCAGGCTGTTCCATTCCAGGTTCAGGCCCCTCAGGGACTTGCAGCCGATGAGGGCCGAGGCCAGGTCAGAGCAGCAGGCGGCGGTGAGCTCACACAGCTCCAGCCTGCCACAGAGAAGCACACCAGGGGCACCGCCCCGCTCGGGCTGGGCTGGGAGGCGCGCTGTGGCGAGACGCCCCTTCCACGCCTCTGAGCGGGAGACTTGATGGTCTCGACCCGCGGTTCTCCACGGGGGCCCTTGTGTCCCCTGGGGGGCACGTGGCGATGTCAGGAGACATTCAACAAGCCAGGGGATTCTAATGGCTGCTGGTGGGTAGAAAGAAGCCAGGACCTGACTGGTGTGGCTCAGTGGATAGAGCGTCGGCCTGCAGACTGCAGGGTCCCAGGTTCAGTTTTGGTCAAGGGCATGGACCTTGGTTGGGGGCACATTCCCAGTAGGGCGTGTGCAGGAGGCAGCTGATTGATGTTTCTAACTCTCTGGCCCTCTCCCTTCCTCTCAGTAAAAATAATCAATAAAATATATTATTTTTAAAAAAGGAAGAAGGCAGGGCCGCAGCCTAACATCCTACAGTGCCCAGGACAGTCCCCTCTCCCCGTCACAACAAAGAAGATCCAGTCCCAAATGTCACCACGCAGCGCCCAGACTGGGAACCCCTGGTCTCCCAGGACAGCATTTTACTTTGTTCCGGACCCTTCCGTGCTGGGAATCCCCCAGCTCTTCCTCTTCTTGAAACGGGAAGCTTACCCACAAAGACCGTCAGCACACACTCACCCGAGATTCTCCAGTTTACAGTTAGGGTGCCTCAATGCCCCACATAACTGTCTGACACCATCATCTTGTATTTTGTTGTCCCCTAGCTTCAGCGTCTTCAGGTTTCCATTGCTGATAAGAACCCCAGAGAGGTCCTCACAGCAAGCAGGAGTGAGGTAACATCCCGCCAACCTGTGGAGGAGACACACACACACACACACACACACACACACACACACAATCAGGAGGTCCGGTCTCGATCGCCTCAGCTTGCTTTCACTTCCTGCTATGAAGGATGAAAGAGTGCTTCTGAGATGGTGATGGTGATGGTGATGACAGTGATAATACAGGAAATGGTGATGGTGATGGCAGTGATGGTACAGGAGATGGTGATGTTGATGGCAGTGATGGTACAGGAGGTGGTGATGGTGTTGGCAGTGATGGTACAGGAGATGGCGATGGTGATGGCAGTGATGGTACAGGAGATGGTGATGGTGATGGCAGTGATGGTACTGGAGATGGTGATGGCAGTGATGGTACAGGAGATGGTGATGACAGTGATGGTACAGGAGATGGTGATGACAGTGATGGTACAGGAGATGGTGATGGTGTTGGCAGTGATGGTACAGGTGATGTTGATGGTGATGGCAGTGATGGTACAGGAGATGGTGATGGTGATGGCAGTGATGGTACAGGAGATGGTGATGTTGATGGCAGTGATGGTACAGGAGATGGTGATGGTGATGGCAGTGATGGTACAGGAGATGGTGATGGTGATGACAGTGATGGTACAGGAGATGGTGATCGCAGTGATGATACAGGAGTTGGTGATGGCGATGGCAGTGATGATGGTAGAGGTGATTTGGAAGTGGTGATGGTGATGCTGGAGATGATGGTGGTGGTGGTGATGATGGTGAGAACAAATAACATCTAGTCTTTAGCCCTAGCTCGAGTGATTACAGTGAAGGGAATTAGCAATGAAAAGAGACTCATGGACACAGACAACAGTGTGCTGATTGAGAAGGGTGAAGGGATTAAGCATTACCACCATATGCCGGAGGCGATATGGAGATGACGGTGCAGGCAGTGATGATGATGGTGGTGGTAAAGATGGTGATGATGATAATAGTGATGATGGTGGTGATAAGGATGATGGTGGTAATAGTGAAAATGGGGGTGGTGATGATCATAATAGTGGTGATGCTGGAGATGATGGTGGTAGAGATTATGGTGATTAGTGGTAGAGATGATAATGGTCACGGTGGTCATGGTGATGGTGATGATAATGACTGTGGCAATGATAATGATGATGGTGGTGATGAAGGTTAGGTGTTGGTGATAGTGCTAACGGCCATGGTGGTTGCGGTGATGGTGATGATGGAGTTGGTGATTGTGTTGATGATAAAGATCCTACAACTTCTCAGTTCTGCCTCATCAGCCCAGTTACTCTGGGCTCCCTGCCCTTCTCCTGTCCTCATGGCCTCTGTGCCCAGGCCCTGCTCTCAGTGCTCTCATGGTGGGAATGCTTTGGGCTCCAATACCAGCAGGGCTCTCCTCACGCCCTCCACATCTCTCCACGGACGCCACCTGTTGGTGAGGACGGCCCTGAATACGTACCTGATATCATGTCCCAGTCTCCTCTCTACATGCTTCCCCACAGTACTCATCACCCGCTAACACACACGTGCATGGCTCTGACATGTATACATGCATGTGATCATCTATGGGAATGCTTATATAGGCACACATATATGCGCATTTGTGTAATATATCTGGCACACGTATGTGCATTGCTGTGTGTATGCTTATCTGTGGTTCTCAAGCAGACATGATTTTTGCTCATGCCCCTCCCAGGGGACATTGGGCAATGCCTGGGGACATTTTTGGTGGCAGGACCCAGGGTGCTACCGACATGCCTGTTCCATTAAAACACCCTACACAGCACAGGACAGCACTGCCATGACCAAGAATGATCTGGGCCAGGTGTCAACCATGCTGAGACTGGGAAACCACCATATATACACAAACGCACAATTACCTGCAGCCTCACACTCACGTGTGTGTGCGTGTGCGCATGTGTGTGCATATGAAATGCCATCAAATCGACTTCTACAGAAGCAGGGCTGTTGGAGCGTTCCGGGCACCACGCTCCTCCCCTCCCCACAGCAGGAAGGAATGCTCCACGAGGCGCCTCCTGCCGTTATCCATCCAGCGCTGGTCACGGGCACATGATCGGCAATGTTTCTGTATGGGGGTCATCCCCACGCGGTGCCTCGTGCAGGTGGGCGGTACACTTACCCTCACGGGGAGAGGGGCGCCCCCACTCGCTCACCCGGCTAGTCGAGGGCACAGAGGACCCGGGACCCAACTACCGAGGAGCGGGTCCCCCCATCCCAGGCGCCCCTTCATTAAGCCGCACGCGCATCAACGCTCCCCTGGCCTTCCTGGAAGCACCAGGCGGGGTCAGCACTTAGCCTCCTGGGTTTTTTTCCCAGCAGGCCCCGCGCTCCCCCTCCTTCCCGCGTCCCTCGCAGCAGCCCAGGGCGCGCCAGCATCAAACCCGCCTGATGTCCGCCCGCGTCCCTGCAGCCAGACCTACCACAGCTGCTGGAGGCGGCAGCCGGGCTGCTCCAGCGCCTCACAGAGCAGCTTCACGCCGCTGTCCTCCAGGAAGTTGGAGCCCAGGTCCAGGAGGGACAGAGTGGAGCTCCGCACGAGGGCCTGGGCGAGGTAGTCACAGGCGTCAGAGGAGAGGCAGCAGTAGGTCAGCCTGCAGAGACACACGCACACGCGCACACGCGTGGTCAGCCTGCGCACGCTGCACGCGGTAACGGTTTCCTGAAGGCGCGTGGGAAGGCCTTGCCATCCCTCCCTCCCAGCGCTCGCCGAGGACACACGAGAGGATTAGAATGCGTGGCAGTCGCCCTGGCTGGTGTGGCTCCGTTGGTGGGAGCGCTGTCCCATCCACCAGAAGCGCGCAGGTTCCGTTCTTTTTAGAAGATATATATTTTATTGATTTTTTTTTACAGGGAGGAAGGGAGTGGGGTAGAGAGTTAGAAACATCGATGAGAGAGAAACATGGATCAGCTGCCTCCTGCTCACTCCCCACTGGGGATGTGCCCACAACCAAGGTACATGCCCCCAACTGGAATTGAACCCAGGACCCTTGAGTCCGCAGGACGACGCTCTAGCCACTGAGCCAAACTGGCCAGGGCCACAGGTTCGATTCTTGGTCAAGACACAAGAGTCAACCAACCAGTGTGTGCATCAGTAAGTGGGACAACAAACAGATATTCTCTCTCTCTCTCTCTCTCATCAATAAATTAATTGAATAGTTTGGTTTTGATGTTTACTATCCCTGGAATTTATTTTATTGTTGAATTTCTTTCACAGTCTAAAAAGTCATCTCATCCCTGGCCAGTTTGGCTCAGTGAATAGAGCATCAGCCTGTGGACTAAAGGGTCCCGGGTTCGATTCCGGTCAAGGGCACGCACTTCGGTTGCATGCTCAATCCCAGGCCCTTGTCAGGAGGCAACTCATTGGTGTGTCTCTCCCACATTGATGTGTCTCTCTCTCTCCTCCTCTCTTTCACTCCGTAATTATCAGTCAATAAAATTCATTTAAAGTAAGCAAATAAAAGTCATCTCAGTAACAGTATTCCAGTCCTCCTCTATTTTAAATGCCCCTGTGTGAGCAATGCATGTATCTGTACACACCTGCACACCTGCATATGCACGCGCGCGCACACACATACACATACACACACACACACAAGTTGGGTGTGATTTTTACCCTCTCCTCACCTGAGGACGTGTTTATTGATTTGGGGTAGGAGGAGAGAGAAAGAGAGAGGCATCGACGTGAGAGAGAAACAACCACCGGTTGCCTCCCATAGGGTGCAATGAATGAGGGGATGGCACTGCAACCCTGGTGTGTGCCCTGACCAGAATCGAACCTGCAACCTTTTGGGACAAACCAACCAACGAAGCCACCAGCCGAGGCAAATAGAAGGCCTGCTTCTGGAGGCCCCTCTGCTCCCATAGACGTGACTGACCCCGCACCGCCCCACCCCAGGCAGCCCCGAGTTTTTCTGATTTTACCCCAAGTTTCCTGTGGCCCCCCAGGCAAACCAAGCCTGCGCCCTGCTGCCCTCCCGCCCAGCGCCAGCAGAGGGCGCTGTTCCCTCAACAACACAGGCCTCAGAAGCCCTGCACCTTTGAAAGGGATCCAATAAACACCTTCTTTTAGATTTGTTTTGCTGATGCTCTATCCACCAAGCCAAGCCGGCTAGGGCTCTCTTTTTTTAATATTCTGCCAACAGCCGAAACCGGTTTGGCTCAGTGGATAGAGCGTCGGCCTGCAGACTGAAAGGTCCCAGGTTTGATTCAGGTCAAGGGCATGTGCCTTGGCTGCGGGCACATCCCAGTGGGTGGTGTGCAGGAGGCAACTGATGGATGATTCTCTCTCATCGATGTTTCTAACTCTCTATCCCTCTCTCTTCATCTCTGTAAAAAAGAAAAAAAATCAATAAAATATATATTTTTTAAAATATTCTGTTAACATTTATTTTGTCTTGGGTTCCGGCTCCGCCCCTGGACCCGGCCCCGCCCCTGCCCCGCCCCCGCCCCATCCCACTCAATCGCCAGCCCCGTGTCTCAATCTCCCATCTTGGGTCTCCACAGACAACTGGTCACCCCAATCCGGCCTCCGGAGACAAGTCCGGGCCGGGCCGTCTGGGCCCAGAGCCACCAGGCAGCCTTCCTGCGCCGGCAGTTTGGGGGTGCTGGTCGCCCGCGCTCCTGGGAGGTGGAGGAAGAAATGGGGGGAGGAGCCGGCCACGACCCCCCTGGGAAAGGGGCCGCATCCCCCGCCCCCACCCCCACGTCCCTGTCCCAGCCCGGATCCCCAAGGCCCCGTGCGGGGTTCGAGAGAGGAGGCCACAATCTCAGAGCCTGCGCGCAAAGGAAGGAGCAGACACCGCGCCGCAGGCGGCCATGTGCGCGTCCCCCCACCCTTCCCCCCCTCCCTGGGCTGCAGCCCCGCACCGGGCTGGGCCTCCCGGGAGGAGAGGGCCCGGAGCTGGAGCCGGACAAACCCTGGTCCGGGCTGACTTTCCGCGGATGCAGCCAGGGAGCCGCTCTGCCACCAACGGAGCCGCAGCCCAGAAGCAGGCCGCCTGGGAACGGGTCACCCCCGGGCTCCCCAGGAAGGCGAGGGGGCGGCCCCCTGGGTGCTCCCGGCGTGGAGACCTCCCCCCACCACACACCCCCTTTGCAGCTAAGGCCTCGCCCCCTCACGCACACACCCCTCCCCAGGGGAAGGGAAGAGAGCATCACGGGAGTGAGAGAGTAGCACATACGGGGTCGGGGCGCTGGAGGGAATGGCCCCCCCTTTTTCTTTCCTTCTTTAAAATATATTTGTACAGCCCTAAGCGGTGTGGCTCAGGGGATAGAGCGTCGGCCTGCGGACTGAAGGGTCCCGGGTTCGATTCCCGTCAAGGGCATGGACCTTGGTTGCGGGCACATCCCCAGTGGGGGGTGTGCAGGAGGCAGCTGATGGATGTTTCTCTCTCATCATTTCTGGCTCTCTATCCCTCTCCCTTCCTCTCCGTAAAAAATCAATACAAATATATTTAAAAAATGAAATAAAATATATTTGTATTGATTTCAGAGAGGAAGAGAAAGGGAGAGGGAGAGAGAAACATCAATGATCTATTACATCCTATGGAGAACTTCAATTTTGGGGTCACAGCGGTAAGAGCTCCTGGTTCCGCCGAAACCGGTGTGGCTCAGTGGATAGAGCGTCGGCCTGCAGACTGAAAGGTTCCAGGTTCGATTCCGGTCAAGGGCATGGACCTTGGTTGCGGGCACATCCCCAGTGGGGGGTCTGCAAGAGGCAGCTGATGGATGATTCTCTCTCATCCATGTTTCTAACTCTCTATCCCTCTCCCTCCCTCTCTGTAAAAAAATCAATAAGATATATATATATATATATACATATATATATATATATATATATATATATATATATATATATTAAAGAGCTCCTGGTTCTATTTCTTCATTGATCTCAGAGCGAAAGGGGAAAGGAAGGAAAGAGAAACATCCATGCTGAGAGGGAATCATGGACCGGCCGCCTCCTGCACGCCCCCCACCGGGGATGGAGCCCGCATCCCGGGCCTGTGCCCTGTGACGGGGGATCGAACCCGGGCCCTTTCGTCGCCAGGCGGAAGCTCTGGGCTCTGGGCCACCCCGGGGCGGGCAGAGGGGCCCTCGGGCGCCCAGACCCACTCACAGCAGCGACTCCAGCGCGCAGTCCGGATGCTTGAGGCCCTCGCTCAGGAGCAGGGCGCCGCTGGCCATCACTGGGTTCTCCACCAGCGACAGGAGCCGCAGCCGCGGGCTGCCCGCCACCAGCAGCGCCACGTCCTCGCACGCCTCGTCCGTGATGTCGCACTTGCCCAGCCTGCACCGGGGCGGGGGGCAGGGGGTGGGGGAGAGACACGGGGTGGGCGCTGGGCTCATCGGCAGAGACAAACAGAACCCTCATCGGGGCTCGCCAGAGGGGAGGGACTCGGGGGGCGGGTGGGAAGGGCCAGGCATCAACAGGGTCACAGGCCCTGGCCGGGGTGGCTCAGTGGGTAGAGCGTTGGCCTGTGGAGTGAAGGGCCCCGGGTTCTGGTCAAGGGCACTTGCCCCAGGGTTGCAGGCTCGATCCCCAGCAGGGGGCGTGCAGGAGGCAGCTGATCAGTGATTCTCTCTCATCATGCATGTTTCTCTCTCTTTCTCTCCCGCTCCCTTCCTCTCTGAAATCAGTAAAGAATATAAAAAATATGTTAAGGCCGAAACCGGTGTGGCTCAGTGGATAGAGCGCAGGCCTGCGGACTGAAGGGTCCCAGGTTCGATTCCGGTCAAGGGCACGTACGTACCTTGGTTGCGGGCACATCCCCATTAGGAGTTGTGCAGGAGGCAGCGGATGGATGTTTCTCTCTCATTGATGTTTCTGACTCTCTATCCCTCTCCCTTCCTCTCTGTAAAAAAAATCAATAAAATATTTTTAAAAATAAATAATATTCTTATTGATTTCAGAGAGGAAGGGAGAGGGAGAGAAACATCCATGATGAGAGAGAATCATGGATCGGCTGCCTCCTGCACGCCCCACACTGAGGCTCAATTCCACAACCTGGGCGTGTGCCCTTGACGGGAATTGAACCTGGGACCTTTCAGTCCGCAGGCCGACGCTCTATCCACTGAGCCACGCCAGCCAGGGCTGTGCTTATTGGCCTTTTGGTTGCCTTTCTCTGACCTTAGGAAAAAGTCAGAGTGCATGGTTCTCACAAGGATGACTGTTGAGCCAAAACCGGTTTGGCGCAGTGGATGGAGCGTCGGCCTGCGGACTGAAAGGTCCCAGGTTCGATTCCCATCAAGGGCATGTACGTTGGTTGCGGGCACATCCCCGGTAGGGGGTGTGCAGGAGGCAGCTGGTCGATGTTTCTCTCTCATCGATGTTTCTAGCTCTCTATCCCTCTCCCTTCCCCTCTGTAAAAAAAAAAAATCAATAAAATATATATTAAAATTTTTTTAAAAAAGAATGACTGTTGACTTGCGGGGCATTTCTCTGCATCTGAAGGGGTGTGTGTGTGTGTGTGTGTGTGGTTGTGGGCCATGGGGGAGCATGCTGCGGCCATGAGTGGGTGGAGGCCAGGGAGCGGCTCAATAGCGCCCCCAACAGAGGATTCACTACCTGGCGCTCAATCTGATGAGCGGATTGCCTGTCCACAGCTCTGAGGTTGAGGAAACCCCGTCTGGGCCCCCAATGCAGTTAGGAAACCACCTGCTGGCCCTCTCCCGGGGACGGGCTGGGGGGTCAGGTCCCCAGAGGGAGCTCTGGGCATCCCAAGCGTGTCGCTGCCCGCGGCCCTCCCCGCAGACTCACATGAGCTGTTGGATGTTGCACATGGGGTGCCTCAGCGTCTCGCTCAGCAGCGCCACCCCCTGGGCGGACAGGTCGGTGCCGTACAGGTTGAGGTAGGTCAGGTGCGGGCTGTGAAGCAGCGCCTTAAAGAAGTCCGCGCTCTTTCCCACGTCTGAGGAGAAGTTGTATCTGCCGAGGAGGGAGGTGGGGAGGGCCCGGGGGTGTGAGGTCCGAGCGCCAAGCGGGCACCTCCCCCAGCTCTTCCTGCTCCCCCGACCCCGCTGGCCCCACCAGCTGCTGGGAGAAACCCGGTCCCTCCCGCCTGCAAATTCTTTCCTCCGGGTCCTCAGGCTGCGGACAGGCACCGGGTCCCCACGGCTTGGGGGACGGGTCCTCACTGGGCACTGAACCCCAAACCTACGTATGTGCCCTGAGCAGGGATTGAACTCAAAACCTGTGTGTGCGCCTGGGAATTGAACCTGCGACCTAGGCCCGGTGCATGAATTCGTGCATGGGTGGGGTCCCGCCAGCCTGGCCAGGGGGAGGGGACGTGGGCGGTTGGCCGGCCTGCCTGCTGGTCGAACCCCTGGTCCAGGGGACAATTTGCATATTAACCTTTTACATTTAACCTTATGTAGGATGTACACTGAGTGGCCAGATGATTTTGCGCTCAGAGATCATCAACGTCTGGCCACTCAGTGTGTATAGACAAGATTGCATACTAACCGTACTTACTTTTTTTTCCCAAAGATTTTAAAAATTATTTTTTATTGATACTTTACAGAGAGGAGGGGAGAGGGAGAAAGAGCTAGAACCATCCACCAGAAAGAAACATCCATCAGCTGCCTCCTGCACACCTCCTACTGGGGATGTGCCTGCAACAAAGGCACATGGCCTTGACCGGAATCGAGCCCGGGACCCTTCAGTCCACAGGATGACGCTCTATCCACTGAGCCACACCGGCCAGGACCATGCTTACTTTCTTAAAAGCCAGCGTGGAGAGAATGGGTTTCTATTATGAAAAAAAAACAGGTGAACCGAAACCAGTGTGGCTCAGTGGACAGAGCGTCGGCCTGCGGAGTGACGGGTCCCGGGTTCGATTCCGGTCAAGGGCATGTACCTTGGTTGCGGGCACATCGGCGTTTCTAACTCTCTATCCCTCTCCCTTCCTCTCTGTAAAAAAAAAAAAATCAATAAAATATATATATATTTTTTATAAATCCGGTGACACATCGCACTCACAACAGCTTCTGGAGTCTGCAGGAGGGCTGAGCCAGCGCCTTCCAGAGGATCGCCTGGGAGGCCTCGTCGAGGTTGCAGTTGTCCAAGTCCAGCACCTGGAGGTCCGGGCTGTTGCTGAACACGCAGCACAGCGCCCGCCAGTTGGTGAGCTTCTGGTTGTAGCTGCGGGAGACACGCACCGTGGGCGTGGCCGCGTTCACCCCGGGCCGTCCTCCAAACAGGCAGGACTCCGCTCCCAGAGCCCCTCCCCGCTGCCGGGCACCCGGCAGGTAAACTGAGTCACCGTGGCTCAGGGGGAGGAGACCCGGGGCCACAGCAATGGGATCAAATCCCGCGGGAGCCGCCGGTGAGCTACGTGACCCATGCACGCGACCCAGTCTCATTCTGCCTCCACCTCCTCGTCCTTGATGAAGGGAAAACACTTTTTAAAAAAATATATTTTTTATTGATATTTTTCACAGAGAGGAAGAGAGAGGGACAGAGAGTTAGAAACATCGATGAGAGAATCATCGACCAGCTGCCTCCTGCACGCCCCCTACTGGGGATGCACCTACAACCAAGGTACATGCCCTTGACTGGAATGGAACCCGGGACCTTTCAGTCCGCAGGCCGATGCTCTATCCACTGAGCCAAACAGGTCAGGGTTGTTGCTGTTGTTTCTATTTTTTAAGAAATATATATATTTTTATTTTTTACAGAGAGGAAGGGAGAGGGATAGAGAGTCAGAAACATCGACGAGAGAGAGAGAGAGAGAGAGAGAGAGAGAGACATTGATCTGCTGCCTCCTGCACACACACACACACACACACACACACACACACTGGGGATTTGCCCGCAACCAAGGTACATGCCCTGTACCGGAATCGAACCCGGGACCCTTGAGTCCGCAGGCCGAGGCGGACTATCCACTGAGCCAGACTGGTCAGGGCGGTTGCTGTTGTTTTTAAGCACAAAAACATGAGGACCCGTGAAATACCCAGTGGGGAAAGCAGCAAGCCAGCCATAGAGCGGGGCTGGAGGGGGCGGGGCGGGACTAGAGAGGGGGCGGGGCGGGGCTAGAGAGGGGGCGGGGCGGGGCTGGAGAGGGGGCGGGGCGGGACTAGAGAGGGGGCGGGGCGGGGCGGTGGCGGGGCTGGAGAGGTGGGGCCGGAGAGGGTGGAGCTGGAGGGGCGGGGCTGGAGAGGGGCGGGGCTGGAGAGGGGCGGGGTTGGATAGAGGCGGGGTTGGATAGGGGCGGGACTAGAGAGGGGCGGGACTGGGTAGGGCAGGGCTGGAGGGCGGGACTAGAGAGGGGCGGGACTGGAGAGGGGCGGGACTAGAGAGGGGCGGGGCTAGAGAGGGGCAGGACTGGATAAGGCAGGGCTGGAGAGCGGGACTGGAGAGGGGCGGGACTAGAGGGGCGGGACTAGAGAGGGGCGGGACTGGAGAGGGGCGGGACTGGAGAGGAGGGGCGGGACTGGAGAGGGGTGGGGTTGGAGAGGGGCGGGGCTGGCGATGAGGGGTGGGGCTTGTGGGAGGGGCTAGACGGGCGGGACTCGCGAGGGGCGGGACTGGGTAGTGGGCGGGGTTTGGAGGGGCGGGACTGGCGAGGGGCGGGGCCGGGCGGGCAGGGCGGGGTTGGAGAGGGGCGGGGCGGGACTGGAGAGGGGGCGGGGCTAGAGAGGGGCGGGACTGTCAAGGGGCGGGGCTGGTGGGGAGGGGCGGGACTAGGTAAGGGTGGGGTGGAGAGGGGCGGGGCTGGCGACGAGGGGCGGGGCTTGTGGGGAGGGGCTAGAGGGGGCGGGGGTTTGGAGAGGGGGCGGGACTCGCGAGGGGCGGGACTGGGTAGTGGGCGGGGTTTGGAGGGGCGGGACTGGAGGGGCGGGACTTGATAGGGGCGGGGCTGGAGATGGGCGGGACTGGCGATGGGGCGGGGTTGGAGGGGCGGGGCCGGCGAGGGGCGGGGCGGGCGGGGCGGGCGGGGCGGGCTGCACTCACTCCAAGGAGCCTCCCTGGTCCTCGGCGAGCAGGTCCTCCACGTCCACGTGGAGCACCCGCAGGCTGAGGGCGTACTGGAGGCAGGCGGCGTAGACCAGCAGGTCGTCGGAGCTGCTGGCGTAGATGTCGATGTCGCTGAACAAGCTCATGGCCTCCCTGGCGAAGTCGGGGTCCTGCGCCTCCAGCACGCCGGCGCACAGCTCCTGGAAGCGGACGGGCAGCTCGCCGCGCTCCGCCCGCTCGCTCAGGCCCCGCAGGCAGGCGGCCACCTCCCCTCGCAGGCCCTCGGCCAGCGGGAAGCCCCAGGCCTCCCGCAGCAGGCCGGCCACGCTCTCCGCCGCGAGGCCGAACACGAAGAGCGCCGTGGCGGCCAGGAAGGGGGGCGCCGCGGTCAGGGCGAGCTGGACCAGCTCCGCGGCGCTCCCGATGCCGCCCGGGTCCCGGGGGCCGCCGCGGAGCAGGTACCAGAGGGCCGCGCAGACCTCCTGCACCAGCGGGTGCGGGAACACCCAGCGGCTCCCGTTCTGCCGCAGGAGCCCCGTCCTCGCCCAGGCCAGCGCGTGCGCCTCGGCCACCCCGTGGCGGCGCAGGTGGCCCGGCTGGAAGACGAACCGGCCGGCCCACACGCCCTCGGCCGCCAGGGCGCACAGGGCCCGCAGCCGGCTCCGGCCTTGGCCCCGCGGCCAGCCGGCGCTCCCGAGCTCGAAGGCGCCGAGCAGGAAGGAGGCGTAGATGCTCGTGGTGGTCTGCGTGTGCAGGCCGAGCGGCCGGCCGGCCCGCAGCTGCTGCCGCAGGCTGGCGCACACCAGCCAGCAGGCCAGCGGGAACTGGCACAGCGGGAACGCGGGCGTGTGCTGCACCGCGGCCAGGGCCCGCGCCGCCGCCCGCTCCCCGTCCTCCTCCCCCGCGAAGAAGCGGCGGAAGTAGAGCCACCGCTGGTGGCCCGAGAAGCCCAGCATGTGCACCCACACCGGGCGGCGCAGCAGGTGGCGCAGCCGGCGGGAGCCGGCGGGCCCCAGCGACACGAGCAGCGAGGCCTCGGGCAGCAGCGCGCGCTGCAGGAGGCGGCGCAGCACGGCGTGCACGGGCCGCGGCCGCCCCACGTCGTCGTCGTCGGTGCACCGGTCCTCCACCTCCTTCCTTCCCTCCTCCTCCTCCTCCTCGTCCTCGTCCTCCTCCTCCTCGTCGTCGTCGTCGTCCATGGTGTCCACGTCGAGTTTGAGGTCCTCCAGGCCGTCCACGATGAAGAGGACCTTCTCGGGCCGCGAGAAGGCGTCGTGCAGGGGCCCCGAGGCGGCGGGCCAGTCGGCGGCCAGCAGGCCGGCCAGGCTGGCCTCGGCCAGGTCGTTGAGCTCGGCGCAGCTGACGAAGAAGACGAAGGAGAAGCGGCCCTGCCACAGGCGGCCCGACGCCCACTGCAGCATCAGCCTCCGCAGCAGCGTGGTCTTGCCCACGCCGTCCGCGCCCACCAGGCCCACGGTGGCCGCGTGCTCACCCACCCCGTCCTGGGGGCACCATGGGGCCTGTGCCCAGCGCTCCTGCTCCGCGGCCTCCTCTCCGCGCTGGGGCGGCGGCGGGGACCCGTCTGCTTGGGGGACTCGCCGGGAGAGAAGCCAAGTCTTCCCGCACCGGATGCGATTCGGGGTTCAGGGGTCCCCTGCTCACGGAGGGCCGCCCCTGTGGACACCGGGGCCCCATTCATCCTGCTGTGCGTGGGGCGCCTGTTGCAGACCTGCAGGTGCTGCTCCCTGCGCCCTCCTCGCCGCCTCCCCCTCCTCTGCCTCCTCATGGGACCTGAGCCAGGGCTGAGCTCGCAACTGCCCCGTGCCCCTTCACCCGCCCCTGCCCCGCTCATCCCGCCCTTGCCACTCCCACCCGCCCCTGCCCTGCTAACCCCGCCCCTGCCCCACTCACCCCTCCAATGCCCACTCATTCAGCCCCTGCCCCAATCACCCCGCCCCTACCCCATGCATCCCATCCCTAACCTCCCCATCCCATACTCATCCTAATTGCCATTCCTATCCCCATCCCATCCCCATCCACATCCCCATCCCATCCCCATCCCATCCCCATCCCCATCCCATCCCCACCCCATTGCCATCCCATCCCCATCCCATCCCATCCCCATCCCCATCCCAATCCCCATCCCTATCCCATCACATCCCATCCCCACCCCATCCCCATCCCCATCCCAATCCCCATCCCCATCCCATCCCCATCCCATCCCATCCCCATCCCCATCCCAATCCCCATCCCATCCCATCCCATCCCATCCCATCCCATCCCCATCCCCATCCCATCCCATCCCATCCCCATCCCCATCCCCATCCCCATCCCATCCCATCCCCATCCCATCCCCATCCCATCCCCATCCCATCCCCATCCCATCCCATCCCATCACCATCCCCATCCCATCCCCATACCCATCCCATCCCATCCCATCACCATCCCCATCCCAATCCCCATCCCCATCCCATCCCATCCCATCCCATCACCATCCCCATCCCAATCCCCATCCCATCCCATCCCATCCCATCCCATCCCCATCCCCATCCCCATCCCAATACCCATCCCCATCCCCATCCCATCCCCATCCCATCCCATCCCCATCCCATCCCCATCCCCATCCCATCCCATCCCATCCCCATCCCCATCCCATCCCCATCCCATCCCCATCCCATCTCCATCCCATCCCATCCCCATCCCCCATCCCATCCCCATCCCCATCCCATCTCCATCCTATCCCATCCCCATCTCATCTCCATCCCATCCCATCCCCATCCCCCATCCCATCCCCATCCCCATCCCATCCCATCCCCATCCCATCCCCACACATGCTGATCACTCCCCTCCTTGGCCCCCTGCCGCCTTCCCTTCCTGCCCCTCAGCCCGGGGTCCTGTGGTCCGCACCGCCCTCCGCAGGGTGATGCCCAGCGGCCCCGTCCCTCCTCCCCGGTCAGCCTCTCCCTCCCCTCGCTCACGGGGAGGCCGCCTGGATCTCCCGCCAGGCGCCTGAGGCAGGAGGCCGCGCTCTGGGCTCTCCAATCCGCCCTGTTTGACCCGGGAGCCCGCCCCTCACAGGCTGCTTCCCAGCCCAGACTGGCCACAGCGGGAAACTGAGGGAGGCTCTGGCTCCGCGGAAGGCCCACTTCGGCTCCAGCCCCTCCCCTCCCCCACCCCCTACCCATCTGGGCTTTCCCTGCCCGGTCCCGAGCCCAGGACGCCCCAGCCCGCCCCTGCGCTCTCCGCCCCTGGAGGCAGGTTCCCAACCGGGAGGCACATGCTCCAGGTGACGGGCAGGTTTAACATAAAACCCAAAGTTTAATTTCATTTTGTTATTTAAAAAGTATTTCTATTGATTTTAGAGAAGAAGAGGAAGAGAGAAACATTCATGATGAGAGCGAATCCTGCATCGGCCCCCTCCTCCACGACCCCACGGGGGATCCGGCCCGCAACCCGGGCCTGAGCCCCTGACCGGAACCGAACCCGGGACCTTCAGTCCGCAGGCTGGTGCTCCATGCACTGAGGCCCACCAGCCAGGGCTGAAATGCGGGGTTTCATGGAGGATGGGGGGCGGGGAAGGGGCTCAGGCCACCCCAGGGCTGCGGAGGGAGGCGCTGTGCGCAGCCTGAGCCCAGGGCCGCCTCCGTCCTCCCCGGAGCCCGCGGTGCTGGCTGTCCGAGGCGGCGGCCGTGCGCTCCTCAGGCCCCGGGTCCGGTCTCTGAGCCGCTGCCGCCCGGCCCCGGCCCCGCACGGCTGGGATCGGAGAGGACACCCCGCCCGCCGCCTCCGTCCGCTCCGGCGCCCCGATCCCCGCGGGGAGTTTCCGGCTGCAGAGCGCGCGGCGGGCGGGCGGGGCCTGCGTTCCGGGGGGACTGCGGGGCGCGGGGCCCAGCCCGGGCTCCCCCCGTTTCCTCCGCCGCCGCCCGGGCCAGGCCTCGGGGACAGGGGGACGGGCGCCCCGCGCAGGAGGAGGGTCAGGACCGAGTCCGGGGCCCAGGCCTGCGCTCAGGTCTCCGCAGGGCACAGAGTCTGGGGGGCAGCTCCGTGGTGGGGACTCCCCAGCGCCCTGGTTTCACTTCTCTCCCAACCTGTTTCGGCGTCTTCTTCCTGGAAACTCGTGACGCGTCTACGGCTCTCACTCCCATTGGCTGAGGGGCTACTACAGCAGCCAATCAGCGTCCCCGCGGCTCCCGGTTATAAGTCCTCCGCGGAAGCGCCCGGGCTCACATGCTCCCCAAACGGCCAGGATGCGGGTGCAGAGGCCCCCCACCCTCCTCCTGCTGCTCTCGGGGGCGCTGGTGCTGACCCCCAGCCGGGCCGGTGAGTGCGGGTCGGAGGGGCGGCTGTGCGGGGCGGAGCGCGGGGACCGGCGGGGCGCGGGCCCGGGAAGGCGCGTGTCCAGCCCGGCCTGCCCCCCGTCCCCCCCAGGCCCCCACTCCCTGACCTATTTCACCACCGCCGTGTCCCGGCCCGGCCGCGGGGAGCCCTGCTTCCTCGCCGTCGGCTACGTGGACGACACGCAGTTCGTGCGGTTCGACAGCGACGCTGAGAATCCGAGGGAGGAGCCGCGGGCGCCGTGGATGCAGCAGCCGTGGGTGGAGCGGGAGGACCCGGGGTATTGGGACCGGAACACGCAGATCTACAAGGAAGCTGCACAGATTTTCCGAGTGGGCCTGCAGACCCTGCGCGGCTACTACAACCAGAGCGAGGACGGTGAGCCGCGCGCCGGGCCCCTCACGACCCCCCTCCCCACGGACGGGCCGGGGTCGCCCCGAGGGTCCGGGTCCGAGCGTCACCCCGAGGCGGCGGGACCCGCCCGGCCCCCCACCCCCGGGAGGAGCCCGCGGGGCCTGTGACCCGATTTCACTTTCAGTTTCAGATTCAGTCCCGCGGGGCGGGCGGGGCGGGCTGACCTCGGGGCGGGCGGGGCGGGCTGACCTCGGGGCGGGGTCAGGGTCTCACACCCTCCAGGGGATGTTTGGCTGTGACCTGGGACCCGATGGGCGCCTCCTCCGCGGGTACTATCAATACGCCTACGATGGCACCGACTACCTCGCCCTGAACGAGGACCTGACCTCCTGGACCGCGGCCGACATGGCGGCTCAGATCACAAAGCGCAAGTGGGAGGCGGCGGGTGAGGCAGAGCTAAGGAGGAGCTACCTGGAGGGCCGGTGTGTGGACTATCTGCGCATGTACCTGGACAAAGGGAAGGAGACCCTGCAGCGCGCAGGTACCAGGGGCCCTGGGGCAGCCCCCTCTCCCCGGGGCTGGGGCTCCTACAAGGAGACAGGACAGGGGGTCAGTGTCAGACACCCCTCCGTGGGGTCAGGAACGGAGTCCCCCTGGATGTCCCGGTCAGGTTCCACAGGGACACGCCCTCCTCTAAGGGTCAATTAGGGATGCAGGGAGACCGCCTGCAATAACCCATCAGCGGTTCCAATGGGCTCTCTAGGGGCTCTGGGACCCCCAGGGACCTGGTCTCTCAGGCCTTGTGCGCTGCCCCACACCCCCTGTGTCTGAGGCCTGACCCCAGCTTTTCTGACTCACATGGCCTCCACCCAGGTCAGGACATAAATCCTTTTTCTCCCTCAGAGACCTGCCTCATGCCCTGGGCTGTGTCTCTCTGATTCTGGAACTTTCTAAAGACTAGGAAGTCCTTCCAGGTGCCTCTGTCCAGGCTGCTGTGTGTGCTGTGGGCTCCCTCCCGACCCAGGTGTCTGTCCACTCTCAGGATGGTCACATGGGCGCTGCTGGAGTGTCCCATGGAGGATGCAAAGTTCCTGCATGTTCTCCCCTCCCCTCAGACCCTCCAAAGGCACACGTGAGCCACCACCCCGTCTCTGCCCGGGAGGTCACCCTGAGGTGCTGGGCGCTGGGCTTCTACCCTGCGGACATCAGCCTGACCTGGCAGCGTGACGGGGAGGACCAGACCCAGGACATGGAGCTGGTGGAGACCAGGCCTGCGGGGGACGGGACCTTCCAGAAGTGGGCGGCCGTGGGGGTGCCCCCTGGAGAGGAGCACAGATACACGTGCCTTGTGCAGCACGAGGGGCTGCCCGAGCCCCTGACCGTGAGATGGGGTGAGGAGGGCTGTGGGCACAGAGCCTCTACTCAGGGCAGTGTGCCCTAGGGACTTCAGTGGAGTCGGAGCTGATGCCTGGGGTCAGGGACCTCACCTTTCCTTCTCTTCTACTCCCAGAACCGCCTCCTCAGACCTTCATCTTCATCATCCTGGGCATCGCTGGGGGCCTGGTCCTGCTGGCAGCTGTGGCTGGAGCTGTGATGTGGGGGAGGAGGCGCTCAGGTAGGTAGGGGTAGGGTCTGTGTGTCTGTCCCACTGGGGGGTCCAAGCACAGGTGTGTGCACCTCATTCACGGAAAGCACCAACCCCACGTGTGTGGTGGCCAGTGTGGGCTCTCTGCTCACACTTTGTAGTGAGGCCCGTGGGAAATGAGGGAACCACTTCTCACCTGATGATGCTGGTGGTGGGGACCCTGTTCCCAGCAGCCCCAGGTCAGAGGGCAGATCACCGCTGAGCACAGACCTCCATAGGGCGGTGGGTCCAGTCCCCACACATGCACTTCCCTCAGGTGGCCTGATCCTGCCCTGGGTCTGGACACACGGTTCTGGAAACTTCTCTGGGCCCAGGACTAGGGCTTCCTCTAGGACCTCATGGCCCTGCCTCCTCCCTGGTCTCTCATGGGGTGTTTTCTTCCCGCAGGTGGAATAGGAGGGAGCTACACTCAGGCTGCCAGTGAGTGTCGAGAGGTGACCCCTCAGACCTTGTGACAGTGCAGATGGGAGGCATGGGGGACCCCACCCCCATAGTTCCTCTTAGTCTCCTGTCCTGGGCCCTGACCCCTTCCTGGTGTGTCCCCCCCCAGGCAGTGAAAACACCCAGGGCTCTGATGTGTCTCTCTAGGCTTCTAAAGGTGAGACCTACCATCGGGAGGGGTGGGAATAGGGGGGACTGGGCGTTAGGGAGTCTGGGGGACACTGTGAGCATGAAGTGGGTTTGAGAATGTCACCAGTCACAGCCACTGCCCTGAACCTGCTCATGATGATTGTCCTCCACAGCGTGAGGTGGCTGTCTTGTGGGGACTGAGTGACGGAAGGTGTGTTCCCGCTCCCACTTCCTGACTCAGTAACCTCTGATGGGGGGCTGGCCCTGCACTGCCCTTCCCCCCCCTCCCACTTTCCTGTCCACAGAGGTGGGCTGGGCTCTCCCCATCCCCATCCCTGCCTTTCCTCCTTGGTGCTCTGAGCTGCCACTTCCTGCTCCGGATGGAAATGAGACTGTGGATTGACCTGGTTTTTTATTCTTCCCATAAACTGTGACCATTTAATGAAAGGAGGGCCATTACTTTGCTTCTTTCTGAAAGGAAATCAATGGAAGCACCAAGAATTGGGAAGAATCTTGTGTAGTTTGCACGTGTTGCTGGCAGGGACAGGAAGGGGGTTGAGGACAGATTGCGGTCGGGGCCTGTGCCTCCTCAGTGCTCAGTGCATCCTGGGCTTTGACGTGGTCACTACTCGGCCAGGTCACTTCTCTGCTCCTTGACCTTGTCCCTCAGAGGAACCCTGTCCCACCAGGGCCTATGGTCTCAGAAACTCCCCCTCCCCCAGGCCTTGTCACGTGTCCTAATGCAGCGCATCTCCAGGACCCTGGACAGCAAGCCCTCCTGGGGCAGGACAGCCTGGGCTCAGGCCTGGATGGGGCCCAGCACCCATTCTCTGGGTGTCTGTTGTCTCTTTGCTCTTATGGACACTATTCCTGTTCCTCCTTCCATGTGTGAGTTCTGGTCTCATTCTCTGGGTGTCGCTGTCTGACAGCAGCAGGAGGCATGTTCCCCGTCAGTGTCCCGCAGGCCCAGGTCCCAGCACACAGGCCTCTGTGGTTGGAGAGATGGGCGTTCAGGCTCCTCCTGCTCTGCCTCCTTCCTGGGCCTGAACGTTCCCACCCTCTGATCAGCTGGGTCTTTCTGGGCATCAGACCCCACATGACGCTCTCCAGGCCCCTCAGCCAAGGGCCATCTCATCAGCATCCCAAAGACACCTGTCACTCAGGAGGTGCCCAGTGTTCAGGAGCTCAGTGCCAGGAGCCAAGTATAAAGCCAGGCACTTTGTCTCATCCCACAGGTCTCTGCCCACAGACCCATGAATAGCCAACCCGTCCCACTATTTCAGGATGCTGGCACCTTACTAGAGTCCACTCACTCGTGGACAAGAGTCCAGTCCATCCTCCTGTTGAGGATGGTTACATGGTCCACACATGTATGGAAACTGCCCCTCAGTTTTAGCCAGAGGGGAAACTCAAGTTCAGCCACCATGTGATATTGGTGCCCACCTCCCTGGAGAGCAGTAAGGAAATAGTGAGACAATGTCAGTTTTTAGCAGGAAGTGGAACTCATGTTATCTCTGATATATTTCTGGTTGGGGAGTGCATTGTTTCCAATACTTTGAAAATGCGCTGGCAACACTCACTACCTCCAGCATTGGGCAGTCCTCACCACACCCAATGCCCCAGTAATTCCCCTCCTGGTCATATCCCCAATAGACACACATACATATGTGTGCCAGAACATATGGAGAACTTACTCATAGCTGCACAGTTTGCAAAATCTGTGTATAAGACGAATGCACATGAGCAGTAGAGGAGGATTGTGCTGTGTCCACAGGACAGAACCTGTAGCCCTGAGCGTGGATCCCCTACAACCACAAGAGCCACTGGGAGGAGGAGGACATGGTGTGCAGAGAGAGCAGGTGCAGGCAGGCGGCCGCTGTAGCTTTCCTTCCCTCAGAAGCTGGGGGAACTCACGTGGGTTGTAGAAACCAAGGCGGTGGAGAATCGGGATGGGGGCGGGTTGTGACCAAAAGCGATGAGCTGTGGTGCGGGGATGTTCTGTGGGTGTTGTGGACCCACTTCCACCTGTGAGAACCCAGGCTTTGTTCAGGGCTTGCCCAGGGTGAGCTCATTCCTCTTCTCACCCATTGTGTACATTTTATCTTTGTTATTTCACCCCATTTCCTATGTGTCCCAGTTTACTTCTCAACTCCAAAGAATGTTGTGGGGCCAAAACAAGTGTAGTTCAGTGGTAAGCGTGTCAGCCTGTGGGCTGAAATATCCCAGGTTTGATTCTAGTCAAGGGGGTGTACCTTGATTGCCAGCACATCCCCAGTGGGGGTCGGGGGTGTGCAGGAAGTGGCTGATTGATGTTTCTCTTCCAGTGATATTTCTGGCTCTCTATCCATCTCCCTTCCTCTCTGTAAAAAATCAATAAAATATATTTGAAAACATAGACAGAATGTTGTGGGTATCTCTTCATGTCCTGATGATTACTTTTCCCTAAATCCTGTCTCTGTGTCAGGAATAATTCTTTGTGAAGAAATCCCCAAATTAGAGAAGAAGGAGGAGGGGGGAGGAGTACGGTGGGGAGGAGGAGATAGGGAGGATGAGGAGAGCTAGTGGCTGCCTACTGAGGAACAAAGAGCAGGACTGTGTGGGTGTCTAAGGAAGCCCATCACTGTCTCCTGCGGGGTCGTGTGGACATTAGGGATCCCAGGACTCTGGGCAGGGTTAGCACAGCTCCCAGGGGACTGCCTCAGGCTTCACACCCTTGGGGTCCCCACAGGAAGGACTGTGGCATTTCCATCGGGGGGGGGGGGGGAACCAGCTTCCTGACCCAGGGGAGAGGCTCAGCCTGCGCCCATCCTGCTGTCAGCCTGACGTGGGAGCAGGGGAGCCCTGAGGCCAAGCCACGTGGGGATGGGGTGTGGTTGTACAATGAATGGAGGGGAGGAACGTGAGGCAGCTGTGGGCTTCAGTTCACCCCGGAGAACAGCTGTAGTCGGAGATCAGACCCGTCCTCAGGGAAAGCAGGCACCTGTTCCTGACCAGTGTTCACCTACTCCTCAGGACTATCTGGTTAATTAACTAATTAGCACTAATCCGAAGCGGCTGGAGGAGATGTGATAGGGGTAAATATCTACTTTCCGAGCTGACCCAGGCTCTCCATACAAACAATCCACCCTCCTTCCTGTCTCAGGTAAGCTCTAAGGAACCTGTTCCCACATTCATCCATCAAACACACAGCCATCCAACCGCCCATCTACCCACCCTGCCACCCTTCCATCCACCCATGCATCCATTACTCCAGCTCCATCCATCCATCCATCCATCCATCCTTCCACCCAGTCATCCAACCACCACACTATCCACCATCCCACCCTTCCATCCACCCATCCATCCATTCACCCACAATCCATCCATCCACCTAATCATCCAACCACCACTCTATCCACTCACCCACCCATCCATCCATTCACCCATCTAACCACGTCTCTATCCATCCATCCATCCATCCATCCATCCATCCACGTCTCTATCCATCCATCCATCCATCCATCCACCCACCCACCCACCCCTCTATCCACCCATCCATCCATCCCGCCATCCAACCATTCAACCACCCCTCAATCCAGCAATACATCATCCATCCATCCATCCATCCAACTGCCCCTCTATCCACCCACCCACCCATCCAGCCATCCATTCAACCACACCTATACCCATCCATCCATCCATCCATCCATCCACCCAGCCATCCATCCAACCACCTAACCACCCCTCTATGCACCCATCCACCATCCATTCATCCATCCCACCATCCAACCATCAAACCACCCCTCTATCGATCTATCTACCATACATCCATATATCCATCCAACTGCACCTCTATCCACCCACCCACTCATCCATCCAACCACCAATATACCCAGCCTTCCAACCATCCATCCACCCATCCATCCATCCAACCACCCCTCTATACACCTATACATACATACATCCACCCATCGATCCATCCATCCAAACATGCAACCACCCTAATATACACCCATAGACCATCCATCCATCCTCCCTCCATCCAACTGTCCAACCACCCCTCTATCCATCCATCCACATCCATCCATCCATCCAACTCCCCCTCTATCTACCCACCCACCGATACATACATACATCCACCCATTCATCCTACCATCCCTCTACCCACCCATCTACCCACCCATCCATCCATCCATCCATCCAACCACTACTCCATCCATCCATCCATCCATCCATCCATCCAACCACCCCTCTATCCACCCATCCACTATCCATCCATCCATCCCGCCATCCAACCATCAAACCACCCCTCTATCCATTCATATATCCATTCATTCATACGTCCAATTGCCCCAATATCCACCCACCCACCCATCCATCCATTCACCCATTATTCCAACAAGCCATCTACCCAGCCATCCATGCATTCATCCAGCCATCCATCCAACAACCCCTCTATGCAGCCATCCACCCAACCATCCATCCATCCATCCAACCACCCCTCTTTCATCCAACCATACATCCACCCAACAATCCATCCATCCAACCACCCCTCTACCCACACATCCTCCCATCCATCCAACCACGCCTCTACCCACCCTTCCATCCATCCATCCATCCATCCACCATCCAAATACCCCTCTATCCACCCATCGATTCATCCACCATCCATCCATACATCCATATATCCATCCAACTGCCCCTCTATCCACCCACCACTGATCCATCCATTCACCCATCCATCCATCCACCCATCCATCCATCCATCCATCCATCTATCCAACTACCCATCTATCCAACCATCCATCCACCATCCATCCATCCATCCATCCATCATATCACCCCTCTATCCACCCACCCACCATCCCTCCCTCCCTCCATCCATCCATCCATCCATCCATCCATCCCTCTATACAACCATCCACCATCCATCCATCCACCCATCCACCGACCCGTCTGCCCACCCTTCCATCCATTCACCCATCCATCCATCCGACCAACTACCCTCTATCCACCCATCCATTCATCCACCCATCCATCCATCCATCCAACCACCCCTCTAGCAACCCATCCATCCATCCACCCATCCAGCCAACCAACCATCCAATCACCCCTTTATCAGCCTATCCATCCACCCATCCATTCATGCACACACCATCCATCAATCCATCCATACCTAATATGTAGTGTGGCCCATCCAACCACCCCTCTATCCACCCATCCATCCATCCACCCATCCATTCATACATCCATCCATTCATACATCCATTCAACCATCCAACCACCCCTCTATGCACCCATCCACCATCCATCTATACATCCCTCCATCCAACCATCCAACCACCCCTCTATTCATCCTTCAACTATTCATCTATCCATTCATCCATCCAACTGCCCCTCTATCCACCCACCCACCCAACAATCCATCCATCCACCCATCCATCCAACCCCCCTCTACCCACCCTTCTATGCATCAACCCATCCATCCATCCATCCATCCATCCAACTACCCATATATCAACCCATCCATCCGTCCAAACATCCCTCTATCAGCCCATCCATCCACCCATCCATCCATCCATCCAATCATTGCTCTATCCACCAACACATCCACCAACCCATCCATGCATCCATACATCCAACCACCCCTCTATCAACCCATCCATCCATCCACCCAACCATCCATCCATCCAACCACCTCTCTATCCATCCTTCCATTCATCCTCCCATCCATCCATCCATCCATCCATCCACCCATCCATTCATCCATCCATCTAACCATCCAACCACCCTTCTATGCACCCATCCACCATCCATCTATACATCCCTGCATCCAGCCATCCAATCACCCCTCTATTCATCCTTCACCTATCCATCATCTATCCATTCATCCATCTAACTGACCCTCTATCCACCCACCAACCCACCCACCCACCCACCCACCTATCCATCCATCCACCCATTCATCCATCCATCCATCCACCCATCCATTCATCCATCCATCCAACCATCCAACCACCCTTCTATGCACCCATCCACCATCCATCTATATATCCCTGCATCCAGCCATCCAACCACCCCTCTATTCATCCTTCACCTATCCATCATCTATCCATTCATCCATCTAACTGACCCTCTATCCACCCACCAACCCACCCACCCACCCACCCATCCATCCATCCACCCATTCATCCAACCACCCCTCTACCCACCCTTCTATGCATCAACCCATCCATCCATCCAAACTTCGCTCCATCCAGCAAACATCCAACAACCCATCCATACATATATACATCCAACCACCCCTCTATACACCCATTCATACATCCACCCAACCATCCATCCATCCATCCACCCAACCATCCATTCATCCAAATACCACTCTATCCACCTATCAATCCATCCACCCATCCATCCATCAACCACCCCTCTATCAACACATACATCCACCAATCCATCTATCTATCCACCAACCAATCCACAAAGTCATCCATCCATCCGTACATCCATCCATCCATCCATCCATTCAATCCCCCTCTATTCACCCATCCATCCATCCTACCTTCCATCCATCCGTCCAACTACCCCTCTCCCCGCCCTCCCATCTATCCACCCATCAATCCACCCAACCAACTACCCCTCTATCCACCCATCTATCTATCCAACCACCCCTCTATCCACCCATCCATCCATCTAGCCACCCCTCTATCCACCAACCCATCCAACAACCCATCCACCAATCCATCCATCCATCCATCCATCCATCCATCCATCCATCCATTCATACAACCACCCCTCTATCCACCCATACATCCATCCAACCACCCCTCTATCAAACCATCCATCCACCCATCCATCCATCAAACCACTCCTCTATCCACCAACCCATCCACCAACCCATTCATTCATCCATCCATCCATCCAACCTCCCTTCCATCCATCAATCCATCCATCCATCCATCCATCCATCCATCCACCCACCCACCCCTGTATCCACCCATCCATCTATCCACCCAACCATCCATCCATCCATCCATCCATCCATCCATCCAACAACCTCTTTATTCACCTATCCATCCATTCTCCCATCCATCCATCCATCCATCCATCCATCCATCCACCCATCCAACCACCCCTCTATCCACCAACCCATCCACTAACCCATCCATCCATCCATCCATCCATTCATCCATCCATCCAACCACCCCTCAATGCACCTATCCATCCATCCTCCCATCCATCCATCCATCCATATAGCCCTCCATCCAACGACCCCACCACCCACCCATCCATCCTCCCATTCATCAATCCATCCAACCACCGCTCTACCAACACATCCA
Source organism: Vespertilio murinus (assembly GCA_963924515.1). NCBI lineage: Eukaryota > Metazoa > Chordata > Mammalia > Chiroptera > Vespertilionidae > Vespertilio > Vespertilio murinus. Next base: position 49,923,696 of record OZ004716.1, on the reverse strand, counting down.
TCCATCCAACCACCCCTCTATCAACCCATCCATCCATCCAAACATGCCACTATCCACAAACCCATCCATCAACCCATCAATCCATCCATCCACCCAACCACCTCTCTCCACACCCTTCCATCCGTCCATTCAACCACCCCTTTATGCACCCATCCATACATCCATCCAACCACCTCCCTATTCACCTATCCATCCATCCTCCCATCCATCCATCCATCCATCCATCCACCCATCCATCCAACCCCGCCTCTACCCATCCTTCCATATATCCACACATCCATCCATCCTCCCAACTTCCCCTCTATCCACCCATACATCCATCCAACCACCCCTCTATCAAACCATCCTTCTACCCATCCATCCAACCACCCCTCTACCTACCCTTCCACATCAATCATCCCATCCATCCATCCAACCAACTACCCCTCGATCCACCCATCCATTATTAAAATTTTGTCTTTTAATTTCACCCAGTTTCCTATTCTGGTTATTTCTTACATTTAGATTCTGAGGGAATCTCTGTCTGTCCTAATTATTACTTTCCCTAAATCCTGTCTGTATGTCAAGAATAATTCTTTCCAGGGTAAAACCTCAAAAAAGAAGCTGAAGCAGAAGTGGAAGAAGAAGAGGAAGAGAAGGAGGAGGAGGAAGAAGAAAGGGGAAGAGAATGTGGAAGAGGGGGAGAGGTAGTGGCTATATAGTGAGACACCAAAGAGCAGGACTGTGTGGGTGGCTTAGGCAGCCCATCACGCTCTCCTGCGGGGTCGTGTGGACATTAGGGATCCCAGGACTCTGGGCAGGATAAGCACAGCTCCCAGGGGACAGTCTCCAGGCTTCACACCCCTAGGGCCCCCGCAGGAAGGACCCTGGCATTTCCATCAGGGAAGGGACCAGCCTCCTGACCCAGGGGAGAGGCTCAGCCTGCGCCCATCCTGCTGTCAGCCTGACGTGGGAGCAGGGGAGCCCTGAGGACGGAGCCACGTGCGGATGGGGTACATTTTATCTTATGCATGGAGGGGAGGAACGTGAGGCAGTCGTGGGGTTCAGTTCACCCGGAGAACAGCTGAGACTCGGAGCCCAGACCCGTCCACAGGGGACGCAGGCACCTGGTCCTGCCCCGTCGTTCTGCTGCTGGTGAGGACCCGAGGACAGCCCTCAGGAAGGAGGGTGCAGGAGATGCTCTCCCAGGCTTGGTGTGGGCTTCCTGCAAACCCCGAGGGGGCACTGGAATCCATGGGGCTGGCTTCCTACAAAATGGAATCCCTCTGCGTCAGAGTGCACTCTGCAGTCAGGACAGGGAGGCGCCGCCAGCTTACTCAGTGCCCCCCTCAGGCCCACCTAAGGAGTGCTGGGAACTGCCCTGCTCCCTGGGGTTCCCTGCTCTGCCTGACACATGAATGGCCCAATGAGCAGTAACCTCCGCCGGGCGGGGAGAGATGTGAGTGGGGATAACGTCGCTCCTCTTTGGAGACGTCCCAGCCCCTCCCCGCAGACAGAGCCACCTGTGCCTCAGGTGACGTGACACTGGCATCTCTGTGGGAGGACAGGGTCCAGGAACCTTGTCCCTGTGACCATAGACTCAGGTACCCCAGCTCATCATGGATGGCACATCCCTGCCCACATCTCAGGAGCAAACACCAGCCAGGTGAGGTCTTCCTTATGTCCCACCTCGGGGCAGAGAGCAGGGGAGGAGGGAAAGCCAGGAGAGGAGATGGAACTGGGTGGTCGTCCCAGGGGGCAGGTCAGGGGCTGCCCCACCTGGATCTGAGCTGCTTCAGCTCCCTCTGCTGGGTGGGGGGTGGGGGGGCATGTGCTGGGGAGTGTCCCAGAGAGTGATTCCCGCCAATGTTGGCTTCCCGCCCATCTCTGTGTCCTAGAGCCCCCCACAGGGAGGGACCCCAGCACGGGGCTCCTGTGGATCTGAGACAATGGTAGGGTGGCCAGGGCCACGGAGCGGCTCAGTCTAGAAAGATGGACTCTGGGTCTCTGGAAGGGTCTCTCTGTAGGTGTGAGACCCAGACCCTTTAGAGGGAGACATGGGCAGAGAGCTCCCCCTGCAGGAGGAGGGCAGCCCAGGCCCAGGCCCAGGCCTGGCGCTCAGGTCTCAGCCCAGGGAGGAGTCTGGAGCAGAGCCACTCAGTGTGGGGGCTCCCCCTCTCCCTGGGGTTCCTCTCTCCATCTCACAGCCTGCTGAGTCCTCCTTCCCGGATACACATGACGCAGCCTCCCTGCTCTCTCCCATTGGGTGTCTGCTTCCAGGTCAGACCATCTCCAAGAGCCGCTGGGACTCAGATGGTCAAGGGACACGGAGATGCAGGTCCAGAGGGCCCCCACCTTCCTCCTGCTGCTCTGGGTGATTCTGGTCCTGACCCCCAGTTGGGCCCGTGAGTTCAGGGTCAGAGGGGGCGGCTGAGCAGGGAGGAGCATGGGGACCCGGAGGGGGAGCGGGCCTGGAAAGGCGCGTGTCCAGCCGGACCTGCCCCCCGTCCGCCCCCCAGGCCCCCACTCCCTGAGGTATTTCGACACCATCGTGTCCCGGCCCGGCCGCGGGGAGCCCCGGTACCTCTCCGTCGGCTATGTGGACGACACACAGTTCGTGCGGTTCGACAGCAACTCAGCCAGTGGGAGGATGGAGCCGCGGGCGCCATGGATGCAGCAGCCGTGGGTGGAGCGGGAGGACCCGGGGTATTGGGACAGGGAGACTCTGAGGGCCAAGAACACCGCACAGGCTTTCCGAGAGGCCCTGCAGATCCTGCGCGGCTTCTACGACCAGAGCGAGGACGGTGAGCTGTGCGCCGGGCCCATCATGACTCCCCTCCCCACGGACGGGCGGGGGACACCCTCAGGGTCCAGGTAGGGCCACTCCACATCGCGCTTGGACCCACCCTGCCCCCCACCCCCACCCCCACCCTCGGGAGGAGCCCGCGGGGACTGTGACCAGATTTCACGGTCACTTTTAGATTCTTTCCCCGCGGGGTGGGCAGGGCGGGCTGACCTCCGGGCGGGGTCAGGGTCTCACACCTTCCAGAGGATGTCTGGCTGCGAGGTGGGACCCAATGGGCGCTTCATCCGTGGGTACAATCAACATGCCTATGATGGCACCGACTACATCGCCCTGAACGAGGACCTGACCTCCTGGATGGCGGCCGACAAGGCGGCTCAGATCACAAAGCGCAACTGGGAGGCGGTGGGTAAGGCAGAGCGTTGGAGGAGCTTCCTGCAGGGCCTTTGTGTGGACTCACTGCGCATGTACCTGGACAAAGGGAAGGAGACCCTGCAGCGCGCAGGTACCAGGGGCCCTGGGGTTGCCCTCTCTCCTTAGACAGGACAGGGGATCTGTGTATGATGACCCTCTTTGGGGTCGTGCAGGGGGTCCCACAAGATGTCCAGGTGATGTTACAGAGGGACTCCCCCTCCTCTCAATAACAGGTAGGGTGCAGTCTCTCCCAGGGTGGAGGGAGACCCCCTGCAATAACCCATCAGCGGTTCCCATGGACCCTGTAAGAGCTCTGGGGCCCTCTGGGACCTTCTCTCTCAGGCCTTGTGCACTGCCCCACACCCCCTGTGTCTGAGGCCTGACCCCAGCTTTTCTGAGTAACATGACCTCCACCAAGGTCAGGACATTTTCTCCCCTCAGAGACCTGCCTCCTGCCCTTGGCTGTGTCTTTCTGATTCTAGAACTTTCTAAAGACTAGGAGGTCCTTCCAGGTGTCTCTGTCCAGGCTGCTGTCTGTGCTGTGTGCTCCCTTCCCACCCAGGAGTCTGTCCACTCTCAGGATGGTCACATGGGCGCTGCTGGAGTGTCCCATGGAGGATGCAAAGTTCCTGCATGTTCTCCCCTTCCCTCAGATCCTCCAAAGGCACACGTGACCCACCACCCCGTCTCTGCCCGGGAGGTCACCCTGCGGTGCTGGGCGCTGGGCTTCTACCCTGCGGACATCAGCCTGACCTGGCAGCGTGACGGGGAGGACCAGACCCAGGACATGGAGCTGGTGGAGACCAGGCCTGCGGGGGACGGGACCTTCCAGAAGTGGGCGGCCGTGGGGGTGCCCCCTGGAGAGGAGCACAGATACACGTGCCATGTGCAGCACGAGGTGCTGGCCGAGCCCCTGACCGTGAGATGGGGTGAGGAGGGCCGTGGGCACAAAGCTTCTTCTCAGGGCAGCGGGGCCCTGGGAAACCTCAGTAGGGTCGAGGTTGAGGCCTGGGGTCAGAGCCCTCACCCTCCCTTCCCTTCTCCTCCCAGAGCCTCCTTCACACACCTTCATCTTCATCATCCTGGGCATCACTGTGGGCCTGGTCCTCCTGGGAGCTGTGGCTGGAACTGTGATGTGGGGGAGGAGGCGCTCAGGTGGGCAGGGGTGGGTCTGAGTGTTCACTCTAGGTAGTAAGAGCGCCCAGGGCTCTGATGTGTCTCTCTGGGCTTCCAAAGGGGAGACCTGCCATGGGGAGGGGTTAGCAGAGGGGGTGTTGGGCGGTGGGGAGTCTGTGGGACACTGTGAGCATGAAGTGGTTTTGAGAATGTCACCAGTCACAGCCACTGCCCTGAACCTGCTCATGATGATTGTCCTCCACAGCGTGAGGCCGCTGCCCTGTGGGGACTGAGTGATGGAAGGTCTGTTCCTGCTCCCACTTCCTGACTCAGGAGCCTCTGATTAGGGGCTGGCCCCGCCCTACCCCCCACACTTTCCTGTCATCAGAGGCAGTTGGGCCCTCACTATCACTGTCTTTACTTCCTCATGCTCTGAGCTGCAAGCTGTTCCTTCCACAATGAAATGAGGTTGTGGAGGTGACTCTTTATTTCTTGCCATGAAGGGATGGTGGGTAAATTAAAGAAGAAAATCCTACATTTTTAGGAAAATAAATATCAACACCAAAAACTTTGCAGAGCTCGTGTTTGCTGTGCTGAGCTGTCCCAGGTGTGGGCAGGGAAGGTTTTGAAGACTGAGTATGGTCGGGGTTTGTGCCCTGGGGGTGCTCAGTGCATCGTGGTCTTTGACGTGGTCACTCCTTGGCTGGGTCACATCTCTGCTCCTCTGACTTGTCCCTCAGGTGACCCTTGTCCCACCAGGACCTGTGGTCACAGGGACCCCCATCCTCCAAACCTTGTCACGTATCCTAATGCAGCGCATTTCCAGGACCCTGGACAGCGAGCCCTCCTGGGGCAGGTCAGCCTAGGCTCAGGCCTGGATGGGGCCCAGCACCCATCCTCTGGGTATCTGTTATTTCTTTGCTCTTGTGGACATGATGCCCCTTCCTGCTTCCCTGTGCGGGTTATGGTCTCATTCTCTGTTGTCCCCATCTGACAGTAGCAGGAGGCATGTTCCCCGGTCCCTGCACACAGGCCTCTGTGGTTGGAGAGATGGGGTTCAGGCTCCTCCTGCTCTGCCTCCTTCCTGGGCCTGAACCTTACAACCCTCTGATTAGCGTGGTCTTTCTGGGGTCCAGCCCCCACCCCAATCTCCAGGCCCCTCAGCCAAGAGTCATCTCATCAGCATCCCAAAGACACCTGTGCCTCAGCAGGTGCCCAGGATTTAGGAGCTCAGTGCTAAGAGCCAGGGGCAAAGAAGAGATACTTTCTCTCATCCCACACGTCTCTGCCCAGAGACCCATGAATAGCCAACCCATCCCAATAGTTAAGGATGCTGGCACTTTACTAGAGTCCACTCACTCATGAACAAAAGTCCATTCCATCCTCCTGTTGAGGATGGTTACATGGTCCACACATGTATGGAAACTGCCCTCAGTTTTAGCCAGAGGGGAAAGTCAAGTTCAGCCATCATGTGATATTGGTGCCCACCTCCCAGGAGAACAGTAAGGAAAGAGTGAAACAAAGTCAATTGTTAGCAGGAAGTGGGGCTCATGGTATCTCTGATATATTCCTGGTTAGCGGGTGAATTGTTTCAAATACTTTGAAAATGCGCTGGCAGCACTCACTACCTCCAGCATTAGACATTCCTCACCACACCCAGTGTCCCAGCAATTCTGCTCATGGTCATATCCCCAATAGACACACATACATATGTGTGCCAGAACATGTGGATAACTTACTCATAGCTGCAAACTTTGCAAAATGTGCGTATAAAATGAATGCGCATGAGCAGTAGAGGAGGATTGTGGTGTGTTCATAGGAGAGAACCCTGCAGCCCTGAGTGTGGATCCCCTACAACCACAAGAGGCTCTGGGAGGAGGAGGACATGGTGTGGAGAGGGAGCAGGTGCAGGCAGGCAGCCACTGTTACAATCCCTTCTCCCCAAAGCTGACGGAACTCACCTGTGGGGTAGAAATTTAGGGAGGGGTGAGTCAGGATGGGGCAGTGTGTGACCAAATAAAACTGAAGAGGGTCCGCTGAGGACTGGAATGCTCTGTGAGTGCTGTGGATCCCAACCCTCACCCTGTGCAATGTCAGTGTATGGATAGGATTTGTCCACCTCTCTCAGCATGTGATCCTTCATCTTTTCATCCATTATTAAAATTTTTTCTTTTAATTTCACCCAGTTTCCTATTTGTTCTGGTTCCTTCTCACTTTTTTTTTTTTTAAATAAATCTTTATTGCTCAGATTATTACAATTGTTTCTCCTTTTTCTCCCCCATAGCTCCCTTCCACCTGATTCCCACCCCACCCTCTACCCTTACCCCCTCCCCCCACTATTGTCCTCATCCATAGGTTATACAATTTTAATCCAGTCTCTTTCTGCACCCCACACCCCTTCACCCTGATAATTATCTATCCACTCCCTTTCTTTGCCCCTAATTCTATTATATTCACCAGTTTATTCTATTCCTGAGATTTTTAATTCACTTGACCTTCTTCCTCTTCTTAAGTAATACCTTTCAGCATTTCATATAATACTGGTTTGGTGGTGATGAACTCCTTTAGCTTTTTCTTATCTGTGAAGCTCTTTATCTGCCCTTCAATTCTGAATGATAACTTTGCTGGATACAGTAATCTTGGTTGTAGGTTCTCCCTATTCATCACTTTGAATATTTCTTGCCACTCCCTTCTGGCCTGCATGGTTTCTGTTGAGAAATCAGCTGATAGTCGTATGGGTGCTCCCTTATAGGTAACCAACTGCTTTTCTCTTGCTGCTTGTAAGATCTTCTTTTTGTCTTTTACCCTTGGCATATTGATGATGATGTGTCGAGAAGAATTTTTCTTTGGATTCCTCTTGTTTGGGGTTCTGTAGGCTTCCTGTACTTGTAAGTCTATTTCTTTCACCAGGTGAGGGAAGTTTTCTGATATTATTTCTTCAAATATGTTTTCAGTATTTTGCATTCCCTCTTCTTCTGGCACCCCCATAATTCTGATGTTGGTGCGCTTGCAGTTGTCCCAGAGGCTCCTTACACTATCTTCAACTTTCTGGATCCTCTTTTCTTCTTCCTTCTCCAGAGGAGTGTCTTTAGGCTCTTTGACCTGATTCTTGTGTTCTTCCATTCTGCTGTTGGATCTCTGCATAATATTTTCCAATTTAGTCAGTTTATCTATACTTTTTAGTTGGGTCTCATGAAGTTTATCGAGCTTTTCTAGGATATTGTTGCATAACCTTAGAACCGTAGTTCTGAACTCTATATCCTCCATCTCTTTTGTTTGAGATCTATTTCCTTGTCTAGGCATTATCACTATTTTTCAGAGTTGGTAGGATGGCTTTGTGTGTTTGGTGTCCTATATAGCACAGTGGGTCAGCCTCCTCAGTTACCTGAGGTAGACTCTCTTGGTGATCCCCTTTGTGGACTGCGTGCACAGCCTTGTTGTAGCTAAGTCTCTATTGTTGTGAATTGACCTTCAGGCCAATTGGATGTGGGTATCAGCTGTGTCTACTCTGGGATAACTTCTGTATTGGAGACAGTCTTATAGGATCAGACTTGAAAAACTGCAGAAGCCTCTGCTCAGCTTGGATGGGGCGGAGTCTCAGGGCTGAACTGACAGTCTTGGCTTCTGCCCTGCCCTTGTGCACTCGCCTGAGTTTCCGCCTGACCGGCCCAGTTTCCCCAAGCAAGAGCGTAGGTGCCGCAGGGGCTCACCCGGACTTGGGCTGGTCTCTGTAGTCTGGAGCTTCTGACTCCTTCCGCTACAGAGAGGCCGCCATCTTGTACATAGAGGCAGCGGCAGCCTCCGTGGTCAGACTGGAGCTTCTGACTCCTTCCGCTACGGAGAGGCCGCCACCTTGTACAGAGAGGTGGCGGCAGCCTCTGCGGTCAGACCTGGAGCTTCTGGCTCCTTCCGCTCCGGAGAGGGAGAGGCGGCAGTCAGACCTCAGCGCGTACTTGCTCACGCGCGCGAGTCTGTAGACCCTGCCGGCTGCGACTGCGGCTCCCGGTCCCTGGTCTCCCAGTCTCTGAGTCTCTGAGTCTCTGGGTGCCTTTCTCTACAGTCCAGACGCCACCCGTATGAGCCTGGGACCACGGAATTTCAGCCGGGGCTGGGGTTCAGTACAGTCCGAAAGGGTTCCGTGCAATCGGGGATTCCTCCCCTCCCGCCAGGCAGGTATTCGGCGGCCGCGTGCGCGAGCGTCTCCCTACCTCAGTGCTTTTCAGCTCCCAGTCCGATCCGTGAGCCTCTCTCTTTCTTTCTAGTTGTAGCTATTCCACTCCGCCAGCTTTCCTGACGTTTTGGTGAGGTCCTTTTTGATTTTAGTTGTTTTTTTAATTAAATTGTTGATGAGGCGGCAGCTTAGGAGACTGCCTAGGCCGCCATCTTGGATGTTCTCCCTTCTCACTTTTAGATTCTGAGGGAATCTCTGTCTATCCTGATTATTAACTTTCCTAAATCCTGTCTGTATGTCAAGAATAATTCTTTCCAGGGTAAAACCTCAAAAAAAGAAGCAGAAGTTGAAGAAGAGGAAGAGCTGGAGGAAGAAGAAGAAACAGGAAGAGAATGTGGAAGAGGAGAAGCGGTAGTGGCTATATAGTGAGACACCAAAAAGCAGAACTCTGTGGGTGACTAAGGCACCCCATCACGCTCTCCTGCGGGGTCGTGTGGACATTAGGGATCCCAGGACTCTGGGCAGGATAAGCACAGCTCCCAGGGGACAGTCTCAGGCTTCACACCCCTGGGGCCCCCGCAGGAAGGACCTTGGCATTTCCATCAGGGGAGGGACCATCCTCCTGACCCAGGGGAGAGGCTCAGCCTGTGCCGATCCTGCTGTCAGCCTGACGTGGGGAGCAGGGGAGCCCTGAGGACGGAGCCACGTGGGGATGGGTTGTGGTTGTACAATGAATGGAGGGGAGGAACACGTGGCAGCCGTGGGCTTCAGTTCACCCGGAGAACAGCTGTGACTCGGAGCTCAGACCCGTCCACAGGGGACGCAGGCACTGTGTCCTGTCCTGTCCTGTCCTGTCCTGTCATTCAGCTGCTCCTCAGGACCATCTGGTTTATTGCCTAATTACCACTAATCCGCAGTGGCTGAATGTGATGATATTGGAGGTAAGGTTTCTCCTTTCAGTGTCTCCCCAGAGTCTCCATACAGAAAACCCACCCTCCTTCCTGTCTGAGGTAAGCTCTAAAAAAACCTGTTCCCAAGATTCATCCACCATCCATCCATATACCCAAATATCCAAGCACCCCTCTATCCACCCACACACCCATCCATCCAACATTCATCCAACCATCCATCCAACCACCCTCTATCCAACCATGCACCCATACACCCATCAATTCATCCACTCATCCACACACCCATCAATCCATCCATCCACCCACCCATCCATCCATCCATCAATCCATCCACACATCAATCCACCCATCCATCCATCCACCCACCCATCCATCCACCCATCCATCCATCCACACATCCATCCACCCATCTACCCATCCATCTATGCATCTATCCATCCATTCATCAATCAATCAATCCACCCATCCATGCATCCATCCACCCACCATCCACTTATCCATACTTCCATCCATCCATCTACCCATCGACCCATCCATCCATCAAGCCATTCACCTACCCATCCATCCATCCACCCATCCATCCCTGAATCCATCCATGCACCAATCCATGCATCCATCGACCCATTCATTCATCATGCATTCATCGCCCATCCACCGATCCATCCACCGATCCATACATCCACCCATACATCCATCCACCATCCATGATTCACCCATCCACCCATCCAACCCACCATCCACTCATCCATACTTCCATTCATCCATCCACCCATGCATCAATCCATCCATCCATCCATCCACCCATCCATATATCCACCCATCCACCCTTGCATCTATCCATCCATCCATCCATCCAAAAAACCCATGTTTCCATCCATCCATGCATCCATCCACCCACCATCCATTATTCACCCATCCACCCATCCACCCCACCATCCACTTATCCATACTTCCATCCATGCATCCACCCAAGGACCCATCTATCCATTCACCCATCCATCCATCCACCCATGCATCAATCCATCCATCCATCCATCCATCCATCCACCCATCCATACATCCATGCATTCATCGCCCATCCACCGATCCATCCACCCATCCATCCATCCACCCACCATGCATTATTCACGCATCCACTCATCCAACCCACCATCCACTCATCCATACTTCCATGCATCCATCCACCCATCGAACCATCCATCCATCCACCCATCCATCCATCCATCCACCTGTACATCAATTCATCCATCCATCCATCCATCCATCCATCCATCCATCCAGCAATCCATGCATCCACCCATCCATCCATCCATGCACCCATCCACCCATCCATCCATCCATGCATTCATTGTCCATCCACCGATCCATCCAACCACCCTCCATCCATCCATCCATCCATCCACCCATCCATCCATCCACCATGCATCTATCTATCCATCCATCCATCCATGCAACCATCCACCCACCATCCACTCATCCATACTTCCATCCATCCACCCATCCACACATCCAAGCACCCATCCACCCATCACACCATCCATGCATTCATCACCCATCCACCCATCCATCCATCCATCCATCCACCTGTACATCAATTCACCCATCCATCCATCCATCCATCCATCCAGCAATCCATGCATCCTCCCATTCATCCATCCATCCACCCATCAATCCATCCACCCATCCCTCCATCCATGCACCCATCCACCCACCCATCCATCCATGCATTCATTGTCCATCCACCGATCCATCCAACCACCCTCCATCCATCCATCCATCCACCCATCCATCCATCCACCATGCATCTATCCATCCATCCATCCATCCATGCAACCATCCACCCACCATCCACTCATCCATACTTCCATCCATCCATCCACCCATCCATCCAACCATCCACACATCCATGCACCCATCCACCCACCAACCATCCATGCATTCATCACCCATCCACCCATCCATCCAACCACCCTCTATCCACCCATCCAACCATCCACCCATGCATCTATCCATCCATCCATCCATGCATCCATCAATCCATTGATCCATGCATCCATCCACCAACCATCCATTATTCACCCATCCACCTCACCATCCATCCATCTATCCATCCACCCATCCATCCATCCATGCATCCATGCATTCACCACCCGTCCACCGATCCATACAACCACCCTCTATCCACCCATCCATCCATCCACCCATGCAGCCATCCATCCATCCATCCATCCATGCATTCACCACCCATCCACCGATCCATACAACCACCCTCTATCCACCCATCCATCCATCCATCCATCCATCCACCAATCCACCCATCCATCCATGCAACCCTTATATGTAGAGAGGCCTCTGTATATGCTTCCTGGTGGCCTGCTGCTGGTGTAATGGAGACAGACAGAACACCCTCTCTCCAACAGCTGATGTGCTCCGGGGTGAGGGTGGCCCATACACCTGGAGGCCCAGGTTCAATTCCCTCTTAGGGCACATGCCCTGGTGTCTGACTTGATCCTCAGTAGGGGGCCTGTAGGAGGCAACTGATCTATGTTTCTATCTCCCTCTCCCTCTCCCTCTCTTTCGCTCTAAATGTCTTTAAAGCAAAGAAACAAATGAAACCCCCGCTGTCCTGGTGTGCACAGTGGGAGAGGAAGGACAGGGAGCAATGAGGAGCACACAGTGGGGACGCACATGGGCTGTACTCCATCAGCAGTGGCAGCTGTGGCCTGGGAGAAGCCTTCCACTGTCCCCAGCCTGTGTCCTTCCCTTCTGTGGGCTGACTGTGCTCAGCTGACCCTCTTCTGCTCCTGTGACAGAGGCTGAGGAGGGAGCATGGGAGGCCTCCCTGGACTAGAACGTTCTAGAAGGTCCCTGACTGGGCTGTAGCTGGGCTCCTGGCATGAGTACCAGTTCTCGCTGATGGTGTGGGAGCAGGAACAGGCAGAGCTGAGTGAACCATCCCACAGAGATGGCACTGGGCCCGAGGTACTGGAAACCTGCGTGGTTTGTTCACCCGTGTCTCCCTAGCAAACCACTGGAAAGGGGGTGAAATAGATGGGAAGAAGCAGACTTTCCAGATGAAATCAGTTCCACACATTGTAAACCAGGAAGGGCCCGTGGGCGGGGCCAGTGGGAGCCCCTTTGGAAGTGCCAACCCGGTCCCCCGCAGGGGAGGGAGGCAGGAAAGGGAGGCGGTGGAGGAAACATGGGGCCTGGGATGGACCAGGTGGCGGAATGACTACAGAGTGAGGAGGGGAAAGGTGCCAGGGCGCCCTCTGGGCCTCCCGCTGGCTGCAGGCACCTCCCGCCATGGGCATGGCCTGAGGCAATAGGAGGTGTGCTCCGGGCCAGGGCACCAGCCCCAGAGGAAAGAAGCCTCAGAAGGCCTTCTCCTTCCCCTGAGCCCACAGCGCAGGGAGCTGGTGGAGGACCGGCCACGGGAGAGAGCAGGGCGTGAGCGCAGGCTGACTCTGGCCCTGAGTGCACACACATCCCGTTCCTCCGCCAGGGCCTGGGCACGGGGCCCATGGCTGGTGTCCAGGAGACGCTGCAGAGCAGCTCTGAGCCTGCGGTCTCTCTATGGCACAGGCCGCCTCACAGCGCTCCCGGGAAACCTGCTGACTGTCCCCGCTCTTCCCCGAGGGCCTGCGTCTTATTCAAGGTGGAGGGGGTTTGTCTCTCTGTCTGTCTGTCCTGTCCGATGATCTCACCTATTAAATGTACCATTGGGTCATGGTTCCTGAGGGAATTAGTGTGAGTGTGTGTGTGTGTGTGTGTGCCATCTCCTGTGAGTGTCACGTAGGTGCATGTGGGGTGTGCTCACACCTTTAGCGCCAATTAACACAGGACAGAGCAGGGCGGGCTGGGGCCACACCGCTCCCTCCTCCCGTCCCTCCTCCCGCGGGGGCACCGCCAGCCCGAGGACCGGCCTCTGCAGACACCGGGGGCGGCGGGGGGGGGGGGGGGAAGGGGCTTCCTCGTGAGCGCCTGCTGCCTGGGGTCCCGGAAGGGGCAGCAGAACCGGGTCCCACTCCGTCCTTTCAGCCCCGCCCACAACTCCCACCCGGACCCCCACTCAGGCCTCAGCGCTGCCGGGGGCCGCCCGGCGTCGGTGGGCTGGGCCGAGGGGCAGGAGCGGCAGCGCCGGCCTCGGGGGGTCACCGGGTGCGGGGGGGGGGCACCGGCCCAACCTCAGCCCCGGCGGGGCGGGCGCAGAACCAGCTCCACCCGCGGCGCCCGGGCGCCTCTCCGGAAGGGCTCCCGCCTTGGCCCCGGGGACACCGCCCCGCTGCTCCCTGGGCGCGGGGTCTGGGGGACCGCCCGCCCCTGGCACCCTATGCCTGTGCGGGCCCCACCCTGAGCCCCACTCCCCTCCGCCCTCCCCGCGGCTCCGCCTCCCCCAGGGCTGGCCTCCGCCCCGGGACCCCGGCCCCCGACTGGCCGTGGCCCGGGAGCCGAGGACGGACTGCCGGCCGCGGGGGAGGGATGGCGGGTCCAGGAGGGACGGCGGGCGGCCGGGGACCCGCAAAGGTGGCTGCGCGTCCCCAGCGCCGCTGTGGGCTGAGTCCCGGGCTGTCCCTCCGCCGCCCCCTCCGGGGAGGTTCCTGGTCGCCCTGCGCCCCGCGGCGCCTCCTCGCGTCCCGGGCGCCGGGTCCCCAGAGGCGGGTCCGGGAGCTGCGTGCGCGGGGCCGTCTCCACGGACGCGCAGGGGACCGGCCTGCGCGGGGCGATCGCGAGCCCCAGAGGCGCGGTCGGGGGACCGAGAGCAGGAACCCCTCCACGGGGGCGGGGTCCGCACACAGGCGCCCCCCCAGCAGGTCGCCCCGCGCTGCAGCCTCCCCGCTGGAGGCCTGGGGAGGGGACGCAGCTGCAGACACCCCTGCCCCCGCCCTCCCCTCTGCCCCGCCCCGTGGGCACCCGCCCCGGCCCCGCAGCAAGGCCGCCAGCCCCGGCTCCTGGGGGGCACCCCTCTTTCTGAGGGAGGGGGCTGCACCCCGCTGAGCACAGTCTCCAGGGAGAACAGCAGCCGCCCAGACCAAGGCCCCTGAGGACGGAGGGCGGGGCCCGGGGCCTCCCGCACAGCCCGGGGCGCGGGGGGTCCTGGGAAAGGGGCGCCCGTGGGGCCAGGCCCCGGGTGCTCACGCTCAGGAGGGAGGCATGTCCATTGTGGGGACACACCCCCCTTAGAGAGGAAACCGGCAAACACACCCCCACTTTACAGTCAGGAGGAGGGGGAACGGGGGGGGGGGGCAGAGGCACCGGAGCCTCAGGCTGCCAGTGTGGCCTCCGCCTGAAGGTGACGGGGAGCCCTGCGCCCCGCTGCCGCTCAGGACCCGGGGCCCCCGGGGCGGCGGCCGTTCCCTCCGCGGGGAGCCCGCAGCCTGGACCCGCCCGGCCCCGTCCTGCCCGCGTTGGGGAGCGAGGGACTCGGCCTCGCAGCCCATGAGGGGCCTCCTCCCGGGGGTGCGGGGAGGGACCCGGAGCAGAAGGGCCCGGATACACCGGGGACACGGCCCGCACCCCGGGTCTCAGCGGCAGCGGCGGAGATGCAGGCGGAGCCGCGCAGCGCCCCCTGCGGGCCGGGCCTGGGCAGCAGGAGGCGGCCGCCGCCCCGGGGCGCACAGGGACCCGCTGGCTGGGTGCGGACCTCACCCTGGGACCGCTGGCGGGTCCCCCAGTTCCTGGCCCCGGGGCGTCCCTGTTCGCATTGGAGCCCGTGGAGGACGCGGGGCCCACCGCCCTGTCCCGGGGCCCGTGTGCCCGCCTCCCGCTCCCCCTGCCCACCTCCGCCCCTCCGGGCTGTGGCCGGCTCACCGTGAAGACCCCACACGTGCCATCACCCACGGGCGGTGCCCACCCAGACCCCTCGGCGCCCTGCCAGCACCCGCCCCACCCCGCCGCCTCCGGGCCCGGCTCCTGCTGCGGCCGCTGCCAAGGGCCGGGGCCGGGCCGCCCGTGCCCGCCGCCTCCTGGGTCCTGTCGTCTCTCCTTTGGAGGAAAGTAGTTTGTCCCTGGCAGCGGCCTCCCGCCTGCAGGGCCCGCGCCTCCTGGGCTGGAGCGGCGCTGGCCTGGGTGTCCCCGGGCGCTGGCCGGACCGGATGGGCACGGGGAGGGGCATCCGTGGGTCACTCGGTGCCAAACAGGGAGCCGGAGGGGCTGGAGGCCCCGGGACGCCAGGGTGCAGGCCGGGCAGGTGCGCCCGCTGCCCGGGGCCCAGCGGACGGGCAGGGACGGGGCTGAGAGACGCTGGGGGCAGGAGCCCAGCCCTTCCCGCCTCCGGTGCCAACTCGGCTGCAGACCCAGCGTGCCTGTTCCCTCGAGGGGCACCCCATGTCCACACCTGCTCCCCACCAGCCCCGGCGCATCTGGGGGTGCAGGGCCTGCCCACAGGGGGTGCCGGGCCCCTGCTCCTGGTTCGTGGCCTCTGGGCCAGGGGGAGGCGGCAGCCAGGCTCCCGGGAGCTCCGGAGGCAGCACGCCGCCCCGTCCCGGACGCCGGGCATGAACGGGGCATCTGCACTGGGCTCGGGCCCCACAGGCCCCGTCCTGGGGGCAGGGCAGGGACAGGCCCGGGGCCGGTGGGTGTTCTCAGGGTCCTGTTGGCGGGAACGTGCCAGGCGGGCCTGCTGGGGGCTGTGTTTCTGGGGCGTCGGAGCCAAAGAGCCCGTGTGGGGGGCGGGGGCCCCTCGACCAGAGCGGGTGGGTGTGCGGGCAGCCCTGGCGTCTGCTGGGGATCGATCACCTGTGGGGGCCCCGCAGCTGGACGGAGGCCACAGGGTCCTGGCTGTTTGCCCTGGGCGCCGGGCGAGGCGTGCGCCCCCCGGGTGTTTGGGGGTGTGAGTGGCGGTGGGGTCCCTGCCCGGCGCCCCTCCCCGGAGCCTGTGGGGTCCCCAGAGGAGGTGCTGGTCCTGGTCCCACCCGGCCTGCCAGACGCCACGCCCACACACGTGACGCGGCAACGCCTCTCACTCCCATTGGCTGAACCTTTTGTACATCAGCCAATCAGCGTCCCCGCGGCTCCCGGTTATAAGTCCTCCGCGGAAGAGCCCGGGCTCAGACGCTCCCCAAAGGGCCAGGGTGCGGGTGCAGAGGCCCCCCACCCTCCTCCTGCTGCTCTCGGGGGCGCTGGTGCTGACCCCCGGCCGGGCCGGTGAGTGCGGGTCGGAGGGGCGGCTGTGCGGGGCGGAGCGCGGGGACCGGCGGGGCGCGGGCCCGGGAAGGCGCGTGTCCAGCCCGGCCTGCCCCCCGTCCCCCCCAGGCCCCCACTCCCTGACCTATTTCTTCACCGTCGTGTCCCGGCCCGGCCGCGGGGAGCCCCGCTTCCTCGCCGTCGGCTACGTGGACGACACGCAGTTCGTGCGGTTCGACAGTGACGCTGAGAATCCGAGGGCGGAGCCGCGGGCGCCGTGGATGCAGCAGCCGTGGGTGGAGCGGGAGGACCCGGGGCATTGGGACCGGCAGACCCGGATGTTCGGGGCAGCGGCACAGACTTACGGAGAGAACCTGCGGAACCTGAGCCGCTCCCACAACCAGAGCGAGGACGGTGAGCCGCGCACCAGGCCTGTCACGACCCGCCTGCCCACGGAGGGGCCAGGATCGCCCCGAGGGTCCGGGTCCCAGTGTCACCCCAGGTGGTGGGATCCGCCTTGGCCCAATCCCCCGCGCCCTGTCCCCGGGGGCAGCCCGCAGGGACTGAGACCCAATTTCAGTTTTAGATTCAGTCCCTGCTGGGCTGGCCTGGAGGGGCTGAAGTCCAGGGGACCGGGTCAGGGTCTCACGCCCTCCAGGTCAAGTACAGCTGCGACCTGGGACCCGATGGGCGCCTCCTCCGCGGGCATGAGCAATTCGCCTACGATGGCACCGAATACCTCGCCCTGAACGAGGACCTGACCTCCTGGACAACGGCCCACACGGCGGCTCAGATCACAAAGCGCAAGTGGGAGGTGGAGAGTGTGGCCCAGCAATACCGGAGCCACCTGGAGGGCCTGTGTGTGGACTCACTGCGCATGTACCTGCACAAAGGGAAGGAGACGCTGCAGCGCGCAGGTACCAGGGGACCTGAGGCCGCCCCCTCTCCCCGGGGCTGGGGCTCCTACAAGGAGACAGGACAGGGGTCAGTGACTGACACCCCTCCTCGGGGTGTTGGAGTGGGGCCCCCAGGATGTCTAGGTGAGGTTCCAGAAGGACTCCCCTTACTCTCAGGAACAGGTAGGGGTGCAGGCTCCCCTGGGGTGCAAATAGATCCCCTGCAATAACTCATAAGCGGTTCCTGTGACCCACGGGGACCTTCTCTCTCAGGTCTTGTGCACTGCCCCACACCCCTGTGTCTGAGCCTGACCCCAGCTTTTTTGAGTCTGTGGCCTCCACCCAGGTCAGGACCACAAATCCCTTTTCTCCCCTCAGAGACATGCCTCCTGTCCTGGGCTGTGTCTCTCTGATTCTGGAACTTTCTATAGACCATGAGGTCCTTCCAGGTGCCTCTGTCCAGGCTGGTGTGTGTGCTGTGTGGTCCCTCCCCACCCAGGTGTCTGTCCACTCTCAGGATGGTCACATGGGCGCTGCTGGAGTGTCCCATGGAGGATGCAAAGTTCCTGCATGTTCTCCCCTCCCCTCAGACCCTCCAAAGGCACACGTGAGCCACCACGCCGTCTCTGCCCGGGAGGTCACCCTGAGGTGCTGGGCGCTGGGCTTCTACCCTGCGGACATCAGTCTGACCTGGCAGCGTGACGGGGAGGACCAGACCCAGGACATGGAGCTGGTGGAGACCAGGCCTTCGGGGGACGGGACCTTCCAGAAGTGGGCGGCCGTGGGGGTGCCCCCTGGAGAGAAGAAGACCTTCGAGTGCCAAGTGCAGCACGAGGGGCTGGCCCAGTCCCTGACCCTGAGATGGGGTGAGGAGGGCGGTGGGCACAGAGCCTCTTCTCAAGGCAGTGGGGCCCTGGGGGACCTCAGTGGGGTCGGGACTGAGGCCTGGGGTCAGAGCGCTCACCCCCCCTTCCCTACTCCTCCCAGAGCCGCCTCTTCACACCTTCATCCCCATCATTCTGGGCATCGCTGGGGGCCTGGTTCTGCTGGGAGCTGTGGCTGGAGCTGTGATGTGGGGGAGGAGGCGCTCAGGTGGGCAGCGTGGGGTCTGAGTGTGCACTCTAGACAGTGACAGTGCCCAGGGCTCTGATGTGTCTCTCATGGGTTCTAATGGGGAGACCTGCTGTGGGGAGGGATGGGAAGAGGGGGCACTGGGCATTGGCGAGTCTGGGGGACACTGTGAGCATGAAGTGGTTTGAGAATGTCACCAGTCACAGCCACTGCCCTGAACCTGCTCATGATGATTGTCCTCCACAGCGTGAGGCCGCTGCCTTGTGGGGACTGAGTGATGGAAGGTGTGTTCCCGCTCCCACTTCCTGACTCAGGACCCTCTGATGGGGGTTGTCTCCACTGTGCCCCCCCACCACACACACTTTCCTTTCAGCAGAGGCGGTTGGGGCTTCCCCATCCCCATCCCTGCCTTTCCTCCCTGGGGCTCTGAGCTGCCACTTCCTGCTCCGGATGGAAATGAGATGCTGATGTGACTGTTCATTTCTTGCCAAGGAGGCCTGGGGGGTATTTAAACTGGAAGCTCCTAAATTCTGAAGAGAAATAAATTGAAGCTCCAAGAACTTTCCAGTCACGTGTGTCTGCTGTGCTGGGCCTGTGGCCGGCGGGACGGGAGGGGCGGTGAGGACAGAGTGTCAAGTCAGGGCCTGGGCCTGGTCAGTGCTCAGTGCATCATGGGATTTGATGCAGTCACTCCTTGGCCAGGTCACCTCTCTGCTCCTCTGACCTTGTCCCTCAGGGGAACCCTGTCCCACCAGGACCTGTGGTCACAGGGACTCCCCTCCCCCAGGCCTTGTCACGTGTCCTAATGCAGGGCATCTCCAGCACCCTGGACAGGGAGCCCTCCTGGGGCAGAACAGCCTGGGCTCAGGCCTGAGCCCCCACTCCCTCCCCTGAATGCTTATGTCTTTGCTCTTGTGGACACTATGCCTGTTCATGTCTTTGTGCAGGGGTTCTGGTCTCATTCTCTGGGTGTCCCCGTCTGACAGCAGCAGGAGGCAGGTTCCTCGTCAGTGTACCGCAGGCCCAGGTCCCAGCACACAGGCCTCTGTGGTTGTAGAGATGGGGTTCAGGCGGAGGCAGCGTGGGCCCTGGTGCAGGGTCTGCATCCGAACCCCAAACCCAGAGGCGGCGAGCTTCTGCAATTCTGCTCCACGGGGGCTCCCGTCACCCCCCCCATCCCCCAGCTGCCTTGGGGCACCTGCTACCGCGTGACAGGGGCACCGCCCCATCACATCCCCCCTGGCTCTGTGTCCCCCTGACACAGTCCCCGCTGACACTGTCCCCCCAAAACTGTCCCTCACAACACTGTCCCCTTCGCTCTGTGCCCCCTGACACTGTCCCCCTTGACACTGACCACCTGACACTGACCACCTGACACTGTCACCTCCTGACACTGTCCCCCTGACACTGTCCCCCACAGGCACTGCCACCCCTGGCTCTGTCCCCCCTGACACTGTCACCTCCTGACACTGACCCCCTGACACTGTCTCCCCCCTGACACTGTCCCCCCAACACTGTCCCTCACAACACTGTCCCCCTCGCTCTGTCCCCCCTGACACTGTCACCTTCTGACACTGTTCCCCCTGACACTGTCAACTCCTGACATTGTCCCCCCTAACACTGTCCCCCCTGACACTGACCACCTGACACTGTCACCTCCAGACACTGTCCCCACTGACACTGTCCCCCCTGACCCTGTCCCTTCCTGGCACTGTCCCCCCTGAATTGCCCCCCCTGGTTCTCCCCCTGGAAGACCCCTTGGTTCAGGTCCAGAGTCACCACCGCCGCTGCCCCTGGGTGTTCAGGACCCACAGCGACCCCCCCAAACACACACCCTTTGTGGCCCTGGCCTCGCCCAGCCCCGCCGGCACCCCCTCCCCAGGGGAAGGGAAGAGGGCACACCCCCACCAGGAAGTCTGAGGGAGCCGGCTGACCAATGTTCCTCTCATGGATGTTTCTAACTCTCTCCCTCTCCCTTCCTCTCTGCAAAAATTCAATAAAATATATTTTAAAAATAAAACCAAAGGGGGCGGGATGGCTGTGGTGGGAGAGCAGGGCCCTGGGGAGGGCCGGGGGGCCGAAGGGAAGGGAGCCCACACCCCCCGAGCCCAGGCAGAGACGGGTCAGGCTGGGGCGTGAGGGGGGGGGACGGGGGACGGGGCGGGACACTGAGCTCCTGTGAAAAGATGGAGTCACGGCGCGACCCAGTGAGTGTGGGTGGGAGAGGGGTGAAGGGGGACACCCCAAAGCTGTGCCCTGCAGGGAGAAGGCGGGCTGTGGGCAGCAGAGGGGGAGGCGGCAGGGCCCGTGGGGAGCGGTGGGCCTGCCGGGCCTTCCACCGGAGGGAGGGGAGGGGGTGTCGGGGCGCTGGACGCTGAGTGTGGGGGCCTGCAGGGGAGGCCAGGCTGGAGGAAGAGGCGGGCGGGGCAGACAGGACAGTCACAGCCTGGAGCGGGGAGGCCCCACTGTCACAGGAGAGGCCCCACAGCCTGCCCCCCCCCCCCCCGCACACCAGCCCCAGGTGCCGGGGGGAGGAGGGGACAGGAAGGAGCTTTGCGAACATGGGAGCTCCAGGAGGGGGTACAGGAGGGGTCCCAGCACCCCAAGGCACCTGCCAGTCCCATGGGGCTGCCCTGAGGGTGGAGCAGGGACCCCTAGCCTGCCCCTCCCCTGCCCGGCCTGCCTCAGTGGAATGGGAGCACATGGCTAGGGGTTAGGAGAGGGGGAGGGAGCACTCCCTGAGTGTGCCTGTGTGTGTGTGTGTGTGTGTGTGTGTGTGTGTGTGTGTGAGAGAGAGAGACAGAGAGAGAGAGAGAGAGAGAGAGAGAGAGAGAGAGAGAGAGAGAGAGAGAGCAACTCAGAGCTCACATCACTGCCCCCTCTCCCAGCCCACTGGACTGGGGTCAGGGGTGGCACAGACAGAAGCTGGTGACCCAGATGGGGTGGTGGTGGCAGGAGGGGGGTGCCCGCCTCCTGGGGGGCGTGGTGGGAGCTGGAGGGCCTGGGCTGAGGGCCAGCCTCCCATCCCCGCTGGCTGTTCACCGCTGTGCTCCCGCCCTCATGGCGGCTCCAGCTTGCCCCTCAGGAGGAAGGGGGGGGGGCGTCCCGCTCAGGGGCTTCCCCGTGGGAACCAGCTCCTCCCAGGACGCGGTGGGAAGGGCGCACACGTCGCCCGCGATGGCACTCATCCGCCTCCTTGGCGTTCGGGGAGGGCCTGGCGGTGGAGTGACAGCCTGGGGGACGCCACTGCCCAGCGGGGTCTGGTGGGTGCAGAGCGGGTGGCGGTGCCCAGCTGAGAGCGGCGGGTCCGCCAGGAGCAGCCAGGGGCGCCGCGGCAGGGCCTGTGCGGGGCCCGCGGGCCGGGGCGGGGCCGGGCTGAGCCCTGGGGGCACCATGGGGCCTGTGCCCAGCGCTCCTGCTCCGCGGCCTCCTCTCCGCGCTGGGGCGGCGGCGGGGACCCGTTTGCTTGGGGGGCTCGGCCGGGAGAGACGCCAAGTCTTCCCGTCCCCGATGCGATTCGGGGTTCAGGGGTCCCCTGGTCACGGAGGGCCGCCCCTGTGGGCACCGGGGCGCCATTCGTCCTGCTGTGCGTGGGGCGCTCTACCTGCCCCGCTCCCCCCGCTCCCCCCGCTCGCTGCCTCCTTTGGGCCTGGGCTGCTCTGCAGAGTCCAGCTCCCGCTCCTCCGTCTGGTCACGGACACCAGGGGCCCCGGGGAGCCGCGGCCGCCCAGCTCCAGGGCTGGGTCCCAGGGCTCAGGGGATGGAGGACCAGCCTCCTGGGGAGGGAGCACCCCAAGCCCACCCCTGAGGGGCGGGAGGTGGGCGGGGTCTCCCTGGAGGAAGCGCAGCGCCCTCCCCGCCTCCTGGGGCTGCGGGAGCCCCGCGCACAGCAGCCCCAGCTGCTCCCCAGGCCCAGCCCCTGGGACCCCGGACCCCGCAGCTCAGGGGAGCGCTGCGCCCTCAGGGCCCAGAAAGCGCTGCCCGAGGCCCCCCCACCTGCAGGTCTGGGCCTGGGGCCGCTGCCTCCGCCTCCTCCGGGGCCTCCCCGCTGGCCATTCCCTGTGGCCAGGCCGCCCAGCCGAGCCCGGACCGGGCAGGGCGCCCCGAGCCCCGTCTCAGGTTTGTCCTCGGACCCGAGGCCCCTGCAGCCCCCGGACGGGGGCGGTTCGGGCCTCAGGGCGGCCCTCCTCCCGCGGCCACTGGGCAGCGGCCCTTCCCCGGCGCAGGGACTGAGCCTGGGCCAGGCCTGTCCTTCCTCAGGACGGTGCCTCCTTCCTTCAGGGACACGGGGTCTCCCGCGGCCCCTGGATCTGACGGGGGTGGGGGGCGGGAGGCCAGGGGTCCCCACAGAGTCCCTGGGGTTCCTGGTGGAGGAGACAGCGGAGCCCCTAGGGGAGCTGCGGGGCTTCCGAGGGGGAGTGATGGCTCCTCCCTCCCTCCTGGGCGCTGTGAACCGGCCACTCAGGGGCCACGTGGGGCTTTGAAGGTGGTCTCCTGCCCTGGCCGGTGTGGCTCAGTGGATAGAGCGTCGGCCTGCAAATTGAAGGGTCCGGGGTCCCATTCTGGTCCAGGGCAAAGGAATGGGGTGCAGGCTCCCCAGTGCGTGGGGGGGGGGTGTAAGGGGCAGCCACTCCATGATTCCCTCATCATTGAGGTTTCCACCTCTACCTTCCTCTCTGAAATCAATAAAACTATATTTTCCAAGAGAAAATAAAATAAAAACGATCTCTACTACACAAGAGTATTTCTTAATTAAATAATATTAATAATCTAGAGAATAAGAGAGAAATATGCAAATTAGGCCGGGACATCACGACCAGCTCAGAGCAAGCCCCCAGCCCCCTCGGACACATACCAGGGCTGGGGGCACAGCTTGGGGTCCCCCCCACCCTGTCCTGGTGCCAGCCAGCTCCAAGGCCACTCCCCGGGGATTGGGGGGCAGGCACAGCGCGCTGCTGCCCTGGGGGCAAGGCCCCAGCAGACCCAGGGCCCTGCCCAGAGGGGCGGGCTGAGCTGGGGGGGGGGGGCAGACTGTGGCTGAGGCCGCTCCCCACCCGCTGTCAGTAGGACACCCCCTGAGGGCTCCCCACTGTGAGGGGGCAGGCTGGGCTGAGGACACCCACCAGAGCACCAACTTCCTGCACTCGCCCTTAGTAATAATAATAATAACAACAACAATAGTAATAATAACAGCAGTAATAGACCTTCCTGGGGTCTGTCCATGCTAAGGGGGCGCTCAGCTCACACCCCTCTCCCCTCCCCGGGCCCAGCCCCCTTTGCAAGGAGGAAGCCCCACGATGACCCCCCATCCCCATCCCCGGGGCTCCCCTCCCTGCCCTGGGGAGCCGCTCTTTCCGGGTCCCCCTGGTCCAGCTCTGGGGGGGGGGGAAGGGACTGGGGGACCTGGCGCTGAGCCCTCGTATGGAGGCCCCCCATCACGTCCTGTAAACTCCTGAGCACAAGGGAAGCCCCGCCCCCCGGGAGCCTCCTTTTATGGGGAACCCGCCTCAGAGTCAGGGGGGCCGCCTCCCAGGCCTCCCCGGGGAGGAGCCCAGAGGTGAGCGCTCCCCACACACACCCCGCCCAGGGCTGCCCACGCGTCCCCTTCACACGGACACGCCCCTTGGACCCCGCGTGCTCCCATCACGTCATCGCTGGGGCCGCGGGCTGGGGGTCTTCACCGCTGGTCCCGCGGCTCCCCCTCTCCCTCCCCCTCTTTCCTACAGCCGCTTCCAGACGACTCTTTATTGTTATTATTATTATTATTATTATTATTCCTCCTATTGATTTCAGGAGGACGGGAGAGGGAGACATAGGAACACCCACGATGGGAGAGAGCCATGGCTAGGCTGCCTCCTGCACCTCCCCCTCTCCCCCTTCTGAGGACAGAGTCCACAACCCAGCAGGTGGCTCCGGGGAATGGAACCCTGACCTCCGGGTTCAAGGTCAATGCTCAGCCGCTGAGCCACACCCGGCCTGGCCCACGGTTCCCTAACAGAATGAGGACACAGACACTGGGAGGGCTGAGGCTGGGGGAACTGGCACGCACCTTCTCAAACCTGAACATGAGAAGGAACCCCATGAACCAGGTGATTGGGGGCCTCCCTCCCGTGTGAGGCTGCACAAAGATGGGGAACCCCAAGCCTTGGAAAGTCCCTGAACAGCACAGCGCCCGGGCCAGGCCTCGGGGACAGGGGGACGGGCGCCCCGCGCAGGAGGAGGGTCAGGACCGAGTCCGGGGCCCAGGCCTGCGCTCAGGTCTCCGCAGGGCACAGAGTCTGGGGGGGCAGCTCCGTGGTGGGGACTCCCCAGCGCCCTGGTTTCACTTCTCCTCTCCCAACCTGTTTCGGCGCCTCCTTCCTGGATACTCGTGACGCTACAACAACTCTCACTCCCATTGGCTGAGGGGCTAGTACAGCAGCCAATCAGCGTCCCCGAGGCTCCGGGTTGTAAGTCCTCCGCGGAAGCGCCTGGACTCAGACGCTCCCCAAAGGGCCAGGATGCGGGTGCAGAGGCCCCCCACCCTCCTCCTGCTGCTCTCGGGGGCGCTGGTGCTGACCCCCAGCCGGGCCGGTGAGTGCGGGTCGGAGGGGCGGCTGTGCGGGGCGGAGCGCGGGGACCGGCGGGGCGCGGGCCCGGGAAGGCGCGTGTCCAGCCCGGCCTGCCCCCCGTCCCCCCCAGGCCCCCACTCCCTGACCTATTTCGACACCGCCGTGTCCCGGCCCGGCCGCGGGGAGCCCCGGTACCTGGAGGTCGGCTACGTGGACGACACGCAGTTCGTGCGGTTCGACAGCGACGCGGCGAGTGGGAGGATGGAGCCGCGGGCGCCGTGGATGCAGCAGCCGTGGGTGGAGCGGGAGAGGCCGGGGTATTGGGACCGGCAGACGCGGAACTGCAAGGCGGACACACAGACTTTCCGAGTGGACCTGCAGACCCTGCGCGGCTACTACAACCAGAGCGAGGACGGTGAGCCGCGCGCCGGGCCCCTCACGACCCCCCTCCCCACGGACGGGCCGGGGTCGCCCCGAGGGTCCGGGTCCGAGCGTCTCCCCGAGGCGGCGGGACCCGCCCGGCCCCCCACCCCCGGGAGGAGCCCGCGGCGGCTGTGACCCGATTTCACTTTCAGTTTCAGATTCAGTCCCCGCGGGGCGGGCTGACCTCGGGGCGGGCTGACCTCGGGGCGGGCTGACCTCCGGGCGGGGTCAGGGTCTCACACCCTCCAGGTCATGTATGGCTGTGACCTGGGACCCGATGGGCGCCTCCTCCGCGGGTACATACAATACGCCTACGATGGCACCGACTACCTCGCCCTGAACGAGGACCTGACCTCCTGGACCGCGGCCGACACAGCGGCTCAGATCACAAAGCGCAAGTGGGAGGCGGAGGGTATGGCAGAGCGTTACAGGAGCTACTTTGAGGGCCGGTGTGTGGACTCACTGCGCATGTACCTGGACAAAGGGAAGGAGACCCTGCAGCGCGCAGGTACCAGGGGCCCTGGGGCCGCCCCCTCTCCCCGGGGCTGGGGCTCCTACAAGGAGACAGGACAGGGGGTCAGTGTCAGACACTCCTCCGTGGGGTCAGGGAAGGGGGTCCCCTGAATTTCCAAGTCAGGTACCAGAGGGACTCCCCCTCGTCTCAGGGACATGTAGGGTTGCAGGCTCCCCGGGGTCCAGGGAAATTCCCCTGAAATAACCCATCAGCGGTTCCCTTGCTGCCCCACACCCCCTGTGTCTCAGGCCTGACCCCAGCTTTTCTGAGTCACATGGCTTCCACCCAGCTCAGAAGCACAAGTCCCTTTTCTCCCCTCAGAGACCTGCCTCCTGCCTTGGGTTGTCTCTCTGATTTTAGAACTTTCTAAAGACTAGGAGGTCCTGCTAGGTGTCTCTGTCCAGGCCAGTGTGTATGCTATGTGGTCCCTGCCCACCCAGGTGTCTGTTCACTCTCAGGATGGTCACATGGGCGCGGCTGGAGTGTCCCATGGAGGACGCAAAGTTCCTGCATGTTCTCCCCTCCCCTCAGACCCTCCAAAGGCACACGTGAGCCACCACCCCGTCTCTGCCCGGGAGGTCACCCTGAGGTGCTGGGCGCTGAGCTTCTACCCTGCGGACATCAGCCTGACCTGGCAGCGTGACGGGGAGGACCAGACCCAGGACATGGAGCTGGTGGAGACCAGGCCTGCGGGGGACGGGACCTTCCAGAAGTGGGCGGCTGTGGGGGTGCCCCCTGGAGAGGAGCACAGATACACGTGCCATGTGCAGCACGAGGGCCTGGCCCAGCCCCTGACCGTGAGATGGGGTGAGGAGAGCGAGGGCACAGAGCCTCTTCTCAGGGCATCTGGGCCCTGGGGGACCTCAGTGGGGTCAGGGCTGAGGACTGGGGTCAGTGCCCTCACCCTCCCGTCCCTTGTCCTTTCAGAGCCGCCTTCTCACACCTTTATCATCATCCTGGGCATCGCTGGGGGCCTGGTCCTGCTGGCAGCTGTGGCTGGAGCTGTGATGTGGGGGAGGAGGTGCTCAGGTGGGCAGGCGTGGGTTCTGAGTGTCTGTCCCACTGGGGGTTCAAGCCCAGGTAGAGGTGTGTCCGCCTCCTTCACGGGAATCACCACTCCCACCATTGTGAGGGCCAGTGTGGGGCTCTGTGCTCACACTCACTCTGTAGTGAGGCCCGTGGGAAATGAGGGGCCCACTTCTCACCTGATGATGCTGGTGGTGGGGACCCCGTTCCCAGCAGCCCCAGGTCAGAGGGCAGGTCCCTGGAGGGCGGTGGGTCCAGTCCACACACATGCACTTCCCTCAGCTGTCCTGATCCTGCCCTCGGTCTGTACACACCGTTCTGGAAACTTCTCTGGGCCCAGGACTAGGGCTTCCTTTAGGACCTCATGGCCCTGCCTCCTCCCTGGTCTCTCACGGGGTGTTTGCTTCCCGCAGGTGGAAAAGGAGGGAGCTACTCTCAGGCTGCCAGTGAGTATGGGGAAAGGGGGGGGGTGACCCCTGAGTCCTGTGACAGTGCAGAGGGAGCCATAGGGGACCCACCCCCATAGTTCCTCTTAGTCTCCTGCTCTGGACTCTGATCCCAACCTGTTGTGTCCCCCCCAGGCAATGACAGCGCCCAGGGCTCTGATGTGTCTCTCTAGGCTTCTAAAGGTGAGACCTGCCGTGGGGAGGGGTGGGCAGAGGGGGTACTGGGCTGTGGGGAGCCTGGGGACACTGTGAGCAGGATGTGGACTTTGAGAATGTCACCAGTGCTGAAACCGGTTTGGCTCAGTGGTAGAGTGTAGGTCTGGGGACTGAAAGGTCCCGGGTTGGATTCCAGTCAAGGTCTTGTACATTGATTGCAGGCACATCCCCAGTAGAGGTTGTGCAGGAGGCAGCTGGTCGATGTTTCTCTCTCATCGATGTTTCTAGCTCTCTATCTCTCCCTTCCTCTCTGTAAAATATTAATAAAATATATTTTTTTAAAAAGAGAATGTCACCAGCCACTGCCCTGAACCTGCTCATGATGATTGTCCTCCACAGCGTGAGGCCGCTGCTTTGTGGGGACTGAGTGATGGAAGGTGTGTTCCCGCTCCCACTTCCGGACTCAGGATCCTCTGATGAGTGGCTGGCCCAGCCCTGCCCCCCACACTTTCCTGCCAGCAGCGGTGGCTGGGCCCTCCCCATCCCCATCCCTGCCTTTCCTCCCTGCTGCTCTGAGCTGCCACTTCCTGCTCCGGATTGAAATGAGGCTGTGCATCGACCTGGTTCTTCCATTCTCCCTGTGACTGCTGACTGGAATTAAAGGAGACCCTCTAGTGACATGTCTTCTGAGAGGAAATAAACGGAAGTACCAAGAACATGCAGGTTCCTGTGTATTCTGTGCTCTTTGCAGGCGGGAGGGGCGGGGCGGTGAGGACGGAGTGTGGTCAGGGCCTGTGCCTGGTCAGTGCTCAGTGAATTGTGGGCTTTGACGTGGTCACTCCTGGGCCGGGTCACCTCTCTGCTCCTCTGCTCTTGTCCCTCAGGGGAACCCTGTCCCACCAGGGCCTGTGGTCACAGGTACTCCCCTCCCCCAGGCCTTGTCATGTGTCCTAATGCAGTGCATCTCCAACAGCCTGCACAGCGAGCCCTCCTGGGGCAGGGCAGCCTGGGCTCAGGCCTGGATGGGGCCCAGCACCCATCCTCTGGGTGTCTGTTGTTTCTTTGCTCTTGTGGACACTATGCCCGTTCCTGCTTCCATGTGTAGGTACTGGTATCATTCTCTGGGTGTCCCCATCTGACAGTATCAGGGCTCATTTTTGCTGACTGTGTCCCCCATGCCCAGGGTCCCAGCACACAGGCCTCTGTGGTTGGAGAGATGGGTGTTCAGGCTCCTCCTGCTCTGCCTCCTTCTGGGGCCTGAACATTCCCACCCTCTGATCAGCTGGGTCTTTCTGGGCATCAGACCCCACATGACCCTCTCCAGGCCCCTCAGCCAAGAGCCATCTCATCAGCATCTCAAAGACACCTGTCACTCATGAGGTCCCCAGGGTTTTAGGAGGTCACTTCCAGGATCCAGGGGAAACAGAAGATACTTTCTCTCATCCCACAGGTCTCTGTCCACACATCCATTAATAGCAAAGTTTTTCCACTTGTTAAGGATGCTGGCACCTTACCTGAGTCCCACTCACTCATGGACAAGAGTCCAGTCCATCCTTCTATTGAGGATGGTTACATGGTCCACACATATGAAAATGGCCCAAGAATTGTAGTCAGAGGAGAACCTGAAATTCACCCACAGTGTGCTATTGCTGCCCACCTCCCCCCATGGAGGAAATGATTGAGTCATACAAAGTCAACTGTTCACAGGCATGTGGACTCCTCTCATATCCTCCTGGTGGGAAAGTCCATTGTGTCACACCTGGTGGGAAATGCATTGTCCATACTCCCTGCACCTAGAGACAGAGCAGGATGGGGTGTCGGGGAGTCTGAGCGTTCCCCAAGGGAGGACAGGAGATGACAGATGGGACGAGGGGGAGAGTGAAAGGCTCAGAAGGACAGATGGACCGAACAGAGATGCCTGCTGGCAAACGTGTGGAGGAAAGAGAAGCCTTACCCATGGTGGCGAGAACGTGCTTGTCCTCCAGAAAGAGATGCTCAGCCCTGTCGCACCTGAAACCACCCAACTTCACCGATGGCTCCCTCTCACGGGCTGGGCACTCCTGCCCTGCCCCCAATCTTCTCCAATGGGGTGCCACACATGTGCTGTCATAGGGGGAACATTAGTCAAGATGCCAGCTACCCCACTCCTTTTGAAAGAAGCAATAAAAGGAGAGGGTTGAATGAGGTCACAGGGATCTCACTGATCTTGGAATTTCAGGGAATTCACTCTGCCCCACGGGACACCCGTTCTCGCGTGAACTTAGACGGGGAAGATAAAGGAACCGATTCTTTGGAGACGTGAGGAAATTGGGATGGAGCCCTGGAAGCAGAGACACAAAGGTGGGAATGGAGCCTGAGAGTTTCTCCTCAGGGGACGCCAAGGGGAACCTGTTGGCAACTCTACATGGACAGGAGTGAAGAGACCACGGGTGTCCCATCCAATTAGTGACCCCACTCGGCCCCTGGATAAAAGGGAACGTTCTCCGATGCACTGTGACCTTTTATTACTTCGCAGAATGCTTTTCTTACTCTTGTGGACAGTGTAGGCGTTCCATAGAGGAAGCGGTTGACTCCATCACATCCCCAAACAAAGATGGACAAGACACCGTAACCCGTTCTCCTGCCTCCCAGCCGCGAGGGGAATTCGTGCCCAACACATGGTGGGGATGGCAGGGTGGAGGCTGGTCCTCAGGGCGGTGGCGGACTTTCTCTGGAGTCTGAGCCGGAGAGGAAGTTCCATGGCAGGTCGGGCAGCCGCAGGACGGACCGGGAAAGACTGACATCCCCCAGGCTACAGCTGACTTCCCTGCCCTCCTTCCTCGACCAGGACTGGTCCGTGACGTGCAGGTGGGAGTTCTTTTTGGTCACAATCCTGAACAACTCCATTGTGACTGGGTTCAGACCCTTCACGTCGAGCCTGAGAAAATACCCAGGGAGAACTCTGTTAATCGTCCGTTCTCTGGTCCGGCTCTGTGGCCTCAGGGACCCTTCTCCCCACCCGGCATTCTTTGGGCATTCTTTTAAAAATATATATATTTTATTAATTTTTTACAGAGAAGAAGTGAGAGGGATAGAGAGCTAGAAACATTGGTGAGAGAGAATCATTGATCAGCTGCATCCTGCACACCCCCCCTGGGGATTGAGCTCGCAACCCAGGCATGTGCCCTTGACCTGAATCGATCCTGGGACCTTCACTTGGCAGGCCAATGCTCTGTCTACTGAGCCAAAGCAGCTGGGACTACATACACTATCCATATCCCAACAGAGAAGATCATTCTTCTCATGCTCCAGGTGTCTGGCGCCGGCCACAGCATCTGCCCTCACCTGCACAGCCTGGACCATCTCATCACAGAACTGTCCCAGTCGCCACAGAGGACAGAGCCCAACTCACCCGATGGTCTGAAGGACACAAGCTGGGTGAGCCAGGCTCTCGAGAAGTTGCACGATTCCTTCATCTCCCAACTTGTTCCCAAGCAGGTTGATTTTCTTCAGAGTTTTGCTGCTGACAAGGACGGAGGCGAGGGACGCGCAGCAGCCACCGGTTAGCATGCACTCTTCCAGCCTGTGAGGAGAGAGGCACCCGGGAGTGGGGGCCCGTCCTTGGGGGCCCGTCCTTGGGGGCCTGGTTCCCCATTACACTTCCCTCCCAAGTTGCGCACTAGAGAATGTCATTCCATAGAGCGTCATTCCTAACAGCAGACCCACTCATCCGGGTTCTCAGGTCCCCACACCCATTGAATGTATCCCCCTCAGCTCTTCCCAGGCTCACACAGGAGCGCCCCACCCCACCCAGTGACCTACAACCTACCCGATGTTCTCCAGGTTGCAGTTTGGATGTTTCATAGCCCCACACAGCAGCTCCACCCCCGCGTCCCCGATGTGGTTGCTCCCGAGCTCCAGGCTCTTCAGGTTGGGGTTATCTTTCAGGACATAGACCATGTACTCACAGGCCTTGTCCGTGAAAAAGCAGCCGGATATCCTGCAGAGAGGGAAGGAGCTGGCGTCACGGCCGCCCGTCCCAAAAGGGTCTCAGAGCGAGACGTGGCGGGGAGTGTCCTTGAACATCCAGTTGCCCATCCTAAGCCTCCCAAGGCTCCCGTCCCGATGACTAGATGCATCCCTATGTCCACAGCAGCATCGGCTACCAGAGCCGAGACCTGCAAACCAGCCCACGTGCTCCTCGGTAGGGGGGTGCGTACAAAAGTGGCGGCACACTAACTCCTACCATTTGTAGCAGTGTGGAAGGAGCTGGAGAGCACCGCGCTAAGCGAAATAAGCCAGTTGCAGAAAGGTAAGTCTCACATGATGTCACTCATTTGTGGAATATCATGAACAACCTGAACCGATGAACAGAAACAGAGCCAGCAACAGAGATGCATCCATCTGATGCTCAAATGCCAGAAACCAATCAGTTTTCACTGAAAGAGAGATGTGGACAGGAAGCCAGGGAGGCTGGTCCACAACTTTAATTGCTCTATCAAATTCACCCTTTAGTGGAGACATGGTTAGCTAAAGCAGCCTCCATCTTGTTTGTCCCATGTTAGTTTCTGTTCTTTTCTGCCTGAGAGCTACATGTAAATTCCTGTTTATCTTGCCTAAGATGGTTTTCCCCAGAGCCTAAATAAAGGCGATGGCAGGGCCAGAGCAGGGAGTTCTCTCACTAGAGTTGGACTACCACCTAGCCCCCCATATCTCGGTGGGGTCAGGCCTAACCTGTAGTTGGACATCCTTTGAGGGGTCCCAGTTTGGAGACATTCCTCGCCCTCGTGCATGAATATCATGCACTGGGCCTCTAGTGATGTTATAACCAGGGAAACTGAGACAGAACACTGTAAGCATTTTGTATGTATTTTCATTGATTTCAGAGAGGGGGAGAGAAAGGTAGAAACATCGATGATGAGAATCATGGATCGGCTGCCTCTTTCACACCCCCTCCTGGGGATCAAGCCTGCAACTGAGGCAAGGGTCCTGACCGGGAATCGAACTGTGATCTCCTGGTTCGTAGGTCCATCCTCAACCACTGAGCCATGCCAGCTGGGCTGTTAAGTATTTTTGTCTGATGTCTCAGATAACAAAACAATTTTTTAGAAAAATTCCAGTGGCTATTCAATATTCTGCATCCATTTCCGGCGTACAGCACAGTGGCTAGACAATTCCGTGATTGATGACACGATCAGATACCATTTCCAGTCTGTGTTTTTGTGGTGCTAGACTTGAGCTCCAAGGAGGTGTTTTCGGCAACCTCTTTCGGTGCTCATTCCTCTCCCTTCCCTCCTCATGTCCACAGCCAATATCACTGCCCGGCCGCTGTTGGCCCAGTGGCTAGAGCCTCAGCCCGTGCAGCCAAGGGTTGAGGTTTCCATTCCCAGTCACGGGTGTGCACCTAACCTGCAGGCTCCATGCCTGGCATGGGCTGGAGGCAACCCTTCGATGTGTCTCTCATATCCATCTCTCTCTGTGCCTCTGTCTCTCTCCCCTGCCCTCCTTCCCTCCCTTCCGCTCTGTAAATATTAACAACCACAACAACAATGAATCCTCAAGGGAGGAGCCACAACAGTAAAACAAGACAGCTCCCATCCCCAAACCCTTTCCCGGGAGCCAGGCAGCTGCCCCAGGAAGACATGGCAGTGGGAGGACTTACTGCCCCAGGAAGACACGGCAGTGGCAGGACTTACTCCAGCTCCCGCACGGAGCAGGTGGGGAGCACCAGGGCCATCATCAGCGCCAGCACTCCGCTCTCTCCTATGTTATTCACGCTCACATCCAGGTGCTTCAGGGATACGGTGAGGACAAGACTTTTCGCGATTAAGCTTACGGAACGTGACGTGAGACAACAGAAGAGCAACCTGCGGGGGAATAAAAAATAAAAAAAAAAAGGAGGAGGATGCCGAAACAGGTGTGGCCCAGTGGATAGAGTGTCATCCTGCAGACTGAAGAGTCCCAGGTTCGATTCTGGTCAAGGGCATGTACCTTGGTTGCGGGCACATCCCCATTGGTGGGTGTGCAAGAGGCAGCTGATCCATGTTTTTCTCTCTCATCAATCTTTCTAGCTTTCTATCCCTCTCTGTAAAAACTCAATGAAATATATTTTTTTTAAAAGGAGGAGGAGAAGAGAAGGAAGAGGAGGGAGAGGAGTAGGAGAAGGAGGAAGAAGAGGAGGAAGAGAAGAAGGAACAAGAAGAGGAGGTGGAAGAAAAGGATGAGAAGGATGAGAAGAAGGAGGAGGAGGAGGAAGAGATGATTCTGAGTCAATAACACAGTTCAACCACCTGAGATATTCTATAATTAGATGGTGGTGATGGTTATAGGACTCTGAGCACATGGAAAGACCATGAGAATGTATACCTTCTCATTGTTTGTTAATCCTCAGCTGAGGATATTTATTTATTTAGTATTTAAAGTAATATAGCCCTAACTGGTTTGACTCAGTGGATAGAGCATCAGCCTGAGGACTGAAGGGTCCCAGGTTCGATTCCGGTCAAGGGAATGCACCTTGGTGGCGGGCACATCCCCAGTAGGGGGTGTGCAGGAGGCAGCTGATGGAGGTTTCTCTCTCATCGATGTTTCTAGCTCTCAATCCCTCTCCCTCTCTGTAAAAACAAACAAACAAACAAAAAAACCAATCAATAAATAAAAATCAATAAACAGCAACCTTGACCTAGGAGGGAATCATGCTTTATCCACGGAGCTACTGGGCCGGCCTCTGCAACACCCACCAGGGTTGCTGTGCTTTGACCCACACGCGCTCAGACACCCATGCTCCGGGCCACCTGCGTCCACTCACACCAGCGACTCGAGCACGCAGTTCGGATGGTGCAGAGCATCGCAGAAGACTTTCAGCCCGTCCATGCTCAGCGCATTTCTGGACAAGGTCAGCTTCTTCAGCGTCTTGCTGCTGAGGAGGAGAGAGGCGAGGTGTCCGTAGGCGCTGGCTTCCAAGTTGCAGTTGGTCAAGCTGCAGGAGGGAAATGCACACGGGTGGGGTGAGGCGCTCCGGGTTTCCGAGCCATCTGTCCAGAGAGGGACCAGCTCCAATCGAGGGAGGGGACACCTGCTCGACAGGAGCCACAAGTATCCTTCGTCCGCGTCTCCGTCTTGCCCCAACGGCAGCTCTCCCAAGTCCAAGTTCGGGGGCAAGTCTGGAGATGGAGTAGGCAGTTCTTGCCCCAACCCCGACCCCCACACCCTTATGCCTCTTCCCCGTGTTTCAGAATGCTAACTCGGGTATCAAGACATTCAGCGTAGCCCTATCCGGGTTGGCTCAGCGGATAGAGGGTCGGCCTGCGGACTGCAAAGGTCCCAGGTTTGATTCCGGTCAAGGGCATGTACCTTGGTTGCGGGCACATCCCCAGTAGGAGGTGTGCAGGAGGCAGCTGATGGACTAACTCTCTCATCGTTGTTTCTAACTCTCTATCCATCTCCCTTCCTCTCTCTATTAAAAAAAAATCAATAAAATATATATTTTTTTAAAACCTTCTGGGAACGTGGCCTCAAGGAGAAGTAGCAAGAGGTATTATCCAAAGAGCCCCCCACAGCCGAATCTGGTTTGGCTCAGTGGCTAGAGCGCCGGCCTGCGTACTTAAGGGTCCCAGGTTTGATTCGGGTCAAGGGCATGCACCTTGGTTGCAGGCACATCCCCAGTGGGGGGCATGCAGGAGGCAGCTGATGGATGATTCTCTCTCATCGATGTTTCTAACTCTCTATCCCTCTCCCTTCCTCTCTGGAAAAAAAAAATCAATAAAATATATTTTAAAAACAAACAAAACACAAAGAGCCCTCCCCCCACACAGAACACCCAGATCTTCCCCCCGAAACCCTCCTCCCTGCCCCGCTCCCCCCCTACACACACACAGTGTCCATTCAGTTGGGTGGCCACCCACCTCAGGTGCTGGATGCTGCACCCCGGATCGGTGAAGACCTGGCGCAGCAGCGAGAACACCTTCCAAGAGACGGGCGTGCAGCTCAGGCAGAGGGTCACCAGGTTCCGGCTCTGAACCACCGCCTTGAAGATGTCTTCGAATCTGGTGTCGACCGAGAAGTAGGTCAACCTGCCGACGAGGGGGAAACAGCAGGAGAGCTCCGGCCAAGGTCCTCGGTCCCATGTGTACAACCTCTCGGCAGGCCTCCCCTGCCCGCCCTGCTTCATTCTGGAACGTTCCTGAGTGTGGACCACGTGTCCCCAGACCTTTTGGCGTCTTAAGATTCCCCTAGCAAGTCCAGTGGCCTCTGCTGACCCCCCGGAATCAGACTGCGGACTTGGAAGTGGCCCTCTGGGCCGTGTGCCATAGGAGCTTCCTCTGAGTGGGACCCATTCAGTGACGCCCAGAAACCACACACACACACATGTCTTTGTGTGAAACTAAACCATGCATGTATACCGTGAGAGAAAAGGCCATCCGTGCTCATGGCTAATGCACTGACAGGAGGAGGCACCCCTCAACTGTTCACATTAAAAAATATATATATATAGCTGAGACCGGTTTGGCTCAGTGGATAGAGCGTCGGCCTGCGGACTTGGGGGTCCCGGGTTCGATTCCGGTCGGAGGCATGTGCATTGGTGGCGGGCACATCCCCAGTATGGGGTGTGCAGGAGGCAGCTGGTCGATGATTCTCTCTCATCGATGTTTCTGGCTCTTTATTCCATGTACCTTGGTTGTGGGCACATCCCCACTAGGAGGTGTGCAGGAGGCAGCGGATCGATGTCTCTCTCTCATCGATGTTTCTAACTCTCTGTCCCTCTCCCTTCCTCTCTGTGAAAAATCAATAAAATATATTTTAAGAAATAAATAAAGGAGAGGGATAGAGAGTTAGAAACATCAACCTCCTGCCTCCTGCGCACACCCCCCACTGGGGATGTGCCCACAACTAAGGTACATGCCCTTGACCGGAATCAAACCGGCCACCTAAGTAGGTGCCCTCGACAGGCAATAGAACTGCCATCCTCTCTCACTCTAGCTTCCCCTCTAAAAACCAATGAAGCCCAGGATGGCGTGTCTCGGTTAGATTAGAGTGTTGGCCCTGCCGGAGACAAATCAGTTTCCCTAAAAGAGAGATGTGGACAGGAAGCCCGGAAGGCTGGCCCACAACCTTAACTGCTCTAACCCACTCACCCTTTAGTGGAGACATGGTTAGCGGAAGCAGCCTCCACCTTGTTTGTCCCGTGTAAGGTTCTGTTCTTTCCTTCCTAAGGGCTACATGTAAATTCCTCTTTATCCTGCCTAAGTTGTTTTCCCCCAGAGCCTCAGTAAAAGGGGATGGCAGGGCCAGAGCGGGGGGTAGTTCTCCCACTAGAGTTGGACCACCGCCTGGCCCCCCACATCGCCAAATTGAATTTCTTCAGAACCCGAACCCTGAATCGGAACCCTTTCCCACACGGGACGTGAAAGAGATTCCTACGTGGGCCCCCAACACAAAAGGGTCTCAGGTTCTACTCCCTGCCAAGGGTGACTACCTTAGCATATTATGTTTTTATTGTTATAGAAATCCCATGGACACAGCCAGTAAGGTGGTGAAGGCCTGGAGCAGGGGGTGGGGACAGGCTCGAAGGGGCCGATGGAAGGGACCAGGGATCTGTGCAATACTTTCAACAACATTATTTTTTTTAAAGGAATTTTTTCAAGATCCACACCCGTTATTCCTGTTCCCCAGAGGACTGCGATGACACCTACTTGAGTGTCCGGAGGTGACAGTCGGGATGGCTCAGGGCCTTACACAGGACCCTGTCGGCGGTGTCGTCCAGGTTGGTGTTGCAGAGCTCCAGTTCCTGGAGGGTCTCCCTGGTGTGGACTAACGTGCAGACGTCTCTCCAGTGGACGAGGCTCTTCATTATTCTGCGTGGAGGGAAGAATGCAATTCTCCGGAGATTTAGAAGATGAGGCATTCCCTCAGACATCTGTTTACCAACCCAGACGTAGAGCCAGGCGGGAGGAAACAAAGGATGGCCACACGGAAAACAACATCCACGAGGCGAGCCGGCACGGCCAGGGCACACTCAGCCCCACGTTGGGCGCCATGTACCTAGCCAGCTCCGCCAGGTTTGCTGAGCCTGAGAGGGGGCGGTGAAGGATGGAGAAAAGAGACAGACAAGAGAAGAAAAAAGCTGGGTCCGGGTGGGACACCCTCCCCTCTGATGGAGAGCTAGCCACAGCGCCCACGGATTACAAGCCGTGTCTTTATTTTACAGCCAGATGCCACGAGGCAAAGGAAGGGCGTGGTCAAGATGTGTATAACGTTCTCTGGACTTCAGTCCTACTCAATGACACGCACCTGAACTCTATCAAGCCCATACCACTCAGGCCACGTGATCAGACCATAGGTTCAAGCTTACAACTACAGCTCTTGGCACTAGTTGTGCCGGGAGGGCTCTGCCCTCCGAGCTGGGACTTGCACGTGGCCACGAGAGGACTGAGCCCTCTCATTGGCCTGAGGCTTGAACCTGTCCAAACGCTGTGGCCGTTCTCCACACATCTGGACCCACAAAAGAAATCGATGAGTCTGTAGACAGGCAAGGGACAACATCCTGAGTGCGGTGCGTTGAGAGTCATGATGTTCACTGTTAAAAAATGCCAGTGATTGTTTAATGTGTTTTTATTGTTTAGAGAGAGAGAGAGAGAGGAAGAAGAAGAGGAGGAGGAAGACGAGGAGGAAGAGGAGGAGGAAGAGGAGGAGGAAGAGGAGGAAGAGGGGGAGGAAGAGGAGGAGGAGAAGGAGCCGGAGGAGAAGGAGGAGGAGGAGGAAGAGGAGGAGGAAGAGGAGGAGGAAGAAGAAGAGGAGGAAGAAGAAGAGGAGGAAGAAGAGGAAGGGGAGGAAGAAGAAGAAGACATCAATTGGCTGCCACCTGCATGCCCCCTACTGGAGATCAAGGCTGCATCCCAGGCCATAATCCAACCAACTAAGCCACACTGGCCAGGGCTCGCCCTCTATTTTTTGAAACATATTTTTATTGATTTCAGAGAGGAAGGGAAAATGGGGGGGGGGGGAGAGAAACATCAAGGATGAGAGAGAATCACTGATCAGCTGCCTCCTGCACGCCCCACACTGGGGATCAAGCCTGCAAACCAGGCATGTGCCTTGACCGGGAATCGAACCGTGACTTCCTGGTTCATAGATCCATGCTCAACCCTGGGTGGGCACCCACCCTCCTTTATACCTAAGCCACCACCTACCCTCACCTGAACGAATGCCCGTAGCCTTCTACCTGGCCTCCTGGCTCCCACCCGTGCCCTTACCACTAAGTCTATTCTCACCACAGCAACAGTCTCGTTCTATTTGTTTTCCCACCTTTTCTGGCTAAAGCCAGTTATTGCAGTGACTTACAGGGCCCTGTAATATCAGCCCCCATTATCTCTCTGACCTCATTTCCTGCTATTCTCCCCCCTCACCACTGCCACTACACACACACACACACACACACACACACACTCACACCATTTCCCACCAGCCTTCTTACTCTTTAAAAAATATATATATTCTATTGCCCTAGCTGGTTTGGCTCAGTGGATAGAGCATTGGCCCGCGGATTGAAGGGTCCAGGGTTCGATTCCGGTCAAGGGCATGTACCTTGGCTGCGGGCACATCCCCAGTAGGGGGTGTGCAAGAGGCAGCTGGTCGATGTTTCTCTCTCATCGATGTTTCTGACTCTCTGTCCCTCCCTCTCTGTCTCTGTTAAAACTCCATAAAATATATTTTTTAAAACACACACACAATGAGCCATCAAAGGAACGCACTGGAAGACTCACCGAGGCGTCGGTTGCTCCTTGGACTTGTTTTCGAAGATGTTATGGACCGTCAGCTTGAGCTTCCGCAGGCGCCGGCAGTGCCCCAGGCAGTAGGACGAGACCATCATGTCCCGGTGGTCTCTCACCAGGACAGCCGCCTCCAGGAAGGCGTCCATGGCCCGCTGCACGTACTCCTCCTCCTGGTTCTCAAAGAGGCCGTAGAACAGGGGGGTGTGGTGCCCGAGGGCCTTGGGGTTCTCGCCGAAACGCCTCACCTCCCCGAGCAGGTGCTGCTCGACGTGGTCCGTCCGGAGGCGGCAGCCCAGGGCGGCCTCGAACGCCTGCCTCCTCTCCTCGCTCAGGAGGCCGAACAGGGACGCCACGACCGCCCCGAAGTCATCGCACAGCTCCCGCCTCCCCCGGCACCGTCCCCAGGGGACCGAGGCCGAGGGCAGCAGCCTGCGCTCGGGCAGCGGCAGCAGGAAGGCCACGACGGCACAGAACTCCTGGACCTTCGTGTGCATGAACCGGTAGTGGCCCTTCGGGTGGCTGCTGGGCCAGAGGATCTCCAGGTCCAGCAGCACGGCGACGTCCGCCGGGGTGAACCCCACGCTGACCAGGTCCCTCTCGGTGAAGTGCAGCGTGTGACAGAGCAGCCCCTCCAGGGCCAGCGCGCAGAGGCTCTCTAGGGGGACCCGGGGGCGCCCGTAAGCCTGGGAGGTCAGCACGTCCGCCAGGAAGTGGGTGTAGAGGTCGGTGAGCGTCCGGCACGCGTGCTGGAGGTCGGCGCCCTGGTCCATGAGCCGCCGGAGGGCCGCGCAGGCGACCCAGCAGAGCACGGGCACCTGGCACAGGTGCAGAAAGAGCTCGTTCTTCTGCACCAGCTGGGAGGCGGCCTCGGCCCGCGAGTCGTCCCGGAAGAACAGGGAGAAGTACTTGAGCCTCTTCTCCCGGGAGAAGGACAGGGTCATGAGCGCGTCCGTCTTCTTCATGAGGTCCCAGGTGACCGCCTGGCCCCGGGGCCTGGACGCGATGAGGAAGCGGCAGCCCGGGGCCAGCTTCCTGGTCAGCAGGCTGGCCACCAGCACGGCCGTGGGCAGCCGCCGCCAGCTGTCGGTGCACAGGGCCTTGGCGCTGAAGCGGAACATGAGGTCCACGTAGTCCAGGTCCTCGAGGACGAACAGGAGCTTCTCGGGCTCGGCCAGGATGTCGGCCACGGGGGCCTGGCCCTCGGGCCAGTCCTGGGCCACCAGCTCGGCCAGGCTGCCCGAGGCCAGCTGGTTGACGGCGTGCGAGGGGAGGTGGATCACATAGGAGAAGACGTCGGCCCAGAGCGTGCCGCTGGCCCAGGCGTGCAGCGCCCCCCGCAGGACCATGGTCTTGCCGGCCGCCTGCCGCCCGATCAGGAACACGTTCAGGGCCTTGGACGCCTCCGGGCTCGCGTGGCGGAAGACAAAGTCGAACTTGTCCACGAGCTCCCGCGTCATGTCTTGGCAGAAGAGGTCATGGATGCGGTCGCTCGGGCATCGGTCCCCGAGGAGCTTTTCCTTCAGGAGCGTCTTGTGGGCTTCCTTGTTCCCTGCGGCGGTGGGCACCGGGCAGAGGAAGATGGGGAGCAGAGGTGGGACTTCAAGGCGCACACACACAGGCGCACGCACACAGAAAGAGCACAAGAAACACCAGTTTCTCCCTGACCGGCGTGGCTCCCTGGATAGATCGTCGGCCTGCGGACCGAAGGGTCCAGGGTTTGATTTCCTGTCAAGGGCACATTGCCCGGGGTTGTGGGCTCCATCCCCAACAGGGGGCGTGCAGGAGGTAGCCAATCTACGGTTCTCTCTCATCATGGAGGTTTCCTCTCTCTCTCTCTCTCTCTCTCTCTCTCTCTCTCTCTCTCTCTCTCTCTCTCCTTCCTCCCTCCCTCCCTCCCTCTCCCTTCAGGAGATGGAGACCTCACTCGATCAAAAACGACCACTCTAGGCGGCCCCCTCTCACACCGGCCAGAATGGCCGCCATCAACAAAGCAACAAAGGACAAGTGCTGGCGAGGATGCGGAGAAAAAGGAACCCTCGTGCACTGCTGGAGGGATTGCAGGCTGGTGCAGCCGCCATGGAGAACAGTGTGGAGCTTCCTCACAAAACTGAAAATGGAACTCCCATTGGACCCAGTGATCCCACTCCTAGAAATATACCCCCAAGAAACCAGAGACACCCATCAGAAAGGATATATGCACCCCTATGTTCATAGCAGCACAATTTACAATAGCTAGGATTTGGAAATAGCCTAGTTATCCGTCAGCAGATGACTGGATCAGAAAACTGTGGCACATCCACACCATGGAATACTACACTGCCATAAAAAGAAGGAATTCTCACCATTGGCAGCCACCTGGATGGAATTAGAGAACATCAGGCTGAGTGAAATAAGCCAGTCAATGAAAGAGAAATACCACATGACCTCATTCATTTGTGGATAATAAAGAACATTATAAACTGATGAACCGCAAGATAGATATAGCGACAGTAAAGCAACAAGCAGACTGTCTAATTACAGCGGGGAGGGGAGGGAGATATGGGGGAGATAAGAGATCAACCGAAGCCAAAACCGGTTTGGCTCAGTGGATAGAGCATCGGTCTGCAGACTGAGGGGTCCCAGGTTCGATTCTGGTCAAGGACAGGTGCCTCGGTTGCAGGCTCCATCCCTGGCCGCCTTCCAATCGGTGTGTCTCTCTCACACTGATGTTTCTCTCTGTGTGCCTCTCCTCCTCCCTTCTACTCTCTAAACATCAATTAGAAAAATATCCTCGGGTGAGGATTAACTAAAATTGAAGGAAGAGGAGGAGGAGGAGAAGGAGGAGAAGAAGGAGGAGGAGGAGGAGGAGGAGGAGGAGGAGGAGAAGGAGAAGGAGGAGAAGGAGGAGGAGGAGAAGGAGGAGGAGAAGGAGGAGGAGGAGGAGGAGGAGAAGGAGGAGGAGAAGGAGGAGGAGAAGGAGGAGGAATGTGAAGATTCAGATTCCTTCAGGAAGAAAATGGATGAAATATCTATGCCAGAAGATAGGGAAGCAATTTCTATCCTATCTAATAAAAGAATAATATGCAAATTGACTGTCACTCCAACGCACAAGATGGCTGCCCCCATGTGGACACAAGATGGCCACTACAAGATGGTGAGCAGGAGAGGGCAGTTGGGACGGGACTAGGCCAGCAGGGGAGGGCAGTTAGGCATCAATCAGGCTGGCATGGGAGTGGTTAGAGGGTGATCAGGCTGGCAGGCAAAAGCAGGTAGGGGCAATCAGGAAGGCAGGCAAGCGAGCGAGCACTTGGGAACCAGCAGTTCTGGATTGTGAGAGGGATGTCCGACTGCCCATTTAGGCCTGATCCTACCTGGATTGTGCCTAAAGAGACAGCCAGACACCCCTTGAGAGGTCCCATATTGGAGAGGGTACAGGCTGAGCTGAGGGACACACATTCCCCCACCACCCTGTGCATGAATTTCGTGCACTGGGCCTCTAGTAACACTGTAAGGAGCGACCAAAGACCAGTTATGCCCATAGGGATGGCCAACAGACACATGAAAAGATGTTCCATGTCAGAGAAGTGCACCTTCAAACCACAGGAACATATCCCCTCGGACCTGTCAGGACGGCTGTCATCGATAAATCCACAAACACACGTTGGCAAGGATGCAGAGAAATTGGAGCCCTCTAGCGCTGTGGGTGGGACTGCCAATTAATTTGGCTACTACAGAAATCAGAGTGTGGAGTGTTCTAAAAGGAAAAACGAATGTTAGAACCACCATCATGACCCAGTCATGTCGCCTCTGGCCATTGGTCTAAAGAAATCCAGCAGAAACCGGGATGGCTCAGTGGATAGAGCGTCAGCCTGCAGACTGAAGGGTCCCAGGTTCGA
Organism: Vespertilio murinus; assembly: GCA_963924515.1. Classification (NCBI taxonomy): domain Eukaryota; kingdom Metazoa; phylum Chordata; class Mammalia; order Chiroptera; family Vespertilionidae; genus Vespertilio; species Vespertilio murinus. Next base: position 49,880,472 of record OZ004716.1, on the reverse strand, counting down.
TTCTGGTCAAGGGCATGTGCCTTGGATGCAGGCACATCCCCAGTAGAGGCAGCTGATCGATGATTCTCTCTCATACATGTTTCTAACACTCTATCCCTCTCTCTTCCTCTCTGTAAAAAATCAAATATATATATATAAATGAAAGGGGAAGAGACCAACCAAAGGACTTGTGTGCATGCATATGGGCCTAGCCAGTGGTCATGGACAACAGGGGGTTGGGGGTATATGTGGGGAGGGGTTTGGGATGGGAATGGGGTGATGAGGACAATTACGTGATATCATAATCAATAAAAAATATTTTTTAAAAAGAAATCCAAAACACGAATTGGAAACACTGCAATGGACACAGGGGTGGATAGTATGCTGGCAGTGCTAAACCCAAATTCCTCCCACAAAACAATTTTGCTCTGATTACAACCCACTTTTTTGTTTGAGAGACTTTCGTCAACAGTGAAGTGTTGAAAGATGCACGGAATGTTACCAACCTCTGATGTTACCGCTTACATCAGAAGGCATGGTAAACCCATTATCATGATTTAAAAAAAAAAAAAAAGAAGAAAATCAGCAACACATTTAGTAGTGGGTGCCCAAAAACTTATTTGGTGCAAAGACCAGGGAGGATCTGAAATATTTCTTCCATAAGATGAGTTGTCGAGAATATGTTTGTATATTTCCAGAAAACAACTCCAAGACCATGTAGATTCTGGCAAGAGAGAGGAGCTGACAGGACTGCTCCAGCCATGAAGACAAAAGAGAAGCAGTCCAGAGATGGAAGATGCTGACGATGCCTTACCATAATAGCAGTCAGCAGCTGTGCATCACTGCAGGCTGCCCAGGACCAAACCAGAGATGGTTGGACCTACCATTACCACCATTTGCCCACCATTCAGAACTAAAATATCATGGCTGACATGTACACATGAGGAAGGGTTTGACATTGAAATTGGGTCTCAAAAGAACTGGTGCCCCAGAAAGAAGCTCACTACAGACTGATCCATATGCCTTTCAGCATAACCATTATGGCTTGTCTCATTTTCGACTCTTATTAAGTATATTTGCAGTAGGACATGACCTCATTCATCTGGGGGAAATGGTGAACAGCATAGACGGATGAACAAGAACAGACCCAGAGACAAGGAGCCAGGGGTCAGACTGTTGGGCCTCAGAGGGAGGGTGGGGATAAAAGGGAGAGATCAACCAAAGGACTTGTGTGCACACATAGGAGCCTGACCAGTGGTCCGGGACAATAGGTGGGTGAGGACATGAGTGGGGGTGGGGGATTGGAATGGGGGTTTGAGGACAAATATGTGATACCTTCATCAATAAAGAAATTTAAAGAAAAAGATACGTTGTAATTGTCTGGAGGGGTTCAAGGGATGGAAGCCAACCTGAAAGACATGTTTGGTCTAGACCTGGTGACTCCTGTGCAGCTATGAAACCACCCAATGGTCCTTCGAGATATTTGAGTCTTTCCAGATGATGGAGAACATCTAAGGGATGGGGAAAAGATGTGAGAAAAGACCCTGGCATTGGGAGTCAGCCATGTTTGGCTTGGAGTCTCAGCTCGGGGGCAGGTTACACCAGATCCGTGATCTTGGTGATTTCTCTTAGCCTCTCCTGTACTCATTTCTTCACATCCGCTTACGAGGTGTTTGGCGATGGCGGAGGCAGCCCATGCACACGATATGCTTAGCCAAGCACCTAGTATGTTAATCCTCCATCATCTCTGAGAGAGAGAGAAAGGAAGGGAGAGAGGAGAGGGAGATAGAAACATCAATGAGAGAGAAGTATCATCAACATCAATTGGCTGCTTCCTGTATGCCCCTGCTGGGGAATCAAACCCACCACCAGGGCATATACTGCCGGGAGCCATAAAAACAAGAGTTCAGTTTCACTTCCTGGTCAGCCCCTCTTCCCAAGATAGCCAGCATTCCAACAAAGCCCCCGGGGCCCGCCAAAAGCTAGAAGAACCGCCCACATCAGAATAACCAATCAGCTAAAGACATGCCCAGTCCCCAACCAATCACCCCATGACAATCCCTTACCCTGCCCCTCCCCTTACGAGCCTTTAAAAACAGTTACACTTCAATAAAAAAGCGAGGGCTTGATCGGATTTATAAGACTCGCCCTCCTTCCTTGCGTCCCTCTCTTGTTTCATTCTCCCAGGATTTCTTAGTGCCCACGTTGTTGCCCCGCAGGGCGGGGCAGCGGAGTCCCCAGAGGAGGTGCTGGTCCTGGTCCCACCTGGCCTGCCAGACGCCACGCCCACACACGTGACGGGGCAACGCCTCTCACTCCCATTGGCTTAACCATTTCTATGGCAGCCAATCAGCGTCCCCGTGGCTCCTGGTTATAAGTCCTCCGAGGACTCAGAAGCTCCCCAAATGGCCAGGATGCTGGTGCAGAGGCCCCCCACCCTCCTCCGGGCTGGTGAGGGCAGGTTGGAGGGGCGGCTGTGCGGGGCGGAGCGCGGGGACCCGGCGGTGTCGCCTGTCCAGCCCGGCCTGCCCCCCTGTCCCCCCCAGGCCCCCACTCCCTGACCTATTTCTTCACCGTCGTGTCCCGGCCCGGCCGCGGGGAGCCCCGCTTCCTCGCCGACGGCTACGTGGACGACACGCAGTTCGTGCGGTTCGACAGCGACGCTGAGAATCCGAGGGCGGAGCCGCGGGCGCCGTGGATGCAGCAGCCGTGGGTGGAGCGGGAGGACCCGGGGTATTGGGACCTGCAGACCCGGATGTTCGGGGCAGCGGCACAGACTTACGGAGAGAACCTGCGGAACCTGAGCCGCTCCCACAACCAGAGCGAGGACGGTGAGCCGCGCACCAGGCCTGTCACGACCCGCCTGCCCACGGAGGGGCCAGGATCGCCCCGAGGGTCCGGGTCCCAGTGTCACCCCAGGTGGTGGGATCCGCCTTGGCCCAATCCCCCGCGACCTGTCCCCGGGGGCAGCCCGCAGGGACTGAGACCCAATTTCAGTTTTACATTCAGTCCCTGCTGGGCGGGCCTGGAGGGGCTGAAGTCCAGGGGACCGGGTCAGGCTCTCACACCCTCCAGGTCAAGTACAGCTGCGACCTGGGACCCGATGGGCGCCTCCTCCTCGGGCATGAGCAATTCGCCTACGATGGCACCGAATACCTCGCCCTGAACGAGGACCTGACCTCCTGGACAACGGCCGACAAGGCGGCTCAGATCACAAAGCGCAAGTGGGAGGCGGAGAGTGTGGCCCAGCAATACCGTAGCCACCTGGAGGGCCTGTGTGTGGACTCACTGCGCATGTACCTGGACAAAGGGAAGGAGACGCTGCAGCGCGCAGGTACCAGGGGCCCTGGGGTCGCCCCCATCTCCATCGGGCTGGGGCTGCTACAAGGAGACAGGACAGGGGTCAGTGACTGACACCCCTCCGCGGGGTGTTGGAGTGGGGCCCCCAGGATGTCTAGGTGAGGTTCCAGAAGGACTCCCCTTACTCTCAGGAACAGGTAGGGGTGCAGGCTCCCCTGGGGTGCAAATAGATCCCCTGCAATAACTCATAAGCTGTTCCTGGGACCCACGGGGACCTTCTGTCTCAGGCCTTGTGCACTGCCCCACACTCCCTGTGTCTGAACCTGACCCATGCTTTTCTGAGTCTCGTGGCCTCCACCCAGGTCAGGACCACAAATCCCTTTTCTCCCCTCAGAGACATGCCTCCTGTCCTGGGCCGTGTCTCTCTGATTCTAGAACTTTCTAAAGACTAGGAGGTCCTTCCAGGTGCCTCTGTCCAGGCGGCTGTGTGCTGTGTGCTCCCTCCCCACCCAGGTGTCTGTCCACTCTCAGGATGGTCACATGGGCGCTGCTGGAGTGTCCCATGGAGGATGCAAAGTTCCTGCATTTTCTCCCATCTAATCAGAGCCTCCAAAGGCACACATGACCCACCACTCCATCTCTGCCCGGGAGGTCACCCTGAGGTGCTGGGCACTAGGCTTCTACCCTGCGGACATCAGCCTGACCTGGCAGCGTGACGGGGAAAACCAGACCCAGGACATGGACCCTGCGGGGGACGGGACCTTCCAGAAGTGGGCAGCCGTGGGGGTGCCCCCTGGAGAGGAGCACAGATACACGTGCCATGTGCAGCACGAGGGCCTGGCCCAGCCCCTGACCCTGAGATGGGGTGAGGAGGGCCGTGGGCACAGAGCCTCTTCTCAAGGCAGCGGGGCCTTGGGGGACGTCAGTGGGGTCGGGGCTGAGGCCTGGGGTCAGAGGGGTCGGGGCTGGGGCCTGGTTCTGCTGGGAGCTGTGGCTGGCGCTGTATGTGGGGGAGGAGGCACTCAGGTGGGTAGGGGTAGGGTCTGAGGGTGCACTCTTGACAGTGACAGGGCCCAGGGCTCTGATGTGTCTCTCTTGGCTTCTAATCGGGAGACCTGCTGTGGGGAGGGATGGGAAGAGGGGGCACTGGGCATTGGCGAGTCTGGGGGACACTCTGCCCACACATCCATTAATAGCAAACGTTTTCCAATAGTTATGGATGCTGGCACCTTACTGGAGTCCCACCCACTCATGGACAAGAGTCCAGTCCATCCTTCTCTTGAGGATGGTTACATGGTCCACACATGTATGAAAATGGCCCAAGAATCTCAGTCAGATGAGAAACTGAAATTCACCGACACTGTGCTATTGCTGCCCACCTCCCCCCATGGTGGAAATGACAGAGTCTCGGAAAGTCAGCCGTTCATAGGCGTGTGGACTCCTCTCTCAGATCCTCCTGGTGGGAAAGTGTGTTGTGTCACACCGGGTGGGAAATGCATTGTCCGTACTCCCTGCACCTAGACACAGAGCAGGATGGGGTGTCGGGGAGTCTAAGGCTGAGCGTCCCTCATGGGAGGACAGGAGGTCACAGATGGGATGAGGGAGAGAGTGAAAGGTTCAGAAGGACAGATGGACTGAAAGCGGAGACGCCTGTTGGCAAACATGTGGAGGAAAGGGAAGCCTTACCCATGGTGGCGAGAACGTGCTTGTCCTCCAGAAAGAGATGCTCAGTGTCACACACCTCAAACCACCCAACTTCACCAATGGCTCCCTCTCACGGACTTGGCACACCGGCTGTGTCCCCCAATCTTCTCCAATGGGGTGCCACACATGTGCTGTCACAGGGGGAACATTAGTCAAGATGCCAGCTGCCCCACTCCCCCTTTTGAAAGAAGCAATAAAAGGAGAGGGTTGAATGAGGTCACAGGGGTCTCTTGGGTCTTGGAATTTCGGGGAAGTCACTCTGCCCCATGGGACACCTGTACACGCGAGAACAGAGACGGGGAAGGTAAGGGAACCAACTCCTCTGGAGGCGTGAGGAAATCGGGATGGAGCCATGGATGCAGAGACACAAAGGTGGGAATGGAGCCTGAGAGTTTCTCCTCAGGGGACGCCGAGGGGACCCGGTTGGCAGCTCTACCTGGACAGGAGTGAGGGGACCACGGTTCTCCCATCCAATTAGTGACCCCACACAGCCTCCTGATAGAAGGGAACTTTCTTGCGATCCTTTGTGACCACTTATGACTGCCCAGAATGCTTTTCTTACTCTTGTGGACAGTGTAGGAGTTTCATAGAGAAAGCAGTTAAGTCATCAAGTCCCCAGTGAATACGTACAAGAAACCTGTGCTGTGTCAGCCCAGCCAAGGGTTCGGCGAACCTGAGGGAGGGCCGGTGAAGGATGAGGAAGAGACAGACAAAGAGAATACGCTGGGTCTAGGTAGACAGGAACCCTGAGGAGCTTCCAGAATCTGCCTGTGGAGCCTGTGGCAGGAGAGGCTGTGAGAAGCCGGTGTGGTGGGGCCTGTGCCAACTTGGTGCCCGTTGCATCATGGGTTTGAGGTGGTCACTCCGTGGCTGAGTCATGTTCGTTGCTCCTCTGACCTTGTCCCTCAGGGGAGCCCTGTCCCACCCGCACCTGTGGTCATACAACTCACACCCCCCAGGCCTTTTCCCCTGTCCTAATGCAGCGCGTCTCCAGGACCCTGGACAGCGCATGCTTTGGGGGTCCCTGAAGTCAGCCTGTTTCTGGCCTGGATCCTGCCTTCAGCCCCCACCTGCAGGAGTTTGTTGTGTTTGTGCTTTTGTGGATTTTATGCCAGTTACTCCGTGTGTGTGAACGCTGGTCTCTTTCTCCGGTGTCCCCTCTGACACAGGCGCCTGTTCCCATCAGTGTCCCGCAGGCCCCAGTCCCTGCACACGGGAGCCCGTGGGACGGGAGGTGGACTTCAGGCTCCTGCTGCTCCGCCTCCTTCTCGTGCCTCATGTTCCATCCCCGAACTTCCGGGGGACCCGGTTCTGGAATCAGCACAGAGGAGCGCCCCCCATCCCTCCTCTGATATCAGGTCCCGCTGGGACTGTGCTCTGCCCGCTGCCCTCTCTCCAGCCTCCAGTGGCCCCCAGGATGTGGGGAGGGGGGGCAGCTGCAGGTTTAGGGGTGCAGCGCTGTGGGCAGTGCAGGTTCAATGAGGGTGGAGGGAGGCATCCTGAGCTGCAGCCGCCCCAGGATAGCCGAGCGGGGACCACAGCCAGGAGGTCACTGTGTCCAGCACAGGGAGGGCTCCCCCTGCAGGGTCCGCGGCTGGTTGAGTGACATATGTGAGCGCGGGGGCTGCCTCTGGGGCCTCACTGAGGGGGATGGGGGACCCGCTGGCTGGTGAGCAGGTGTGTGGTCACAGGGTGTGTAAGAGCCAGGGGACAGGGAGGGGGGAGGGGAGAGGGAAGGGTTTTGGGGACACCCAGGGAAGGGACTCAGGTGTGGCTGTGGGACAGGGCAGGCGGCTGTTCGACAGAGGGTCAGTGTGGGGCTCGCTGGGAGGTGACCTTGAGGAGAGGCTGGAAGGTCATGACCCAGGAGGCCCTCTGGGGGAAGTGTGCCAGGCGGGAACCTGCAGTGCGCATGCCCTGGGGCAGGAGGGGGCAGGCCTCTGGGAGGAGCCAGGAGGCGGTGTGGGCGGAGCAGAGATGGAGCTGAGAGGAGCCTGGGGACCACGTGGGCGGAGGGGGTTGGAGGGCGGGGCTGTGCTGAGGGAGGCGGGGTCCCAGGATGGTTTGGAGCAGGAGAGGGACTTGGGGTGACGCCCCTTGAAGGGGTCTCTGTGGCTGCTGTGCTGAGGGCAGAGCTGGGGGCAAGGGAGGCGGTGGGGGAGCGGAAGAGCCTGCGGGGGCAGGGGAAAATCCCTCCACGGGGTGACCTGGGAATAGTGGGCGGGTGGGATTCTGGAACCTTCTGAGGAGGACCTGACAGCACCCCTCATGGGTCCTTCCGGGGTCTGGGAGAGCGCAGGCACCGTCACCAGGAATGTCATTGGTGGAAGGAGGAGGACAGCGCTGCCCCCAGCGGAGATGGGAGCTCAGGGAGCAGCACATATGGGGGGGGGGCATCACAGACGTTGGTGTAAGAGATGTTGGGGGGGCTGTCTGCCGGGAGCAAGGGGCGGGGACTGGCGGGGGGACCTGAGCTGGAGGACGGGGGGGGGTGTCGCTGGAGAAACAGCCTTGGGCGGCGACGCACAGAAAGGCCATCTGGGGCCTGAAACAGGGACGCGCCCCCCAGGGAGCGAGGCTGCAGGAGACCCGGGGGAGGGGCCGACCGGGACCCAGGGCTGAGCGCCCCCATCCCACCCACCCCGCGCCCCTCTGCAGTCCTGGCCCCGAGTCAGTCACGGGTTGTTAATGTCCGGGGTCCCGCTTTGGTTGCCCAGGAGGCCCTGGTCAGTCCCAGAGACTCCGGGGTCGGGGCCCAGGGGAGGATCGGGGTCCCAGCGAGGCTGGTGCAGAGGCCGTGGGTCTGGGTCACAGGCTGAGCAACAGGAACCGCGCAGGAAGCCCGGGGCCGCGGGCGCCCCCTGCGGGGCTCGCTGCGGGGAGACCCTGGTCAGGGCCCAGTTCCCTGGGGCGGGGCCTGGGCCGGGCTGGGCTGTGAGGGGCCCACAGGGGTGCTGGGCCTCAGCCAGAGGGGGACCCGCTGGGGACAGCTCCCCGGGGACGGGCCTCACCCACAGGGAAGGGTTTTGTGTGTTTCCCTCAGAAAGGAAAGGGGGGCGGTGTGGTCAGTGATGGGGGTGAGGCTGGGAGAGGCCTGTCCTTGTCTCTGCCCCAGGGGGGGGGGTTCAGGGGGGACTCGGGGAGCGGGTCCGGGTCAGGGTGTCTCTAACCTGCCCCCAGGAAGCGCACAGCTGAGCTGCGTGTTGGGGACCATGGACCCCACTTCTCCTGCCTCACACACAGCCGTGCGCATGCCCTGGGCTCTGACAGGAGGGGGAGCCACAGGTCAGGCTGAGGCCACACAGCCAGGGGGCCCCACCCAGCCCAGGTCAGGCCCACGGGACCCCTGTCCGCTGCCCATCCTCACCCCCACCCGAGTCCCCTGGGGCAGACCCTGGCCCCGGAGGTGGTCCCGCTGTCTTTGCTGCCCCTGATCCCCAGACACTGTTCCTGCCCCTCCCGCCCCTGCCCAGCGCTCTCTGCCAGCCCCAGCCCCTCCGGGCCACGTCATGGGTCCCAGAGACCCCGACAGGGAGGGACCCCAGCACGGGGCTCCCTGGGGGATCTCTGTCCGGCCTGGGGTGACGGGGCCAGTGAGCGGCTCAGCCGTGTGCACAGGGTCTGCTCCCTCCTCAGCCGGAGGGACGTGGAGGCTCAGGTGTGTGGGCAATTGGACAACTGATGAAGCTGACGGGCAGACGTTGGGTTATAACTTCACCATTCTGGCATAAAATCAGACCTGTCCACACACACACACACACCCACACACACACACACACACACACACACACACACACGTATTTACTGAGAATCTTAGTCTGCAGTGTGATGGCATCTGTATTAATACAGGGTAATGTGCTAATTAGACCAGACATCCTCCAGGTCTTCTTCCGGACAAAGCCATGGTGGTGGGGGCCAAGGCAGAGGCAGTTAGGGCGATCGGGCCGGCCAGGGAGAGCAGTTAGGCTTGACCAGTCTGGCAGGGGAGGGCAGCTGGGGGAAATCAGACAACAGGGGAGGGCAGCTGGGGGTGATCAGGCAGGGAGGCAAAGGTGTTTAGAGGCTATCAGGCAGGCAGGGGAGCAGTTAGGGAAATCAGACAAGCAGGCAGAGGAGTTAGGAGTGATCTGGCAGGCAGTAGGTAAGCAGTTAGGAGCTAGCATTCCCAGATTATGAGAGGGATGTCTCCTAAGAGCTCCCAGATTTTAGTGGGTGCACTGAGGGTCACCCCCCCTACTACACACACGTGCAAGAATTTCATACACCTGGCCTCTAGTTGTAAGGACCAGTTGTGCTCCTTCCTGAAACCCTGCAGGCGATGCCCTTGTCTCCGTCTCCCTGGGTGGCGGGGCTCTCCTCTCTGTGTGTTCCCTGCAGTGTGAGCGTGAGCGTGGGCGTGTGTACACGAGGCAGCAGAGGGAGAGAGAACTCCTAGAGAGACTGTGTCCCTGGGTCCAGTCTCAGAAGTGGTGTGATCACGCTCCTCGGAGGGGGAGGAAAAAATGGGGGGGGGGGAGCCGGCCCTGGGCCCCCCTGGGAAAGGGGCCACATCTGCTGCCCCCACCCCCACGTCCCTATCCCAGCCCTGATCCCCAAGGCCGTTGGGGTTCAGTAGAGGAAGCCACCATCACCAAGCCAGCGGCCATGTGCGCTTCCCCCTCCCTTCCCTCCCTCCCTTGGTTGCAGTCCCCGCACCAGGCTGGGGCCTCCTGGGAGAAGAGAGGCCAGAGCCGGACAAACCCTGGTCCGGGCTGACTTTCCGCGGATGCAGCCAGGGAGCCGCTCTGCCACCATCGGAGCCGCGGCCCAGAAGCAGGCCGCCTGGGAACGGGTCACCCCCGGGGTCGCCAGAAAGGCGAGGGGGCGGCCCCCTTTCCCACCCACCCGGGGCCCAGGAGGAGGGGCTCCCCACACCGGACCCTGGTCCCCTCGCAGCGCGGGGTGGGGCGGGGCGGGGACCCGCTCTCCGAGGCCCAGTCCGTGGTCCTGCCCCATCGCTCCGCCTGGGGGGACCCTGACTGAGAGGCTCCAGTGACACCCACAGAGTCTAGTGCGGCCCCCGTGGGCGCCCCTGCCATGCACACCCACCCAGGGTCTGAGCGCGCTTCCCCTGGGGCGGGGTTCCCATGGCAACAGCACAGCCTCCGGAGGGACAGGTCCCCTCTCCCCAGCCTCCCCCCAGCGCACCTCCTGGTGGTGGGAGCGCCATCCCACGCAGGGCGGGTCCTTATTCAACGACGGAGCCAGAAGCCACGAGGCTAGGAAGGCTTGGCGGGGAGCCCCGAGCACGCAGTCCCGGGGTCACCGTCCTGACACCTCCCGTCCCAGCCCCGAGGGTGGAGGCAGCGTGGGCCCTGGTGCAGGGTCTGCCTCCGAACCCCAAACCCAGATGCCAGGAGCTTCTGCAATTCTGCTCCACGGGGCTCCCGTCACCCCCCCCCCCAGCTGCCTTGGGGCACCTGCTACCGCGGGACAGGGGCACCGCCCCATCACATCCCCCCTGGCTCTGTGTACCCCTGACACAGTCCCCCCAACACTGTCCCCACAACACTGTCCCCCCAACACAGTCCCCCCTGACACTGTCACCTTCTGACACTGTCCCCCCCTGACACTGACCCCCTGACACTGTCCCCCACAGGCACTGCCCCCCTGGCTCTGTCCCCCCTGACACTGACCCCCTGACACTGTCCCCCCTGACACTGTTCCCCTGACACTGTCCACCCCTGACACTGTCCCCCCTGACACTGTCCACCCCTGACACTGTTCCCCCTGCCACTGTCCCCCCCTGACACTGTCCCCCCTCTGCTGGCTCTGTTTCTCCCTGATACTTTCGCCCTGACACTGTCCCCCATGACACTGCCCCCCCACACACACTGTCCCTCCTTGCTCTGTCACCCAGGCACAGTCCCACCTGGCTCTGTCCCCCCCCAACACTGTCTCCCCTGACATTGTCCCCCCTTGGCATTGAACCCCTGGCTCTGTTCCCCCCCCCAGCTCTGTGTCCCCACCGGGGGACACCACCTAGTGAGACAGCCATAGGGCAGTGGCATTTCACCCCATCCCTGCTCCCTGGGGGGCTCAGGGTGGGGTGCCGGGGCCTCCCCCTCATTCCACACGTCTCCTGTCCCCTCACCTGCCAGCCTAGAGTCCAGCTCCACAGGGTCTTCGTGCCCCTAATGCCGTCAGGCCCGTGGCCGTGGGCAGCAGGTGGCACAGTGGGAACCTCCATTCCTGCATCCCTCATTAGAGGGCGGGCACGTGGCCACCTCCAGGGTGTCCAGTACTCCCGCCGGTGCCCATCTGGCACCGCATGTCCTACCTGGACACTCAGAGCCGGGGCAGCAAGCACCTCCGGCCACACCCGGGGCCTCCGGGATGCGTTGTCTGAGTTACACAGCGGGGTCCCCGGTCAGCACCAGTTCTAGCTCCGGCTGAGGGGAGGCGTGGGAACCATGGCCACCGGGGCGGTCTTGGCGGGGAGACCTGCACACACTCCACCCGGCGTGACCCAGGCGCCCCCCGAGGCTGGGGTGACCACGAGAAGAGCCCCTGGTTCGGGTCCAAAGTCACCCTCAGCACCTCTGCTCCGGGCCCTCCCTCAGAGCCTCCCACTCAGGTCTGAGGGCCGGATGGGGAAACAGAGGCCGAGCACAGGGTGGGCGAGAGAGGGCGCTGGGCCCACCCCCGCCTGCCGCCTCCTGTGGGTGAGGTCCCTGGTGTCCTGTCTCTGAGCCCCAGTTCCCTCAGCTGTCACAGGACAGGCCCCCCAGCCTGCCTCCCCCAGCCCCAGGTGCAGGGGGGAGGAGGGGACAGGAAGGCGCTTTGGGAACGTGGGGGCTACGGGAGGGGGTACAGGAGGGGTCCCGCCCCCAGGGCGCCTGCCAGTCCCATGGGGCTGCCCTGAGGGTGGAGCAGGGACCCCTAGCCTGCCCCTCCCCCGCCCGGCCTGCCTCAGTGGAATGGGAGCTCAGTGGCTAAGGGTTAGGGGAGGGGGAGCGAGCACTCCCTGAGTGTGTGTGTGTGTCTGTGTGTATGTGTGTGTGTGTGTGTGTGTGTGAGAGAGAGAGAGAGAGAGAGAGAGAGAGAGAGAGAGAGAGAGAGACAGAGCCACACAGAGCTCACACCACTGCCCCCTCTGCCCGCCCACTGGACTGGGGTCAGGGGTGGCACAGACAGAAGCTGATGACCAGATGGGGTGGCGGTGGCAGGAGGGGGGTGCCCGCCTCCTGGGTGGCGTGGTGGGAGCTGGAGGGCCTGGGCTGAGGGCCAGCCTCCCATCCCCCCTGGCTGTTCACCGCTGTGCTCCCGCCCTCATGGCGGCTCCAGCTTGCCCCTCAGGAGGGGGGGGGGGGGCGTCCCGCTCAGGGGCTTCCCCGTGGGAACCAGCTCTTCGCAGGACGCGGTGGGATGGGCGCACACATCGCCTGCGATGGCACTCATCCGCCTCCTTGGCGTTCGGGGAGGGCCGGGCGGTGGAGTGACAGCCTGGGGGACGCCACTGCCCAGCGGGGTCTGGTGGGTGCAGAGCGGGTGGCGGTGCCCAGCTGAGAGCGGCGGGTCCGCCAGGAGCAGCCAGGGGGCGCCGCGGCAGGGCCTGTGCGGGGCCCGCGGGCCGGGGCGGGGCCGGGCTGAGCCCTGGGGGCACCATGGGGCCTGTGCCCAGCGCTCCTGCTCCGCGGCCTCCTCTCCGCGCTGGGGCGGCGGCGGGGACCCGTCTGCTTGGGGGGCTCGGCCGGGAGAGACGCCAAGTCTTCCCGTCCCGGATGCGATTCGGGGTTCAGGGGTCCCCTGCTCCCGGAGGGCCGCCCCTCTGGGCCTTGGGGCCCAATTGGTCCTGCTGTGCGTGGGGCGCTCTACCTGCCCCGCTCCCCCCGCTCCCCCCGCTCGCTGCCTCCTTTGGGCCTGGGCTGCTCTGCAGAGTCCAGCTCCCGCTCCTCCGTCTGGTCACGGACCCCAGGGGCCCCGGGGAGCCGCGGCCGCCCAGCTCCAGGGCTGGGTCCCAGGGCTGAGGGGATGGAGGACCAGCCTCCTGGGGAGGGAGCACCCCACGCCCACCCCTGAGGGGCTGGAGGTGGGCGGGGTCTCCCTGGAGGAAGCGCAGCGCCCTCCCCGCCCTCCTGGGGCTGCAGGAGCCCCGCGCACAGCAGCCCCAGCTGCTCCCCAGGCCCAGCCCCTGGGACCCCGGACCCCGCAGCTCAGGGGAGCGCTGCGCCCTCAGGGCCCAGAAAGCGCTGCCCGAGGCCCCTAAACCTGCAGCTCTGGGCCCGGGGCCGCTGCCTCCGCCTCCTCCGGGGCCTCCCCGCTGGCCATTCCCTGTGGCCAGGCCGCCCAGCCGAGCCCGGACCAGGCAGGGCGCCCCGAGCCCAGACTCAGGTTTGTCCTTGGACCGGAGGCCCCTGCGCAGGGGCTGAGCCTGGGCCAGGCCTGTCCTTCCTCAGGACGGTGCCTCCTTCCTTCAGGGACACGGGGTCTCCCGCGGCCCCTGGATCTGACGGGCGGCGGCAGGCCAGGGGTCCCCACAGAGCCCCTGGGGTTCCTGGTGGGGGAGACAGCGGAGCCCCTAGGGGAGCTGCGGGGCCTCCGAGGGGGAGTGATGGCTCCTCCCTCCCCCCTGGACCGTGTGAATTGCCCACGCATTGGCCACATGGGGCTTTGAAGGTGGTCTCCTGCCCTGGCCGGTGTTGCTCAGTGGATAGAGTGTAGGCCTGCGGACTGAAGGGTCCTGGGTCCCATTCTGGTCCAGGGCACAGGCCTGGGGTGCAGGGTCCTCCCCAGTTGGGGGGGGGTGTAGGGGGCAGCCACTCCATGATTCCTCATCATTGAGGTTTCCACCTCTACCTTCCTCTCTGAAATCAATAAAAATATATTTTCCAAGAGAAAATAAAATAAAAACGCTCTCTATTACACAAGAGTATTTCTTAATTAAACAATATTAATAATCTAGAGAATAAGAGAGAAATATGTAAATTAGGCCGGGACATCAGGACCAGCTCAGAGCAAGCCCCCAGCCCCCTCGGACACACACCAGGGCTGGGGGCACGGCTTGGGGTCCCCCCAACCCTGCCCTGGTGCCAGCCAGCTCTGAGGCCACTCCACGGGGGTTGGGGGGCAGGCACAGCGAGCTGCTGCCCTGGGGGCAAGGCCCCAGCAGACCCAGGGCCCTGCCCAGAGGGGCGAGCTGAGCTGGGGGGGGGGGGCAGACTGTGGCTGAGGCCGCTCCCCACCCGCTGTCAGTAGGACACCCCCTGAGGGCGCCCCGACTGTGAGAGGGCAGGCTGGGCTGAGGACACCCACCAGAGCACCAACTTCCTGCACTCGCCCTTAGTAATAATAATAATAACAACAACAATAGTAATAATAACAGCAGTAATAGACCTTCCTGGGGTCTGTCCATGCTAAGGGGGCGCTCAGCTCACACACCTCTCCCCTCCCCGGGCACAGCCCCCTTTGCAAGGAGGACGCCCCGCGATGAGCCCCCCCATCCCCGGGGCTCCCCTCCCTGCGGGTCCCTGTGGTCGGTGCGGGTCAGGCGGGGCTCCGTCCAGCGGGGACTCACTCTCCCATCCGCCCGGGACAGGCCGCGGCCCAGCGGCTGAGCGCGGCCCTGCGCCCGGGTCTGAGCGGGAGGAGGGGCCGCCCCCGCCCGGAGCTCCGCGTCCCCTCCTGGCGCTGCGCGGGGCCCCCCTCCAGGCAGCGGGGACGGGGCGCTGGCGCCGGGAGAGCCCCGCCCTGGGAGGCAGAGCAGCGCCGGGAGGGGTGGGCTGCCCTGGGGAGCCGCTCTTTCCGTCCCCCTGGTCCAGCTCTGGGGGAGGAGGGAGGAGGAGGGACGGGGGGACCTGGCGCTGAGCCCCGGGATGGAGGCCCCCATCACGTCCTATAAACTCCTGGGCTCAAGAGAAGCCCCGCCCCCGGGAACCTCCTTTTATGGGGGACCCGCCTCAGAGTCAGGGGGGCCGCCTCCCAGGCCTCCCCAGGGATGAGCCCAGAGGTGAGCGCTCCCCCCACACCCCGCCCAGGGCTGCCCACGCGTCCCCTTCACACGGACACGCCCCGTGGACCCCGCGTGCTCCCATCACGTCATCGCTGGGGCCGCGGGCTGGGGGGCCTTCACAGCTGGTCCCGCGGCTCCCCCTCTCCTCCCCCTCTTTCCTACAGCCACTTCCAGACGACTCTTCATTATTATTATTATTATTATTATTATTATTATTCCTATTGATTTCAGGAGGAAGGGAGAGGGAGACATAGGAACACCCATGATGGGAGTGTAAGGTCCCAAGACCCCCGGTGAGTCCGATGGAGGGGGCGACGACCCCATGTCAAACGCCGAGACCGAAACTTGATGCAAAAAGCATGAGGTTTTATTAGTACAAGCGCAGCGCAGGGGCTTCTCAAGCAGCCAGCATCAGTGCTGGCTGGCTGAGAGCCCCGAGTATTACAGGACATGAGTTTATATAGGCTAAAACCACGCGCAGGTGGTCTGTAAATCAGAGAACAATGTTAACAGATAATATTTGGCTCATAATAGCTGACAGTTGACTCATTTCCCAAGGAGGCTGGATGGTCTGTTTTTGCAGGTCGATCCCAGAAACAGATAAAATACCTATAGCCCTGCGGTTAAGGAGGCTGGATGGTCTCTCCCTGACAGGTGCATTCCGAGGTGGTCAGCTCAGTTCCCAGAGGGAGAATTCCACAGCGGTCAATCTCCCTCGGGACCTAGCCCTGCTTTTATTGATTTGTCATAAAATATTACATTCTGGCTTTTTGCATTTCAGGGTAGGGAGTTTCTGGGGACTGGCTTCTTTCTTGCCTAATCTTCAACCATAAAGAACTGACCTCATTCCTGTCTAATCTTTAACCTTAAAGGTCACATCCTGGAACAGGCAGTGGGGGAGGCCAATTCCTCAATCTTGGGGTCCTTACAGGAGAGACCCATGGCTAGGCTGCCTCCTGCACCTCCCCCTGTCCCCCTTCTGAGGACAGAGTCCGCAACCCAGCAGGTGGCTCACTGAGAATGGAACCCTGACCTCCGGGTTCAAGGTCGATGCTCAGCCGCTGAGCCACACCCGGCCTGGCCCACGGTTCCCTAACAGAATGAGGACACAGACATTGGGAGGGATGAGGCTGGGGGAACTGGCACGCACCTTCTCAAACCTGAACATGAGAAGGAACCCCATGAGCAAGGTGATTGGGGGCCTCCCTCCCGTGTGAGGCTGCACAGAGATGGGGAACCCCAAGCCTTGGAAAGTCCCTGAACAGCACAGCGCCCGGGCCAGGCCTCGGGGACAGGGGGACGGGCGCCCCGAGCAGGAGGAGGGTCAGGACCGAGTCCGGGGCCCAGGCCTGCGCTCAGGTCTCCGCAGGGCACAGAGTCTGGGGGGGCAGCCCCGTGGTGGGGACTCCCCAGCGCCCTGGTTTCACTTCTCCTCTAGCAACCTGTTTCGGCGCCTTCTTCCTGGATACTCGTGACGCTTCCACAACTCGCGCTCCCATTGGCTGAACAGGTTCCACAGCAGCCAATCAGCGTCCCCGCGGCTCCCGGTTGTAAGTCCTCCGCGGAAGCGCCCGGACTCAGACGCCCCCCAAACGGCCAGGATGCGGGTGCAGAGGCCCCCCACCCTCCTCCTGCTGCTCTCGGGGGCGCTGGTGCTGACCCCCGGCCGGGCCGGTGAGTGCGGGTCGGAGGGGCGGCTGTGCGGGGCGGAGCGCGGGGACCGGGGGGCGCGGGCCCGGGAAGGCGCGTGTCCAGCCCGGCCTGCCCCCCGTCCCCCCCAGGCCCCCACTCCCTGACCTATTTCCACACCGTCGTGTCCCGGCCCGGCCGCGGGGAGCCCCGGTACCTGGAGGTCGGCTACGTGGACGACACGCAGTTCGTGCGGTTCGACAGCGACGCTGAGAATCCGAGGGCGGAGCCGCGGGCGCCGTGGATGCAGCAGCCGTGGGTGGAGCGGGAGAGGCCGGGGTATTGGGACCGGGAGACGCAGATCAGCAAGGAGGACGCACAGAATTACCGAGTGAACCTGCAGACCCTGCGCGGCTACTACAACCAGAGCGAGGACGGTGAGCCGCGCGCCGGGCCCCTCACGACCCCCCTCCCCACGGACCGGCCGAGGTCGCCCCGAGGGTCCGGGTCCGAGCGTCACCCCGAGGCGGCGGGACCTGCCCACCCCCACCCCCGGGAGGAGCCCGCGGGGACTGTGACCCGATTTCACTTTCAGTTTCAGATTCAGTCCCCGCGGGGCTGGCGGGGCGGGCTGACCTCGGGGCGGGGTCAGGGTCTCACACCCTCCAGGGGATGTCTGGCTGTGACCTGGGACCCGATGGGCGCCTCCTCCGCGGGTTCATGCAATTCGCCTACGATGGCACCGACTACCTCGCCCTGAACGAGGACCTGACCTCCTGGACCGCGGCCGACATGGCGGCTCAGATCACAAAGCGCAAGTTGGAGGCGGAGGGTGAGGCAGAGCGTTGGAGGAGCTACTTTGAGGGCCTGTGTGTGGACTCACTGCGCATGTACCTGGACAAAGGGAAGGAGACCCTGCAGCGCGCAGGTACCAGGGGCCCTGGGGCCGCCCCCTCTCCTACAAGGAGACAGGACAGGGGTCAGTGTCAGACACTCCTCCGTGGGGTCAGGAACATAGTCCCCCTGGATGTCCCGGTCAGGTTCCACAGGGACACGCCCTCCTCTAAGCGTCAATGAGGGATGCAGGGAGACACCTTGCAACAACCATTCAGCGGTTCCAATGGGCCCTCCAGGGGCTCTGGGACCCCCGGGGACCTGCTCTCTCAGGCCCTGTGCGCTGCCCCACACCCCCTGTGTCTGAGGCCTGACCCCAGCTATTCTGACTCACATGGCCTCCACCCAGGTCAGGACATAACTCCCTTTTCTCCCTCAGAGACCTGCCTCATTCCATGGGCTGTGTCTCTGATTCTAGAACTTTCTTAAGACCAGGAGGTCCTTCCAGGTGCCTCTGTCCAGGCTGCTGTCTGTGCTGTGTGCTCCCTCCCCACCCAGGTGTCTGTCCACTCTCAGGATGGTCACATGGACGCTGCTAGAGTGTCCCATGGAGGATGCAAAGTTCCTGCATGTTCTCCCCTCCCCTCAGACCCTCCAAAGGCACACGTGACCCACCACCCCGTCTCTGCCCGGGAGGTCACCCTGCGGTGCTGGGCGCTGGGCTTCTACCCTGCGGACATCAGCCTGACCTGGCAGCGTGACGGGGAGGACCAGACCCAGGACATGGAGCTGGTGGAGACCAGGCCTGCGGGGGACGGGACCTTCCAGAAGTGGGTGGCCGTGGGGGTGCCACCTGGAGAGGAGCACAGATACACGTGCCAAGTGCAGCACGAGGGGCTGCCCGAGCCCCTGACCGTGAGATGGGGTGAGGAGGACCTTGGGCACAGAGCCTCTTCTCAGGGCATCGGGGCCCTGGGGTCCTCAGTAGGGTCTGGGGTGAGGACAGGGTCAGGACCTTCACCTTCCCTTCTTTTCTCCTTTCAGAGCCGCCTTCTCGCACCTTTATCATCATCCTGGGCATCTCTGGGGGCCTGGTCCTGCTGGCAGCTGTGGCTGGAGCTGTGATGTGGGGGAGGAGGCGCTCAGGTGTGCAGGCGTGGGGTCTGAGTGTCTGCCCACTGGGGGTTCAAGCCCAGGTAGAGGTGTGTCCGCCTCATTCACGGGAATCACCACCCTCACCATTGTGATGGCCAGTGTGGGGCTCTGTGCTCACACTCACTCTGTAGTGAGGCCCGTGGGAAATGAGGGGCCCACTTCTCACCTGATGATGCTGGTGGTGGGGACCCCGTTCCCAGCAGCCCCAGGTCAGAGGGCAGGTCCCTGGAGGGCGGTGGGTCCAGTCCCCACACATGCACTTCCCTCAGGTGTCCTGGTCCTGCCCTGGGTCTGTACACTCGGTTCTGTAAACTTCTCTGGGCCCAGGACTAGGGCTTCCTTTAGGACCTCATGGCCCTGCCTCCTCCCTGGTCTCTCACGGGGTGTTTGCTTCCCGCAGGTGGAAAAGGAGGGAGCTACTCTCAGGCTGCCAGTGAGTATGGGGAAAGGTGGGGGGTGACCCCTGAGACCTTGTGACAGTGCAGAGGGAGCCATAGGGGACCCACCCCCATAGTTCCTCTTAGTCTTCTACCCTGGGCTCTGACCCCGTCCTGGTGTGTCCCCCCCAGGCAATGACAGCGCCCAGGGCTCTGATGTGTCTCTCTGGGCTTCTAAAGGGGAGACCTGCCATGGGGAGGGGTTAGCAGAGGGGGTGCTGGGCGGTGGGGAGTCTGGGGGACACTGTGAGCATGAAGTGGGTTTGAGAATGTCACCAGTCACAGCCACTGCCCTGAACCTGCTCATGATGATTGTCCTCCACAGTGTGAGGCCGCTGCTTTGTGGGGACTGAGTGATGGAAGACTTGTTCCCGCTCCCACTTCCGGACTCAGGACCCTCTGATGGGGGGCTGCCCCTGCCCTGCCCCCCACACTTTCCTGTCAGCAGATGCGGCTGTGCCCTCCCCATCCCCATCCCTGCCTTTCCTCCCTGCTGCTCTGAGCTGCCACTTCCTGCTCCGGATGGAAATGAGATGCTGATGTGATTCTGTTTGTTCATTTCTTGCCAAGAAGGCTTGGGGTGTTTATTAAAGGGGAAGCTCCTAAATTCTGAGGGGAAATAAATTGAAGCTCCAAGAACTTTCCAGTCACGTGTGTTTGCTGTGCTAGGCCTGTCACAGGCGGGACGGGAGGGGCGGTGAGGACGGAGCGTGGTCGGGGCCAGGGCCTGGTCAGTGCTCAGTGCATCGTGGGCTTTGACGTGGTCACTCCTCGGCCGGGTCACCTCTCTGCTCCTCTGACCTTGTCCCTGAGGGGAACCCTGTCCCACCAGGACCTGTGGTCACAGGGACTCCCCTCCCCCAGGCCTTGTCACGTGTCCTAATGCAGTGCACTCCAGGACCCTGGACAGCGAGAGTTCCTGGGGCAAAGTGGTCTGGGCTCAGGCCTGGGCCCGCCCTCCCCCCTCCTCTCCTGGGGGTTGGGAGTTTCTTTGCTCTGGGGGCGTTATGCCTGTCCCTGTTCTTGGGTGTGCGTTCTGGCCTCACTCTCTGGGTGTCCCCGTGGGACAGGGCTGGAATGTGGGAGTGCTGTGGAGAGGGGTCCACTGTGGAGCTTGGGGAGGGAAGATGGCTGTTTTATTTGTTGTCCTCACCTGAGGATATCCTTCCATTGACATTCAAGGAGAGAGGAGGGGGAGGGGAGAGGCAGAGGGAGAGACACATCCATGTAAAAGAGAGGCATCTATGTGTCGCCTCCAGCACAGGGATGCATGGAGCCTGCACCGAGGTACATGCCCGTGACCGGAATACAGCCTGCGACCTTCAATCCCAGGGCCGCACACTCTCCATTGAGCAACGTGGCTGGGAGAGGAGGGTGTTGCAATGTGGGTGGTCAGCAGGGGTCTCATTGGGAAGGGGACTTCTTACAAAATATTTTAGCCCTCGGCGGTTTGGTCCAATCGCTAGCCGGTTTGGTTCAGTTGGCCTGCAGACTGAAGAGTCCCAGTTTCCAATCTGGTCAAAGGCATGTACCTTGGTTGGGGGCACATCCCCAATAGGAGGTGTGCAGGAGGCAGCTGGTGGATGCTTCTCTCTCATCGATGTTTCGCTCTATCCCTCTCCCTTCCTCTCTGTAAAAAAATCAATGAAATGTTATTTTTTAAAATCTAACTTGAGACCGAAGAACAAAAACACCGCGTGTGGGTGGGTGTTTGCTGTCGTGATAATGATGGAATCTAAACCCATGGGCCCCTTGTAGCATCATTTCTCCGTCAGAAGTGTCCGAGCTCAAGGTCCCCCCAAACCCACGCTCCCGTGTTCGAAGATATCCATGAAGACGGTGAAGGCATGCTTTTCAAAGTGTGTATCCCTTTAATGTGTCTGTTCTACTAAGCATTACCAGGTGGGGTGGGAATTTCAGGGATGGGGGATTGAGGTCTCGGGCACAGACAGAAGGTCCCCGCTGACTCACGTGCCACAGTGACTTGGCTAGAACGCTTTGGAGGAGCAGCTAGGAGCTCCCGGCGCCCACCGCCCTGGTGGCCAGTTTGCAGGACTGGATGTGCCCGGAGGCGATGATGCCCGGGTGCTCCCTGTCAGCCGAACACTCCTTTCAGTATCAGCTCGTCACTGTCCCAAGGTTTAGTGCAAATGGTGAGGTGGAGGTTCTTCTCTTCCACAGCCCTCAGCAGGTTCTGCGTTTCCTCGTCAAATGCATCTATGTCCAGCCTGGGGAGATAGACACCGTTGCCCTCTCTGCACCCCAATGCCACTCTCCCCTACACCCGGCTCGGGGACTTGCACAGGATGTGAGAAGTGGAGCCAGACTCATGGACACGGAGCATAGACTGACAGCTGTCAGAAGGGAGTGGGTTGGGGGCTGAGTGAGAAGGGTGAAGGGATTAAGCAAAGAAAAAATAATAGAGAGGAAGACCCATGGACTCAGACAACAGTGCAGTGACTGCCAGAGGGAAGGGGGTTAGGGGAGTGAAGGGGGAATAAATGGTGATGGAAGGAGACTTGACTTGAGGCAGCAAACACACAATCTATATATATAAAAGCCTAAGCAACCATTTGCCCCTTTGACCGGTAGCTATGACATGCACTGCCCCAGGCGGGGAGACACTCAGCACACAGGCGTGATAACATGGAACAGACAGATGAATCTCAGAGGGAAGGGGGGAGGGCAGGAAGAGATTAACCGAAGATCTTATGTGCATACTAGAGGCCCGGTGCACAAAATTCATGCCAGAGTAGACCTTTCTTCCCCTGGCTGCCAGCACCGGCTTCCCTCCAGCACTGGGACCTGGGCTTCTCTCCCAGCCCCAGCTTTGTTCAGGAGGTCGTCCAAAGGGATATCCAGTCTAATTAGCATATGATGCTTTTATTATAAAAAACTAGAGGCCTGGTGCACGAATTTGTGCACCGGTGGCATCCCTCAGCCTAGCCTGCAGGGATGGGACCGAAATCAGCAGTCCGACATCCCCCAAGGTGTCACGAATTGTGAGAGGGTGTGGACAGGCCGGTGCACAAATCCGTGCCCTGGGCCTCCAGTACAATATGAAAATGACGTAGTGTAGAACTGTATGCCTGAAACCTGTATGATTTTATTAACCAGTGCCATCCCAATACATTAAATTTTTTTAAAAAACGTAATTTTTTAAAAAGAGAAAGCACAAATCCTTCCTGTAGAGTAACTACATGAACAGGAGCAAGATGCACCATTTTGTTCTTCCAGGGACCTACCATCTGGAAGGGAGTCAAGTATTTGCTCTACAGGTGTCCATTAGGTCCACTCTAAATGCAGATACAATACCAAGTCCTAGTATTTTTATTTGATTTGTTGTGGGGTTTTTTTTACACAGAGGAAGGGAGAGGAATACAGAGTCAGAAACATCGATGAGAGAGAGACATCCATCAGCTGCCTCCTGCACACCCCCCAATGGGGATGTGCCCGAAACCAAGGTACATGCCCTTGACTGGAATCGAACCTGGGACCTTTCAGTCTGAAGGCTGATGCGCTATCCACTGAGCCAAACCGGTTAGGGCCTAAGTGCTACTCTTGGTTCCGGAAGGGACTTCTGGGTGAAGACCCTGCTCAGCTGTCTATAGGATCTCCCGTCTCTGAGCTGGATTGCATATTTTGGGACAAGGTAAGTACAAGACGATGTGTCTAGGAAAAAAAAAAGTGCTTCTCACCCACCAGTGTGGTTCAGTGGATAGAGAATCAGCCTGCGGACTGTAGGGTCCCGGGTTTGATTCTGGTCGAGAACATGTACCTTGGTTGCAGGCACATCTCTAGTGGAAGGTGTGCAAGAGGCAGCTGATCGATGTTTCTGACTATCTCTTTCCCTTCCTCTATGTAAGAAATCACTAAAATATGTATATATAAAGTGTTTCTCACCTGGGGCAGCTCTGCCTCTGAGAGGACATCTGTCAATGCTGGAGACATTTTTTTAAACTTCAGGGAATGGAGGGGATAGCCTGCCTTTTATCAAATTAATTCATTTTTGTTGAACTGTGATTGACACATAACATTGTATGGGTTTAAGGTATGTAACGGGTTGGTTCAATATATCTGTGTACTGCAATATGATTATCTCCATCACATCATATAGTTATAATTTTTCTTGCTGAGAACAAGATCTAGTCTCTTGCCTTGGCTGGTTTGGCTCAGTGGACAGAGCATCGTCCTGTGGACTGAAGAGCAGAAGGTTTATTTCTGGTCAGGGCACATGCCCAGGATGTGGGCTCCATTCCCAGTGGGGGGCGTTCTGGAGGCAGCTGATCAATGATTCTCTCTCATCATGGATGTTCCTACCTCTCTCTTCCTCTCCCTTCCTCTCTGAAATCAATAAGAATTTTAAAATGGGAACTTCCAAGTTGCTAAGAGAATAGATCTTTTTAAAAAATACTTTTTTATTGATTTCAGAGAAGAAGAAGAGAGAGAAGCATCCATGATGAGAGAGAATCATGGACCGGCTGTCTCCTGCAAGCCCCCCAATGGGGATCGAGCCCACATCCTGGGCATGTGCCCAGACCAGAATGGAACCGTGACCTTTAGGTTCATAGATCAACGCTCAACCATTGAGCCACACAGGCCGGGTTGATCCTCACGACTGGAGGGAGGTGCTAGGAGCCCGTGACGGGCAGGCAGACACCGGGGAATCTGCTCAGCATCTGCGCTGCAGTCAAGAGCTCTGCGGCCCCAGGTCCACTGCACCAGGCTCGGCAGCCCCGCCCGGAGCCCCGCGTCTCCCTGGGGCCCCCCTCCACCAGCAGAGGCGCCCGCTCACCCGAGCAGCTGCAGGGCACAGTCCTGGTGGCCCAGGGCTTCACACAGCACCGCCATGCCATCGCGGTCCAGGCTGTTCCATTCCAGGTTCAGGCCCCTCAGGGACTTGCAGCCGATGAGGGCCGAGGCCAGGTCAGAGCAGCAGGCGGCGGTGAGCTCACACAGCTCCAGCCTGCCACAGAGAAGCACACCAGGGGCACCGCCCCGCTCGGGCTGGGCTGGGAGGCGCGCTGTGGCGAGACGCCCCTTCCACGCCTCTGAGCGGGAGACTTGATGGTCTCGACCCGCGGTTCTCCATGGGGGCCCTTGTGTCCCCTGGGGGGCACGTGGCGATGTCAGGAGACATTCAACAAGCCAGGGGATTCTAATGGCTGCTGGTGGGTAGAAAGAAGCCAGGACCTGACTGGTGTGGCTCAGTGGATAGAGCGTCGGCCTGCAGACTGCAGGGTCCCAGGTTCAGTTTTGGTCAAGGGCATGGACCTTGGTTGGGGGCACATTCCCAGTAGGGCGTGTGCAGGAGGCAGCTGATTGATGTTTCTAACTCTCTGGACCTCTCCCTTCCTCTCAGTAAAAATAATCAATAAAATATATTATTTTTAAAAAAGGAAGAAGGCAGGGCCGCAGCCTAACATCCTACAGTGCCCAGGACAGTCCCCTCTCCCCGTCACAACAAAGAAGATCCAGTCCCAAATGTCACCACGCAGCGCCCAGACTGGGAACCCCTGGTCTCCCAGGACAGCATTTTACTTTGTTCCGGACCCTTCCCTGCTGGGAATCCCCCAGCTCTTCCTCTTCTTGAAACGGGAAGCTTACCCACAAAGACCGTCAGCACACACTCACCCGAGATTCTCCAGTTTACAGTTAGGGTGCCTCAATGCCCCACATAACTGTCTGACACCAGCATCTTGTATTTTGTTGTCCCCTAGCTTCAGCGTCTTCAGGTTTCCATTGCTGATAAGAACCCCAGAGAGGTCCTCACAGCAAGCAGGAGTGAGGTAACATCCCGCCAACCTGTGGAGGAGACACACACACACACACACACACACACACACACACATAGACACAATCAGGAGGTCCGGTCTCGATCGCCTCAGCTTGCTTTCACTTCCTGCTATGAAGGATGAAAGAGTGCTTCTGAGATGGTGATGGTGATGGTGATGACAGTGATAATACAGGAAATGGTGATGGTGATGGCAGTGATGGTACAGGAGATGGTGATGTTGATGGCAGTGATGGTACAGGAGATGGCGATGGTGATGGCAGTGATGGTACAGGAGATGGTGATGGCAGTGATGGTACAGGAGATGGTGATGGCAGTGATGGTACAGGAGATGGTGATGGTGTTGGCAGTGATGGTACAGGAGATGGTGATGGTGATGGCAGTGATGGTACAGGAGATGGTGATGGCAGTGATGGTACAGGAGATGGTGATGGTGATGGCAGTGATGGTACAGGAGATGGTGATGGTGTTGGCAGTGATGGTACAGGAGATGGCGATGGTGATGGCAGTGATGGTACAGGAGATGGTGATGGCAGTGATGGTACAGGAGATGGTGATGGCAGTGATGGTACAGGAGATGGCGATGGTGATGGTATTGATGGTACAGGAGATGGTGATGGTGATGAGAGTGATGGTACAGGAGATGGCGATGGTGATGGCAGTGATGGTACAGGAGATGGTGATGGTGATGGTAGTGATGGTACAGGAGATGGCGATGGTGATGACAGTGATGGTACAGGAGATGGTGATGGCAGTGATGGTACAGGAGATGGTGATGGTGATGGAAGTGATGGTACAGGAGATGGTGATGGTGATGGAAGTGATGGTACAGGAGATGGTGATGGCAGTGATGGTACAGGAGATGGTGATGACAGTGATGATACAGGAGATGGTGATGGCAGTGATGGTACCGGAGATGGTGATGGCGATGGCAGTGATGATGCTAGAGGTGATTTCGAAGTGGTGATGGTGATGCTGGAGATGATGGTGGTGGTGGTGATGATGGTGAGAACAAATAGCATCTAGTCTTTAGCCCTAGCTCGAGTGATTACAGTGAAGGGAATTAGCAATGAAAAGAGACTCATGGACACAGACAACAGTGTGCTGATTGAGAAGGGTGAAGGGATTAAGCATTACCACCATATGCCGGAGGCGATATGGAGATGACAGTGCAGGCAGTGATGATGATGGTGGTGGTAAAGATGGTGATGATGATAATAGTGATGATGGTGGTGATAAGGATGATGGTGGTAATAGTGATAATGGGGGTGGTGATGATCATAATAGTGGTGATGCTGGAGATGATGGTGGTAGAGATTATGGTGATTAGTGGTAGAGATGATAATGGTCACGGTGGTCATGGTGATGGTGATGATAATGACTGTGGCAATGATAATGATGATGGTGGTGATGAAGGTTAGGTGTTGGTGATAGTGCTAACGGCCATGGTGGTCGTGGTGATGGTGATGATGGAGGTGGTGATTATGGTGATGATAAAGATCCTACAACTTCTCAGTTCTGTCTCATCAGCCCAGTTACTCTGGGCTCCCTGCCCTTCTCCTGTCCTCATGGCCTCTGTGCCCAGGCCCTGCTCTCAGTGCTCTCATGGTGGGAATGCTTTGGGCTCCAATACCAGCAGGGCTCTCCTCACGCCCTCCACATCTCTCCACGGACGCCACCTGTTGGTAAGGACGGCCCTGAATACGTACCTGATATCATGTCCCAGTCTCCTCTCTACATGCTTCCCCACAGTACTCATCACCCGCTAACACACACGTGCATGGCTCTGACATGTATACATGCATGTGATCATCTATGGGAATGCTTATATAGGCACACATATATGCGCATTTGTGTAATATATCTGGCACACGTATGTGTATTGCTGTGTGTATGCTTATCTGTGGTTCTCAAGCAGACATGATTTTTGCTCATGCCCCTCCCAGGGGATATTGGGCAATGCCTGGGGACATTTTTGGTGGCCACACCAGGACCCAGGGTGCTACCGACATGCCTGTTCCATTAAAACACCCTACACAGCACAGGACAGCACTGCCATGACCAAGAATGATCTGGGCCAGGTGTCAACCATGCTGAGACTGGGAAACCACCATATATACACAAACGCACAATTACCTGCAGCCTCACACTCACGTGTGTGTGCGTGTGGGTGTGCGTGTGCGCATGTGTGTGCATATGAAATGCCATCGAATCGACTTCTACAGAAGCAGGGCTGTTGGAGCGTTCCGGGTACCACGCTCCTCCCCTCCCCACAGCAGGAAGGAATGCTCCACGAGGCGCCTCCTGCCGTTATCCATCCAGCGCTGGTCACGGGCACATGATCGGCAATGTTTCTGTATGGGGGTCATCCCCACGCGGTGCCTCGTGCAGGTGGGCAGTACACTTACCCTCAGGGGGAGAGGGGCGCCCCCACTCGCTCACCCGGCTAGTCGAGGGCACAGAGGACCCGGGACCCAACTACCGAGGAGCGTGTCCCCCCATCCCAGACGCCCCCTCTTTAAGCCGCACGCGCATCAACGCACCCCTGGCCTTCCTGGAAGCACCAGGCAGGGTCAGCACTTAGCCTCCTGGGTTTTTTTCCCAGCAGGCCCCGCGCTCCCCCTCCTTCCCGCGTCCCTCGCAGCAGCCCAGGGCGCGCCAGCATCAAACCCGCCTGACGTCCGCCCGCGTCCCTGCAGCCAGACCTACCACAGCTGCTGGAGGCGGCAGCCGGGCTGCTCCAGCGCCTCACAGAGCAGCTTCACGCCGCTGTCCTCCAGGAAGTTGGAGCCCAGGTCCAGGAGGGACAGAGTGGAGCTCCGCACGAGGGCCTGGGCGAGGTAGTCACAGGCGTCAGAGGAGAGGCAGCAGTAGGTCAGCCTGCAGAGACACACGCACACGCGCACACGCGTGGTCAGCCTGCGCACGCTGCACGCGGTAACGGTTTCCTGAAGGCGCGTGGGAAGGCCTTGCCATCCCTCCCTCCCAGCGCTCGCCGAGGACACACGAGAGGATTAGAATGCGTGGCAGTCGTCCTGGCTGGTGTGGCTCCGTTGGTGGGAGCGCTGTCCCATCCACCAGAAGCGCGCAGGTTCCGTTCTTTTTAGAAGATATATATTTTATTGATTTTTTTTTTACAGGGAGGAAGGGAGTGGGGTAGAGAGTTAGAAACATCGATGAGAGAGAAACATGGATCAGCTGCCTCCTGCTCACTCCCCACTGGGGATGTGCCCACAACCAAGGTACATGCCCCCAACTGGAATTGAACCCAAGACCCTTGAGTCCGCAGGACGACGCTCTAGCCACTGAGCCAAACTGGCCAGGGCCACAGGTTCGATTCTTGGTCAAGACACAAGAGTCAACCAACCAGTGTGTGCATCAGTAAGTGGGACAACAAACAGATATTCTCTCTCTCTCTCTCTCATCAATAAATTAATTGAATAGTTTGGTTTTGATGTTTACTATCCCTGGAATTTATTTTATTGTTGAATTTCTTTCACAGTCTAAAAAGTCATCTCATCCCTGGCCAGTTTGGCTCAGTGAATAGAGCATCAGCCTGTGGACTAAAGGGGCCCGGGTTCGATTCCGGTCAAGGGCACGCACTTCGGTTGCATGCTCAATCCCATGCCCTTGTCAGGAGGCAACTCATTGGTGTGTCTCTCCCACATTGATGTGTCTCTCTCTCTCCTCCTCTCTTTCACTCCGTAATTATCAGTCAATAAAATTCATTTAAAGTAAGCAAATAAAAGTCATCTCAGTAACAGTATTCCAGTCCTCCTCTATTTTAAATGCCCCTGTGTGAGCAATGCATGTATCTGTACACACCTGCACACCTGCATATGCACGCGCGCTTGCGCGCACACACATACACATACACACACACACACAAGTTGGGTGTGATTTTTACCCTCTCCTCACCTGAGGACGTGTTTATTGATTTGGGGTAGGAGGAGAGAGAAAGAGAGAGGCATCGACGTGAGAGAGAAACAACCACTGGTTGCCTCCCATAGTGTGCAATGAATGAGGGGATGGCACTGCAACCCGGGTGTGTGCCCTGACCAGAATCGAACCTGCAACCTTTTGGGACAAACCAACCAATGAAGCCACCAGCCGAGGCAAATAGAAGGCCTGCTTCTGGAGGCCCCTCTGCTCCCATAGACGTGACTGACCCCGCACCGCCCCACCCCAGGCAGCCCCGAGTTTTTCTGATTTTGCCCCAAGTTTCCTGTGGCCCCCCAGGCAAACCAAGCCTGCGCCCAGCTGCCCTCCCGCCCAGCGCCCGCAGAGGGCGCTGTTCCCTCAACAACACAGGCCTCAGAAGCCCTGCACCTTTGAAAGGGATCCAATAAACACCTTCTTTTAGTTTTGTTTTGCTGACGCTCTATCCACCAAGCCAAGCCGGCTAGGGCTCTCTTTTTTAATATTCTGCCAACAGCCGAAACCGGTTTGGCTCAGTGGATAGAGCGTCGGCCTGCAGACTGAAAGGTCCCAGGTTTGATTCAGGTCAAGGGCATGTGCCTTGGCTGCGGGCACATCCCAGTGGGTGGTGTGCAGGAGGCAGCTGATGGATGATTCTCTCTCATCGATGTTTCTCTCTATCCCTCTCTCTTCATCTCTGTAAAAAAGAAAAAAAAATCAATAAAATATATATTTTTTTAAATATTCTGTTAACATTTATTTTGTCTTGGGTTCCGGCTCCGCCCCTGGACCCGGCCCCGCCCCAGCCCCGCCCCCGCCCCATCCCACTCAATCGCCATCCCCGTGTCTCAATCTCCCATCTTGGGTCTCCACAGACAACTGGTCACCCCAATCCGGCCTCCGGAGACAAGTCCGGGCCGGGCCGTCTGGGCCCAGAGCCACCAGGCAGCCTTCCTGCGCCGGCAGTTTGGGGGTGCTGGTCGCCCGCGCTCCTGGGAGGTGGAGGAAGAAATGGGGGGAGGAGCCGGCCACGACCCCCCTGGGAAAGGGGCCGCATCCCCCGCCCCCACCCCCACGTCCCTGTCCCAGCCCGGATCCCCAAGGCCCCGTGCGGGGTTCGGGGTTCGAGAGAGGAGGCCACAATCTCAGAGCCCGCGCGCAAAGGAAGGAGCAGACACCGCGCCACAGGCGGCCATGTGCGCGTCCCCCCACCCTTCCCTCCCTCCCTGGGCTGCAGCCCCGCACCGGGCTGGGCCTCCCGGGAGGAGAGAGCCCGGAGCTGGAGCCGGACAAACCCTGGTCCGGGCTGACTTTCCGCGGATGCAGCCAGGGAGCCGCTCTGCCACCAACGGAGCCGCAGCCCAGAAGCAGGCCGCCTGGGAAAGGGTCACCCCCGGGCTCCCCAGGAAGGCGAGGGGGCAGCCCCCCACCACACACCCCCTTTGCAGCTAAGGCCTCGCCCCCTCACGCACACAATCCTCCCCAGGGGAAGGGAAGAGAGCATCACGGGAGTGAGAGAGTAGCACGTACGGGGTCGGGGTCGGGGCGCTGGAGGGAATGGCCCCCCCTTTTTCTTTCCTTCTTTAAAATATATTTGTACAGCCCTAAGCGGTGTGGCTCAGGGGATAGGGCGTCGGCCTGCGGACTGAAGGGTCCCGGGGTTCGATTCCCGTCAAGGGCATGGACCTTGGTTGGGGGCACATCCCCATTGGGGGGTGTGCAGGAGGCGGCTGATGGATGTTTCTCTCTCATCATTTCTGGCTCTCTATCCCTCTCCCTTCCTGTCCGTAAAAAAAATCAATACAAATATATTTTTAAAATGAAATAAAATATATTTGTATTGATTTCAGAGAGGAAGAGAAAGGCAGAGGGAGAGAGAAACATCAATGACCTATTACATCCTATGGAGAACTTCAATTTTGGGGTCACAGCGGTAAGAGCTCCTGGTTCCGCCGAAACCGGTATGGCTCAGTGGATAGAGCGTCGGCCTGCGGACTGAAGGGTCCCTGGTCCGATTACGGTCAAGGGCATGGACCTTGGTTGCAGGCACATCCCCAGTGGGGGGTCTGCAAGAGGCAGCTGATGGAGGATTCTCTCTCATCGATGTTTCTAACTCTCTATCCCTCTCCCTCCCTCTCTGTAAAAAAATCAATAAAAAAAAAATCAATATATTTTAAAGAGCTCCTGGTTCTATTTCTTCATTGATCTCAGAGCGAAAGGGGAAAGGAGGGAGAGAGAAACAGCCATGCTGAGAGGGAATCATGGACCGGCCGCCTCCTGCACGCCCCCCACCGGGGATGGAGCCCGCATCCCGGGCCTGTGCCCTGTGACGGGGGATCGAACCCGGGCCCTTTAGCCGCCAGGCGGAAGCTCTGGGCTCTGGGCCACCCCGGGGGCGGGCAGAGGGGCCCTCGGGCGCCCAGACCCACTCACAGCAGCGACTCCAGCGCGCAGTCCGGATGCTTG
Organism: Vespertilio murinus; assembly: GCA_963924515.1. NCBI lineage: Eukaryota > Metazoa > Chordata > Mammalia > Chiroptera > Vespertilionidae > Vespertilio > Vespertilio murinus. The sequence continues at coordinate 49,849,265 of OZ004716.1, read as the reverse complement.
AGGCCCTCGCTCAGGAGCAGGGCGCTGCTGGCCATCACTGGGTTCTCCACCAGCGACAGGAGCCGCAGCCGCGGGCTGCCCGCCACCAGCAGCGCCACGTCCTCGCACGCCTCGTCCGTGATGTCGCACTTGCCCAGCCTGCACCGGGGCGGGGGCAGGGGGTGGGGGAGAGACACAGGGTGGGCGCTGGGCTCATCGGCAGAGACAAACAGAACCCCCACGGGGGCTCGCCAGAGGGGAGGGGCTCGGGGGGCGGGTGGGAAGGGCCAGGCATCAACAGGGTCACAGGCCCTGGCCGGGGTGGCTCAGTGGGTAGAGCGTTGGCCTGTGGAGTGAAGGGCCCCGGGTTCCGGTCAAGGGCACTTGCCCCAGGGTTGCAGGCTCGATCCCCAGCAGGGCGCGTGCAGGAGGCAGCTGATCAGTGATTCTCTCTCATCATGCATGTTTCTCTCTCTTTCTCTCCCGCTCCCTTCCTCTCTGAAATCAGTAAGAATATAAAAAATATGTTAAGGCCGAAACCGGTGTGGCTCAGTGGATAGAGCGCCGGCCTGCGGACTGAAGGGTCCCAGGTTCAATTCCGGTCAAGGGCACCGTACCTTGGTTGCAGGCACATCCCCATTAGGAGTTGTGCAGGAGGCAGCTGGGCGATGTTTCTCTCTCATCGATGTTTCTAGCTCTCTATCTCTCTCCCTTCCTCTCTGTAAAAAAAAAAAATCAATAAAATATATATTGGGGGGGAAAAAAAGAATGACTGTTGACTTGCGGGGCATTTCTCTGCATCTGAAGGGGTGTGTGTGTGTGTGTGTGTGTGTGTGTGTGGTTGTGGGCCATGGGGGAGCATGCTGCGGCCATGAGTGGGTGGAGGCCAGGGAGCGGCTCAATAGCGCCCCCAACAGAGGATTCACTACCTGGCGCTCCATCTGATGAGCGGATTGCCTGTCCACAGCTCTGAGGTTGAGGAAACCCCGTCCGGGCCCCCAATGCAGTTAGGAAACCACCTGCTGGCCCTCTCCCGGGGACGGGCGGGGGGTCAGGTCCCCAGAGGGAGCTCTGGGCATCCCAAGCGTGTCGCTGCCCGCGGCCCTCCCCGCAGACTCACATGAGCTGTTGGATGTTGCACATGGGGTGCCTCAGCGTCTCGCTCAGCAGCGCCACCCCCTGGGCGGACAGGTCGGTGCCGTACAGGTTGAGGTAGGTCAGGTGCGGGCTGTGAAGCAGCGCCTTAAAGAAGTCCGCGCTCTTTCCCACGTCGGAGGAGAAGTTGTATCTGCCGAGGAGGAGGAGGAGGTGGGGAGGGCCGGGGGATGAGGTCCGAGCGCCAAGCGGGCACCTCCCCCAGCTCTTCCTGCTCCCCCGACCCCGCTGGCCCCACCAGCTGCTGGGAGAAACCCGGTCCCTCCCGCCTGCAAATTCTTTCCTCCGGGTCCTCAGGCACCGGGCCCCACGGCTTGGGGGACGGGTCCTCACTGGGCACTGAACCCCAAACCTACGTATGTGCCCTGAGCAGGGATTGAACTCAAAACCTGTGTGTGCGCCTGGGAATTGAACCTGCGACCTAGGCCCGGTGCATGAATTCGTGCATGGGTGGGGTCTGGCCAGCCTGGCCAGGGGGAGGGGACGTGGGTGGTTGGCCGGCCTGCCTGCTGGTCGAACCCCTGGTCGAGGGGACAATTTGCATATTAACCTTTTACTACCATATTTGCCGGCGTATAAGACGATTTTTTGGCCCTGAAAAATATGCCTCCAACTGGGGGGTCGTCTTATACGGCGAGTATATAACAAACTCTGTATTTTTAGTGGAAATGTTAGGGGGTCGTCTTATACGCCCAGTCGTCTTATACGCCGGCAAATACGGTATGTAGGATGTACACTGAGTGGCCAGATGATTTTGCGCTCAGAGACCATCAACATCTGGCCACTCAGTGTGTATAGACAAGATTGCATACTAACCATACTTAGTTTTTTTCCCAAAGATTTTAAAAATTATTTTTTATTGATACTTTACAGAGAGGAAGGGAGAGGGAGAAAGAGCTAGAAACATCCACCAGAGAGAAACATCCATCAGCTGCTTCCTGCACACCTCCTACTGGGGATGTGCCCGCAACCAAGGCACATGGCCTTGACCAGAATCGAGCCTGGGACCCTTCAGTCCACAGGATGACGCTCTATTCACTGAGCCACACCGGCCAGGACCATGCTTACTTTCTTAAAAGCCAGCGTGGAGAGAATGGGTTTCTACTATGAAAAAAAACAGGTGAACCGAAACCGGTGTGGCTCAGTGGACAGAGCGTCGGCCTGCGGACTGAAGGGTCCCGGGTTCGATTCCGGTCAAGGGCGTGTACCTTGGTTGTGGGCACATCCCCGTTGGGGGGCTGTGCAGGAGGCAGCTGGTCAGTGTTTCTCATCGGCGTTTCTAACTCTCTATCCCTCTCCCTTCCTCTCTGTAAAAAAAAAAAAAAAAAAATCAATAAAATATATATATATTTTTTAAAAATCCGGTGACACATCGCACTCACAACAGCTTCTGGAGTCTGCAGGAGGGCTGAGCCAGCGCCTTCCAGAGGATCGCCTGGGAGGCCTCGTCGAGGTTGCAGTTGTCCAAGTCCAGCACCTGGAGGTCCGGGCTGTTGCTGAACACGCAGCACAGCGCCCGCCAGTTGGTGAGCTTCTGGTTGTAGCTGCGGGAGACACACACCGTGGGCGTGGCCGCGTTCGCCCCGGGCCGTCCTCCGAACAGGCAGGACTCCGCTCCCAGAGCCCCTCCCCGCTGCCGGGCACCCGGCAGGTAAACTGAGTCACCGTGGCTCAGGGGGAGGAGACCCGGGGCCACAGCAATGGGATCAAATCCCGCGGGAGCCGCCGGTGAGCTACGTGACCCGTGCACGCGACCCAGTCTCATTCTGCCTCCTCCTCCTCCTCCTCCTCCTTGATGAAGGGAAAACATTTTTTTTAAATATATTTTTATTGATATTTTTCACAGAGAGGAAGCGAGAGGGACAGAGAGAAACATCAATGAGAGGATCATCGACCAGCTGCCTCCTGCACGCCCCCTACTGGGGATGCACCCGCAACCAAGGTACATGCCCTTGACGGGAATCGAACCCGGGACCTTTCAGTCCGCAGGCCGATGCTCTATCCACTGAGCCAAACAGGTCAGGGTTGTTGCTGTTGTTTTTATTTTTTAAGAAATATATATTTTTTTATTTTTTACAGAGAGGAAGGGAGAGGGATAGAGAGTCAGAAACATCGACGAGAGAGAGAGAGAGAGAGAGAGAGAAGAGAGAGAGAGAGAGAGAGAGAGAGAGAGAGAGAGAGACATTGATCTGCTGCCTCCTGCACACACACACACACACACTGGGGATGTGCCCGCAACCAAGGTACATGCCCTGTACCGGAATCGAACCCGGGACCCTTGAGTCCGCAGGCCGAGGCGGACTATCCACTGAGCCAGACTGGTCAGGGCGGTTGCTGTTATTTTTAAGCACAAAAACATGAGGACCCGTGAAATACCCAGTGGGGAAAGCAGCAAGCCAGCCATAGAGCGGGGCTGGAGGGGGCGGGGCGGGGCTAGAGAGGGGGCGGGGCGGGGCGGTGGCAGGGCTGGAGAGGTGGGGCCGGAGAGGGTGGAGCTGGAGGGGCGGGGCTGGAGAGGGGCGGGGTTGGATAGAGGCGGGGTTGGATAGGGGCGGGACTGGAGAGGGGCGGGACTGGAAAGGGGCGGGACTGGAGAGGGGCGGGACTAGAGAGGGGCCGGACTGGAGAGGGGCAGGACTGGAGAGGGGCAGGACTGGAGAGGGGCGGGGCTAGAGAGGGGCGGGACTGGATAGGGCAGGGCTGGAGGGCGGGACTGGAGAGGGGCGGGACTAGAGAGGGGCGGGACTGGGTAGGGCAGGGCTGGAGGGCGAGACTAGAGAGGGGCGGGACTGGAGAGGGGCGGGGCTAGAGAGGGGCGGGACTGGATAGGGGCAGGGGGTTGGAGGGTGGGGCTAGAGAGGGGCAGGACTGTCAAGGGGCGGGGCTGGTGGGGAGGGACGGGACTAGGTAAGGGCGGGGTGGAGAGGGGCGGGGCTGGCGATGAGGGGCGGGGCTTGTGGGAGGGGCTAGAGGGGGCGGGACTCGCGAGGGGCGGGACTGGCTATGGGGCGGGGTTGGAGGGGCGGGGCCGGCGAGGGGCGGGGCGGGCGGGGCGGGCGGGGCGGGCTGCACTCACTCCAAGGAGCCTCCCTGGTCCTCGGCGAGCAGGTCCTCCACGTCCACGTGGAGCACCCGCAGGCTGAGGGCGTACTGGAGGCAGGCGGCGTAGACCAGCAGGTCGTCGGAGCTGCTGGCGTAGATGTCGATGTCGCTGAACAAGCTCATGGCCCCCCTGGCGAAGTCGGGGTCCTGCGCCTCCAGCACGCCGGCGCACAGCTCCTGGAAGCGGACGGGCAGCTCGCCGCGCTCCGCCCGCTCGCTCAGGCCCCGCAGGCAGGCGGCCACCTCCCCTCGCAGGCCCTCGGCCAGCGGGAAGCCCCAGGCCCCCCGCAGCAGGCCGGCCACGCTCTCCGCCGCGAGGCCGAACACGAAGAGCGCCGTGGCCTCCAGGAAGGGGGGCGCCGCGGTCAGGGCGAGCTGGACCAGCTCCGCGGCGCTCCCGATGCCGCCCGGGTCCCGGGGGCCGCCGCGGAGCAGGTACCAGAGGGCCGCGCAGACCTCCTGCACCAGCGGGTGCGGGAACACCCAGCGGCTCCCGTTCTGCCGCAGGAGCCCCGTCCTCGCCCAGGCCAGCGCGTGCGCCTCGGCCACCCCGTGGCGGCGCAGGTGGCCCGGCTGGAAGACGAACCGGCCGGCCCACACGCCCTCGGCCGCCAGGGCGCACAGGGCCCGCAGCCGGCTCCGGCCTTGGCCCCGCGGCCAGCCGGCGCTCCCGAGCTCGAAGGCGCCGAGCAGGAAGGAGGCGTAGATGCTCGTGGTGGTCTGCGTGTGCAGGCCGAGCGGCCGGCCGGCCCGCAGCTGCTGCCGCAGGCTGGCGCACACCAGCCAGCAGGCCAGCGGGAACTGGCACAGCGGGAACGCGGGCGTGTGCTGCACCGCGGCCAGGGCCCGCGCCGCCGCCCGCTCCCCGTCCTCCTCCCCCGCGAAGAAGCGGCGGAAGTAGAGCCACCGCTGGTGGCCCGAGAAGCCCAGCATGTGCACCCACACCGGGCGGCGCAGCAGGTGGCGCAGCCGGCGGGAGCCGGCGGGCCCCAGCGACACGAGCAGCGAGGCCTCGGGCAGCAGCGCGCGCTGCAGGAGGCGGCGCAGCACGGCGTGCACGGGCCGCGGCCGCCCCACGTCGTCGTCGTCGGTGCACCGGTCCTCCACCTCCTTCCTTCCCTCCTCCTCCTCCTCCTCCTCCTCCTCCTCCTCCTCGTCGTCGTCCATGGTGTCCACGTCGAGTTTGAGGTCCTCCAGGCCGTCCACGATGAAGAGGACCTTCTCGGGCCGCGAGAAGGCGTCGTGCAGGGGCCCCGAGGCGGCGGGCCAGTCGGCGGCCAGCAGGCCGGCCAGGCTGGCCTCGGCCAGGTCGTTGAGCTCGGCGCAGCTGACGAAGAAGACGAAGGAGAAGCGGCCCTGCCACAGGCGGCCCGACGCCCACTGCAGCATCAGCCTCCGCAGCAGCGTGGTCTTGCCCACGCCGTCCGCGCCCACCAGGGCCACGGTGGCCGCGTGCTCGCCCGCCCCATCCTGGGGGCACCGTAGGGCCTGTGCGCAGCGCTCCTGCTCCGCGGCCTCCTCTCCGCGCTGGGGCGGCGGCGGGGACCCGTCTGCTTGGGGGACTCGCCGGGAGAGAAGCCAAGTCTTCCCGCACCGGATGCGATTCGGGGTACAGGGGTCCCCTGCTCACGGAGGGCCGCCCCTGTGGACACCGGGGCCCCATTCGTCCTGCTGTGCGTGGGGCGCCTGTTGCAGACCTGTGGGTGCTGCTCCCTGTGCCCTCCTCGCCGCCTCCCCCTCCTCTGCCTCCTCATGGGACCTGAGCCAGAACTGAGCTCGCACCTGCCCCCTGCCCCTTCACCCGCCCCTGCCCCGCTCATCCCGCCCTTGCCACTCCCACCCGCCCCTGCCCCACTCACCCCTGCAATGCCCACTCATTCAGCCCCTGCCCCAATCACCCCGCCCCTACCCCATGCATCCCATCCCTAACCTCCCCATCCCATCCTCATCCTAATCGCCATTCCTATCCCCATCCCATCCCATCCCCATCCCATCCCATCCCATCCCCATCACTATCCCCATCCCCATCCCATCACCATCCCATCCCCACCCCATCCCCATCCCCATCCCTCCATCCCCATCCCATCCCCATCCCATCCCCATCCCATCCCCATCCCTATCCCATCCCCATCCCCATCCCATCCCCATCCCATCCCATCCCCATCCCCATCCCATCCCCATCCCATCCCCATCCCCATCCCCATCCCCATCCCCATCCCCATCCCCATCCCATCCCATCCCCATCCCATCCCCATCCCCATCCCCATCCCCATCCCAATCCCCATCCCATCCCATCCCATCCCATCCCCATCCCCATCCCATCCCCATCACATCCCATCCCCATCCCCCATCCCATCCCATCCCCATCCGCATCCCATCCCCATCCCATCCCATCCCCATCCCCATCCCATCCCCATCCCATCCCATCCCCATCCCATCCCCATCCCATCCCCATCCCATCCCCATCCCATCCCCACCCCATCCCCATCCCATCCCATCCCCATCCCATCCCCATCCCATCTCCATCCCATCCCCATCCCCATCCCATCCCCACCCCATCCCCATCCCATCCCCACCCCATCCCATCCCATCCCCATCCCATCCCATCCCATCCCCATCCCATCCCCATCCCCATCCCATCCCCATCCCATCCCCATCCCCATCCCCATCCCATCCCCATCCCATCCCCATCCCATCCCATCCCCATCCCCATCCCCATCCCATCCCCACACATGCTGATCACTCCCCTCCTTGGCCCCCTGCCGCCTTCCCTTCCTGCCCCTCAGCCAGGGGTCCTGTGGTCCGCACCGCCCTCCGCAGGGTGATGCCCAGCGGCCCCGCCCCTCCTCCCCGGTCAGCCTCTCCCTCCCCTCGCTCACGGGGAGGCCGCCCGGACCTCCCGCCAGGCGCCTGAGGCAGGAGGCCGCGCTCTGGGCTCTCCAATCCGCCCTGTTTGACCTGGGAGCCCGCCCCTCACTGGCTGCTTCCCAGCCCAGACTGGCCACAGCGGGAAACTGAGGCAGGGCCCTGGCTCCGCGGAAGGCCCACTTCGGCTCCAGCCCCTCCCCTCCCCCACCCCCTACCCATCTGGGCTTTCCCTGCCCGGTCCCGAGCCCAGGACGCCCCAGCCCGCCCCTGCGCTCTCCGCCCCTGGAGGCAGGTTCCCAACCGGGAGGCACATGCTCCAGGTGACGGGCAGGTTTAACATAAAACCCAAAGTTTAATTTTATTTTGTTATGTAAAAAGTATTTCTATTGATTTTAGAGAAGAAGAGGAAGAGAGAAACATTCATGATGAGAGCGAATCCTGCATCGGCCCCTCCTCCACGACCCCACGGGGGATCCGGCCCGCAACCCGGGCCTGAGCCCCTGACCGGAACCGAACCCGGGACCTTCAGTCCGCAGGCTGGTGCTCCATGCACTGAGGCCCACCAGCCAGGGCTGAAATGCTGGGTTTCATGGAGGATGGGGGGCGGGGAGGGGGCTCAGGCCACCCCAGGGCTGCGGAGGGAGGCGCTGTGCGCAGCCTGAGCCCAGGGCCGCCTCCGTCCTCCCCGCAGCCCGCGGTGCTGGCTGTCCAAGGCGGCGGCCGTGCGCTCCTCAGGCCCCGGGGTCCGGTCTCTGACCCCTGGGGTCTGTCCATGCTAAGGGGGCGCTCAGCTCACACCGTGTCTCCCCTCCCCGGGGCCCAGCCCCCTTTGCAAGGAGGAGGCCCCGAGATGACCCCCCCATCCCCGGGGCTCCCCTCCCTGCGGGTCCCTGTGGTCGGTGCGGGTCAGGCGGGGCTCCGTCCAGCGGGGACTCACTCTCCCATCCGCCCGGGACAGGCCGCGGCCCAGCGGCTGAGCGCGGCCCTGCGCCCGGGTCTGAGCGGGAGGAGGGGCCGCCCCCGCCCGGAGCTCCGCGTCCCCTCCTGGCGCTGCGCGGGGCCCCCCTCCAGGCAGCGGGGACGGGGCGCTGGCGCTGGGAGCCCCGCCCTGGGAGGGAGAGCAGCGCCGGGAGGGGTGGGCTGCCCTGGGGAGCCGCTCTTTCCGGGTCCCCCTGGTCCAGCTCTGGGGGGGAGGGAGGAGGAGGGACGGGGGGACCTGGCGCTGAGCACCGGGATGGAGGCCCCCCGTCACGTCCTATAAACTCCTGAGCACAAGGGAAGCCCCGCCCCCCGGGAGCCTCATTTTGGGGGACCCGCCTCAGAGTCAGGGGGGCCGCCCCCAGGCCTCCCCGGGGAGGAGCCCAGGGGTGAGCGCTCCCCACACTCACCCCGCCCAGGGCTGCCCACGCGTCCCCTTCACACGGACACGCCCCGTGGACCCCGCGTGATCCCATCACGTCATCGCTGGGGCCGCGGGCTGGGGGGCCTTCACAGCTGGTCCCGCGGGTCCCCCTCTCCCTCCCCCTCTTTCCTACAGCCGCTTCCAGACGACTCTTTATTATTATTATTATTATTATTATTATTATTATTATTCCTCCTATTGATTTCAGGAGGACGGGAGAGGGAGACATAGGAACACCCACGATGGGAGAGAGCCATGGCCATGCTGCCTCCTGCACCTCCCCCAGTCCCCCTTCTGAGGACAGAGTCCGCAACCCAGCAGGTGGCTCCAGGGAATGGAACCCTGACCTCCGGGTTCAAGGTCAATGCTCAGCCGCTGAGCCACACCCGGCCTGGCCCGCGGTTCCCTAACAGAATGAGGACACAGACACTGTGAGGCTGAGGCTGGGGGAACTGGCACGCACCTTCTCAAACCTGAACATGAGAAGGAACCCCATGAGCAAGGTGATTGGGGGCCTCCCTCCTGTGTGAGGCTGCACAGAGATGGGGAACCCCAAGCCTTGGAAAGTCCCTGAACAGCACAGCGCCTGGGCCAGGCCTCGGGGACAGGGGGACGGGCGCCCCGCGCAGGAGGAGGGTCAGGACCGAGTCCGGGGCCCAGGCCTGCGCTCAGGTCTCCGCAGGGCACAGAGTCTGGGGGGGCAGCTCCGTGGTGGGGACTCCCCAGCGCCCTGGTTTCACTTCTCCTCTCCCAACCTGTTTCGGCGCCTCCTTCCTGGATACTCGTGACGCGTCGACATGTCTCACTCCCATTGGATGAGGGGCTAGTACAGCAGCCAATCAGCGTCCCCGCGGCTCCCGGTTATAAGTCCTCCGCGGAAGCGCCCGGGCTCAGACGCTCCCCAAACGGCCAGGATGCGGGTGCAGAGGCCCCCCACCCTCCTCCTGCTGCTCTCGGGGGCGCTGGTGCTGACCCCCGGCCGGGCCGGTGAGTGCGGGTCGGAGGGGCGGCTGTGCGGGGCGGAGCGCGGGGACCGGCGGGGCGCGGGCCCGGGAAGGCGCGTGTCCAGCCCGGCCTGCCCCCCGTCCCCCCCAGGCCCCCACTCCCTGACCTATTTCACCACCGTCGTGTCCCGGCCCGGCCGCGGGGAGCCCCGGTACCTCGCCGTCGGCTACGTGGACGACACGCAGTTCGTGCGGTTCGACAGCGACGCGGCGAGTGGGAGGATGGAGCCGCGGGCGCCGTGGATGCAGCAGCCGTGGGTGGAGCGGGAGAGGCCGGGGTATTGGGACCGGGAGACGCAGAACTGCAAGAGAAACGCACAGGCTTTCCGAGTGAACCTGCAGACCGCCCTCCGCTACTACAACCAGAGCGAGGACGGTGAGCCGCGCGCCGGGCCCCTCACGACCCCCCTCCCCACGGACGGGCCGGGGTCGCCCCGAGGGTCCGGGTCCGAGCGTCACCCCGAGGCGGCGGGACCCGCCCTTCCCCCACCCCCGGGAGGAGCCCGCGGGGCCTGTGACCCGATTTCACTTTCAGTTTCAGATTCAGTCCCCGCGGGGCGGGCGGGGCGGGCTGACCTCGGGGCGGGCTGACCTCGGGGCGGGGTCAGGGTCTCACACCCTCCAGTGGATGTATGGCTGTGACCTGGGACCCGATGGGCGCCTCCTCCGCGGGTACATGCAATTCGCCTACGATGGCACCGACTACCTCGCCCTGAACGAGGACCTGACCTCCTGGACCGCGGCCGACACGGCGGCTCAGATCACAAAGCGCAAGTGGGAGGCGGAGGGTGAGGCAGAGCATTGGAGGAGCTACTTTGAGGGCCTGTGTGTGGACGGACTGCGCATGTACCTGGACAAAGGGAAGGAGACCCTGCAGCGCGCAGGTACCAGGGGCCCTGGGGCCGCCCCCTCTCCCCGGGGCTGGGGCTCCCACAAGGAGACAGGACAGGGGGTCAGTGTCAGACACCCCTCCTTTGGGGTCAGGAACGGAGTCCCCCTGGGTGTCCCGGTCAGGTTCCACAGGGACAGGCCCTCCTCTAAGGGTCAATTAAGGGTGCAGGGAGACCGCCTGCAATAACCCACCAGCGGTTCCAATGGGCCCTCCAGGGGCTCTGGGACCCCCGGGGACCTGCTCTCTCAGGCCTTGTGCGCTGCCCCACACCCCCTGTGTCTGAGGCCTGACCCCAGCTTTTCTGACTCACATGGCCTCCACCCAGGTCAGGACATAAATCCTTTTTCTCCCTCAGAGACCTGCCTCCTACCATGGGCTGTGTCTCTCTGATTCTGGAACTTTCTAAAGACTAGGAAGTCCTTCCAGGTGCCTCTGTCCAGGCTGCTGTGTGTGCTGTGGGCTCCCTCCCGACCCAGGTGTCTGTCCACTCTCAGGATGGTCACATGGGCGCTGCTGGAGTGTCCCATGGAGGATGCAAAGGTCCTGCATGTTCTCCCCTCCCCCCAGACCCTCCAAAGGCACACGTGAGCCACCACCCCGTCTCTGCCCGGGAGGTCACCCTGAGGTGCTGGGCACTGGGCTTCTACCCTGCGGACATCAGCCTGACCTGGCAGCGTGACGGGGAGGACCAGACCCAGGACATGGAGCTGGTGGAGACCAGGCCTGCAGGGGACGGGACCTTCCAGAAGTGGGCGGCCGTGGGGGTGCCCCCTGGAGAGGAACACAGATACACGTGCCTTGTGCAGCACGAGGGCCTGGCCCAGCCCCTGACCCTGAGATGGGGTGAGGAGGACACCGGGGCCCTGGGAGATCTCAGTGGGGTTGGGGCTGAGGCCTGGAGTCAGGGCCCTCACCCTCCCTTCCCTTCTCCTTTCAGAGCCGCCTTCTCACACCTTTATCATCATCCTGGGCATCGCTGGGGGCCTGGTCCTGCTGGGAGCTGTGGCTGGAGCTGTGATGTGGGGGAGGAGGCGCTCAGGTGAGCAGGCGTGGGGTCTCAGTGTCTGTCCACTGGGGGTTCTAGCCCAGCTAGCGTTGTGTCCGCCTCATTCAGGGGAAGCACCATCCCCCGAGTGTGATGGCCAGTGTGGGGCTCTGTGCTCACACTCACTCTGTAGTGAGGCCCGTGGGAAATGAGGGGCCCACTTCTCACCTGATGATGCTGGTGGTGGGGACCCCGTTCCCAGCAGCCCCAGGTCAGAGGGCAGGTCCCTGGAGGGCGGTGGGTCCAGTCCCCACACATGCACTTCCCTCAGGTGTCCTGATCCTGCCCTGGGTCTGTACACACGGTTCTGGAAACTTCTCTGGGCCCAGGACTAGGGCTTCCTTTAGGACCTCATGGCCCTGCCTCCTCCCTGGTCTCTCACGGGTGTTTTCTTCCCGCAGGTGGAAAAGGAGGGAGCTACTCTCAGGCTGCCAGTGAGTATGGGGTGTGACCCCTGAGTCCTGTGACAGTGCAGACGGGAGCCATGGGGGACCCCACCCCCATAGTTCTTCTTAGTCTCCTGCTCTGGACTCTGATCCCATCCTGTTGTGTCCCCCCCACCCCCAGGCAGTGACAGCGCCCAGGGCTCTGATGTGTCTCTCTGGGCTTCTAAAGGGGAGACCTGCCATGGGGAGGGGTTAGCAGAGGGGGTACTGGGCGGTGGGGAGTCTGGGGGACACTGTGAGCATGAAGTGGGTTTGAGAATGTCACCAGTCACAGCCACTGCCCTGAACCTGCTCATGATGATTGTCCTCCACAGCGTGAGGCCGCTGCTTTGTGGGGACTGAGTGATGGAAGGTGTGTTCCCACTCCCACTTCCGGATTCAGGATCCTCTGATGGGGGGCTGCCCCTGCCCTGCCCCCCACACTGTCCTGTCAGCAGAGGCGGCTGTGCCCTCCCCATCCCCATCCCTGCCTTCCCTCCCTGCTGCTCTGAGCTGCCACTTCCTGCTCCGGATTGAAATGAGATGCTGATGTGATTCTGTTTGTTCATTTCTTGCCAAGAAGGCTTGGGGTGTTAATTAAAGGGGAAGCTCCTAAATTCTGAGGGGAAATACATTGAAGCTCCAAGAACTTTCCAGTCACGTGTGTTTGCTGTGCTGGGCCTGTCATAGGCGGGACGGGAGGGGCGGTGAGGACGGAGCGTGGTCGGGGCCAGGGCCTGGTCAGTGCTCAGTGCATCGTGGGCTTTGACGTGGTCACTCCTCGGCCGGGTCACCTCTCTGCTCCTCTGACCTTGTCCCTCATGGGAACCCTGACCCACCAGGACCTGTGGTCACAGGGACTCCCCTCCCCCAGGCCTTGTGACGTGTCCTAATGCAGTGCACTCCAGGACCCTGGACAGCGAGCGTTCCTGGGGCAAAGTGGTCTGGGCTCAGGCCTGGGCCCGCCCTCCACCCTCCTCTTCTGGGGGTTGGGAGTTTCTTTCCTCTGGGGGGCGTTATGCCTGTCCCTGTTCTTGGGTGTGCGTTCTGGCCTCACTGTCTGGGTGTCCCCGTGGGACAGGGCTGGAATGTGGGAGTGCTGTGGAGAGGGGTCCACTGTGGAGCTTGGGGAGGGAAGATGGCTGTTTTATTTGTCCTCACCCGAGGATATCGTTCCATTGACATTCAAGGAGAGAGGAAGGGTAGGGGAGAGGCAGAGGGAGAGACACATCCATGTAAAAGAGAGGCATCTATGTGTCGCCTCCAGCACAAGGATGCATGGAGCCTGCACCGAGGTGAATGCCCGTGACCAGAATACAGCCTGCGACCTTCAATCCCAGGGCCGCACACTCTCCATTGAGCAACGCGGCTGGGAGAGGAGGGTGTTGCAATGTGGGTGGTCAGCAGGGGTCTCATTGGGAAGGGGACTTCTTACAAAATATTTTAGCGCGGAGGACTGAGAAGGTGGGGCAGTTCTGTACCGTGCTGCCTTACACTGGTTAAGACCTCCAAGAGAAAAGGCCTACCAAGGTGAGGATGCCCCTACTGTCACCTGTAGAGGGGCAGCACTGAGCTGGCCAATATTTGTGGTGGTGCTGCTTGTCCTGGCTCAGGGGAAGCGTTCCACTAAGTCTGAAAGACTAAGACATCGCGGGGACTCTCCGTCACCGCCCGCGGCCTGCTCTGCCAGGCCTTCGCGCACGCTGTGCTGGCGCTGCGCCTTCCATCGGCAGACCCGGAGAATCCTCTCTCCGTTGCCACATGGCCAGGCCAAAGCATCAGACACTACCACCATGCGGATTTTAAAACTACAGGGGAAATTGAGCCACAGGAGCTACCATCGCTGCCGCACCCACCGCCGCCCCCAAGAATGGGAATCCACCGAAATCAGAGCTCACTACGCATCGGGCTCATAGAGAATGTGGCTTCAGAAATTAGCCTCTGCATCCACAGCAGCTCCACATCCGCAACAAAGAGGACACCATTGAGGGTGGACTCTCCCCATGCAGCCATCACAGCCCGTCCACAATCTTCCCAGCACACACACCATGCTGGGAGGGAGATGGAGCGCGCTGGTGAGGAAATGGCACGGTGCCTTCCATTACCCACCCAGGCGAGCCCATCCTCCGATGCCACGTGGCCAAGCCGAAACTCTCACCACCACCGCCATGTGAACTTTAAAACTACAGTGGTAATTGAACCACAGGAGCGACTGTCAATATTGCACCTGGCACCGCCACCCACCACTGCCGCTGAGAATAAAGGAAATCCACCAAGAACAGAGCTCACCACGCCTTGGGCTCAGGGAGTGGGCGACCTCAGAACTTAGCCTCCATGTCTGCAGCTGCTCCGCTCCCACACCGAACGAGACACCTTTGAAGGTGGTCCCCCCGCCTGCAACCATCTCAGCCCAACTGCAGCTGTCCCAGCCTTCCCGCCATGCTAGCAAGGAGCTAGTGCGGCGCCTCCAATATGTGACCCCAACACCCTAGAGGGGCCGTGTGCCCCGGGTGAACAGAGTGTCCCAGGGGTCCAAGTGCCCCAGGTGAGCCGAGTGTCCCATGGGGCCGAGTGCCCCGGGTGAGCCGAGTGTCCCATGGGGCCGAGTGCCCCGGGTGAGCCGAGTGTCCCAGGGGTCCGAGTGCCCCGGGTGAGCCGAGTGTCCCAGGGGGCCATGTGCCCCGGGTGAACCGTACCCCGCAAAGGGGAAGGGGATCCCGGGTGAGCCGTGTGTCCCAGGGGGCCGAGTGCCCCGGGTGAGCCGAGTGTCCAGGGGGCCGAGTGCCCCGGGTGAGCCGAGTGTCCCAGGGGGCCGAGTGCCCCGGGTGAGCCGAGTGTCCCAGGGGGCCGAGTGCCCCGGGTGAACCGAGTGTCCCAGGGGGCGAGTGCCCCGGGTGAGCCGAGAGTCCCAGGGGGCCGAGTGCCCCGGGTGAGCCGAGTGTCCCCGGGGGCCGAGTGCCCCGGGTGAGCCGAGTGTCCCCGGGGGGCCATGTGCCCCGGGTGAGCCGAGTGTCCCACGGGTCCGAGTGCCCCGGGTGAGCCGAGTGTCCCACGGGGCCGAGTGCCCCGGGTGAGCCGAGTGTCCCAGGGGGTCGAGTGCCCGGGGTGAGCCGAGTGTCCCATGGGGCCGAGTGCCCCGGGTGAGCCGAGTGTCCCATGGGGCCGAGTGCCCCGGGTGAGCCGAGTGTCCCATGGGGCTGAGTGCCCCGGGTGAGCCGAGTGTCCCACGGGTCCGAGTGCCCCGGGTGAGCCGAGTGTCCCACGGGGCCGAGTGCCCCGGGTGAGCCGAGTGTCCCACGGGTCCAAGTGCCCCGGGTGAGTCGAGTGTCCCACGGGGCCGAGTGCCCCGGGTGAGCCGAGTGTCCCATGGGGCCGAGTGCCCCGGGTGAGCCGAGTGTCCCATGGGGCTGAGTGCCCCGGGTGAGCCGAGTGTCCCAGGGGGGCGAGTGCCCCGGGTGAGCCGAGAGTCCCAGGGGGCCGAGTGCCCCGGGCGAGCCAAGTGTCCCCGGGGGGCCATGTGCCCCAGGTAAGCCGTACCCCCCAAAGGGGAAGGGTGTCCCGGGTAAGCCGTGTGTCCCAGGGGGCCAAGTGCCCCGGGTGAGCCGCTTGTCCCACGGGTCCGAGTGCCCCGGGTGGGCCGAATCTCCCACGGGTCCGAGTGCCCCGGGTGAGCCGAGTGTCCCACGGTTCCGAGTGCCCCGGGTGAGCCGAATGTCCCACGGGTCCGAGTGCCCCGGGTGAGCCGAGTGTCCCAGGGGGCCGAGTGCCCCGGGTGAGCCGAGTGTCCCAGGGGGCCGAGTGCCCCGGGTGAGCCGAGTGTCCCAGGGTGCAGTGTGCCCCGGGCGAGCCGTGTGTACCAGGGGAAGCAGTGGGACCCAGGGGAAGGGGCGGTGAAAACCAGAGGAGGAGCGGACTCTATTCATATGGTCCTGAGATAGTCACCATAAAACAAGCAGACTGCCAAATGACAGCGGGGAGGGGAAGGAGACCTGGGGGGAGATAGGAGAACAACCGAGGGACTGGTATGCATGAACATAAGTACAACCAATGAACACAGAACTCTGGGGAGGGAGGGCATAAATGGGAGGTGGGGGGGGGCAATGGTAAACTATGTACACAGAAAATACCTTAATAAAGTAAAATTTAAAAAAAATATATTTTAGCCCTCGGCGGTTTGGTCCAATCGCTAGCCGGTTTGGTTCAGTTGGCCTGCAGACTGAAGAGTCCCAGTTTCCAATCTGGTCAAAGGCATGTACCTTGGTTGGGGGCACATCCCCAATAGGAGGTGTGCAGGAGGCAGCTGGTGGATGCTTCTCTCTCATCGATGTTTCGCTCTATCCCTCTCCCTTCCTCTCTGTAAAAAAATCAATAAAATGTTATTTTTTAAAATCTAACTTGAGACCAGAGAACCAACAAGGCCACGTGTGGGTGGGTGTTTGCTGTCGTGATAATGATGGAATCTAAACCCATGGGCCCCTTGTAGCATCACTTCTCCGTCAGAAGTGTCCGAGTTCGAGGTCCCCCCAAACCCACGCTCCCGTGTTCGAAGATATCCATGAAGACGGTGAAGGCATGCTTTTCAAAGTGTGTATCCCTTTAATGTGTCTGTTCTACTAAGCATTACCAGGTGGGGTGGGAATTTCAGGGATGGGGGATTGAGGTCTCGGGCACAAACGGAAGTCCCCGCTGACTCACGTGCCACAGTGACTTGGCTAGAACGCTGTGGAGGAGCAGCTAGGAGCTCCCAGCGCCCACCGCCATGGTGGCCAGTTTGCAGGACTGGATGTGCCCGGAGGCGACGATGCCCGGGTGCTCCCTGTCAGCCGAACACTCCTTTCAGTATCAGCTCATCACTGTCCCAAGGTTTAGTGCAAATGGTCAGGTGGAGGTTCTTCTCTTCCACAGCCCTCAGCAGGTTCTGCGTTTCCTCATCAAATGCATCTATGTCCAGCCTGGGGAGATAGACACCGTTGCCCTCTCTGCACCTCAATGCACTCTCCCCTACACCCGGCTCGGGGACTTGCACAGGATGTGAGAAGTGGAGCCAGATTCATGGACACGGAGCATAGACTGACAGCTGTCAGAAGGGAGTGGGTTGGGGGCTGAGTGAGAAGGGTGAA
Organism: Vespertilio murinus; assembly: GCA_963924515.1. NCBI lineage: Eukaryota > Metazoa > Chordata > Mammalia > Chiroptera > Vespertilionidae > Vespertilio > Vespertilio murinus. The sequence continues at coordinate 49,832,273 of OZ004716.1, read as the reverse complement.
GGGATTAAGCAAAGAAAAAATAATAGAGAGGAAGACTCATGGACTCAGACAACCGTGCAGTGACTGCCAGAGGGAAGGGGATTAGGGGAGTGAAGGGGGAATAAATGGTGATGGAAGGAGACTTGACTTGAGGCAGCAAACACACAATCTATATATATAAAAGCCTAAGCAACCATTTGCCCCTTTGACCGATAGCTATGACACGCACTGCCCCCGGTGGGGAGACACTCAGCACACAGGCGTGGTAACATGGAACAGAATGATGAATCTCAGAGGGAAGTGGGGAGGGCAGGAAGAGATTAACAGAAGATCTTATGTGCATACTAGAGGCCCGGTGCACAAAATTCATGCCAGAGTAGGCTTTCCTTCCCCTGGCTGCTGGCACCAGCTTCCCTCCAGCACTGGGACCTGGGCTTCTCTCCCAGCCCCAGCTTTGTCCAGGAGGTCGTCCAAAGGGACATCCAGTCTAATTAGCATATGACGCTTTTATTATCAAAAACTAGAGGCCTGGTGCATGAATTTGTGCACCGGTGGCATCCCTCAGCCTAGCCTGCAGGGATCGGACCGAAGCCAGCAATCCGACATCCCCCAAGGTGTACCGAATTGTGAGAGGGTGCGGACAGGCCGGTGCACAAATCCATGCACTGGGCCTCCAGTACAATATGAAAATGACGTAGTGTAGAACTGTATGCCTGAAACCCGTATGATTTTATTAACCAGTGCCATCCCAATACATTAAATTTTTTTTAAAAACGTAATTTTTTTTAAAAAAGAGAAAGCACAAATCCTTCCTGTAGAGTAACTACATGAACAGGAGCAAGATGCGCCATTTTGTTCTTCCAGGGACCTACCATCTGGAAGGGAGTCAAGTATTCGCTCTACAGGTGTCCATTAGGTCCACTCTAAATGCAGATACAATACCAAGTCCTAGTATTTTTATTTGATTTGTTGTGGGGTTTTTTTTACACAGAGGAAGGGAGAGGAATACAGAGTCAGAAACATCGATGAGAGAGAGACATCCATCAGCTGCCTCCTGCACACCCCGCATTGTGGATGTGCCCTTAACCAAGGTACATGCCCTTGACTGGAATCGAACCTGGGACCTTTCAGTCCGAAGGCTGATGTGCTATCCACTGAGCCAAACCGGTTAGGGCCTAAGTGCTATGCTTGGTTCAGGAAGGGACTTCTGGGTGAAGACCCTGCTCAGCTGTCTATAGGATCTCCCGTCTCTGAGCTGGATTGCATATTTTGGGACAAGGTAAGTCCAAGACGATGTGTCTAGCAAAAAAAAAAAGTGCTTCTCACCCACCAGTGTGGCTCAGTGGATAGAGAATCAGCCTGTGGACTGTAGGGTCCCGGGTTTGATTCTGGTTGAGAGCATGTACCTTGGTTGCGGGCACATCTCGAGTGGAAGGTGTGCAGGAGGCAGCTGATCGATGTTTCTCTCTCATCGATGTTTCTGACTATCTCTTTCCCTTCCTCTCTGTAAGAAATCACTAAAATATGTATATATAAAGTGTTTCTCACCTGGGACAGCTCTGCCTCTGAGAGGACATCTGTCAATGCTGGAGACATTTTTTTAAACTTCAGGGAATGGAGGGGATAGCCTGCCTCTTATCAAATTAATTCATTTTTATTGAAATGTGATTGACACATAACATTGTATGGGTTTAAGGTATGTAACGGGTTGGTTCAATATATCTGTGTACTGCAATATGATTATCTCCATCACATCATATAGTTATAATTTTTCTTGGTGAGAACAAGATCTAGTCTCTTGCCTTGGCTGGTTTGGCTCAGTGGACAGAGCATCGTCCTGTGGACTGAAGAGCAGAAGGTTTATTTCTGGTCAGGGCACATGCCCAGGATGTGGGCTCCATTCCCAGTGGGGGGCGTTCCAGAAGCAGCTGATCAATGATTCTCTCTCATCATGGATGTTCCTACCTCTCTCTTCCTCTCCCTTCCTCTCTGAAATCAATAAGAATTTTAAAATGGGAACTTCCAAGTTGCTAAGAGAATAGATCTTTTTAAAAAATACTTTTTTTTGTTGATTTCAGAGAAGAAGGAAGAGAGAGAACCATCCATGATGAGAGAGAATCATGGACCGGCTGTCTCCTGCAAGCCCCTCACTGGGGATCGAGCCCACATCCTGGGCATGTGCCCAGACCAGAATGGAACCGTGACCTTTAGATTCATAGGTCAACACTCAACCATTGAGCCACACAGGCCGGGTTGATCCTCACGACTGGAGGGAGGTGCTAGGAGCCCGTGACAGGCAGGCAGACACCGGGGAATCTGCTCAGCATCTGCGCTGCAGTCAAGAGCTCTGCGGCCCCAGGACCACTGCACCAGGCTCGGCAGCCCCGCCCGGAGCCCCGCGTCTCCCTGGGGCCCCCCTCCACCAGGAGAGGCGCCCGCTCACCCGAGCAGCTGCAGGGCACAGTCCTGGTGGCCCAGGGCTTCACACAGCACCGCCATGCCATCGCGGTCCAGGCTGTTCCATTCCAGGTTCAGGCCCCTCAGGGACTTGCAGCCGATGAGGGCCGAGGCCAGGTCAGAGCAGCAGGCGGCGGTGAGCTCACACAGCTCCAGCCTGCCACAGAGAAGCACACCAGGGGCACCGCCCCGCTCGGGCTGGGCTGGGAGGCGCGCTGTGGCGAGACGCCCCTTCCACGCCTCTGAGCGGGAGACTTGATGGTCTCGACCCGCGGTTCTCCACGGGGGCCCTTGTGTCCCCTGGGGGGCACGTGGCGATGTCAGGAGACATTCAACAAGCCAGGGGATTCTAATGGCTGCTGGTGGGTAGAAAGAAGCCAGGACCTGACTGGTGTGGCTCAGTGGATAGAGCGTCGGCCTACAGACTGCAGGGTCCCAGGTTCAGTTTTGGTCAAGGGCATGGACCTTGGTTGGGGGCACATCCCCAGTAGGGCGTGTGCAGGAGGCAGCTGATGGATGTTTCTAACTCTCTGGCCCTCTCCCTTCCTCTCAGTAAAAATAATCAATAAAATATATTATTTTTAAAAAAGGAAGAAGGCAGGGCCGCAGCCTAACATCCTACAGTGCCCAGGACAGTGCCCTCTCCCCGTCACAACAAAGAAGATCCAGTCCCAAATGTCACCACGCAGCGCCCAGACTGGGAACCCCTGGTCTCCCAGGACAGCATTTTACTTTGTTCCGGACCCTTCCGTGCTGGGAATCCCCAAGCTCTTCCTCTTCTTGAAACGGGAAGCTTACCCACCAAGACCGTCAGCACACACTCACCCGAGATTCTCCAGTTTACAGTTAGGGTGCCTCAACGCCCCACATAACTGTCTGACACCAGCATCTTGTATTTTGTTGTCCCCTAGCTTCAGCGTCTTCAGGTTTCCGTTGCTGATAAGAACCCCAGAGAGGTCCTCACAGCAAGCAGGAGTGAGGTAACATCCCGCCAACCTGTGCAGGAGACACACACACACACACACACATAGACACAATCAGGAGGTCCGGTCTCGATCGCCTCAGCTTCCTTTCACTTCCTGCTATGAAGGATGAAAGAGTGCTTCTGAGATGGTGATGGTGATGACAGTGATAATACAGGAAATGGTGATGGTGATGGCAGTGATGGTACAGGAGATGGTGATGGTGATGGCAGTGATGGTACAGGAGATGGTGATGGTGTTGGCAGTGATGGTACAGGAGATGGCGATGGTGATGGCAGTGATGGTACAGGAGATGGTGATGGCAGTGATGGTACAGGAGATGGTGATGGCAGTGATGGTACAGGAGATGGTGATGGTGTTGGCAGTGATGGTACAGGAGATGGCGATGGTGATGGCAGTGATGGTACAGGAGATGGTGATGACAGTGATGGTACAGGAGATGGCGATGGTGATGGCAGTGATGGTACAGGAGATGGTGATGGTAGTGATGGTACAGGAGATGGCGATGCTGATGACAGGGATGGTACAGGAGATGGCGAGGGTGATGGCAGTGATGGTACAGGAGATGGTGATGGTGATGGCAGTGATGGTACAGGAGATGGTGATGGTGATGGCAGTCATGGTACAGGAGATGGTGATGGTGATGACAGTGATGATACAGGAGATGGTGATGGCAGTGATGGTACCGGAGATGGTGATGGCGATGGCAGTGATGATGCTAGAGGTGATTTGGAAGTGGTGATGGTGATGCTGGAGATGATGGTGGTGGTGGTGATGATGGTGAGAACAAATAGCATCTAGTCTTTAGCCCTAGCTCGAGTGATTACAGTGAAGGGAATTAGCAATGAAAAGAGACTCATGGACACAGACAACAGTGTGCTGATTGAGCAGGGTGAAGGAATTAAGCATTACCACCATATGCCGGAGGCGATATGGAGATGATGGTGCAGGCAGTGATGATGATGGTGGTGATAAAGATGGTGATGATGATAATAGTGATGATGGTGGTGATAAGGATGATGGTGGTAATAGTGATAATGGGGGTGGTGATGATCATAATAGTGGTGATGCTGGAGATGATGGTGGTAGAGATTATGGTGATTAGTGGTAGAGATGATAATGGTCACGGTGGTCATGGTGATGGTGATGATAATGACTGTGGCAATGATAATGATGATGGTGGTGATGAAGGTTAGGTGTTGGTGATAGTGCTAATGGCCATGGTGGTCGTGGTGATGGTGATGATAGAGGTGGTGATTGTGGTGATGATAAAGACCCTACAACTTCTCAGTTCTGCCTCATCAGCCCAGTTACTCTGGGCTCCCTGCCCTTCTCCTGTCCTCATGGCCTCTGTGCCCAGGCCCTGCTCTCAGTGCGCTCACTGGTGGGAATGCTTTGGGCTCCAATACCAGCAGGGCTCTCCTCACGCCCTCCACATCTCTCCACGGACGCCACCTGTTGGTGAGGACGGCCCTGAATACGTACCTGATATCATGTCCCAGTCTCCTCTCTACATGCTTCCCCACGGTACTCATCACCCGCTAACACACACGTGCATGGCTCTGAAATATATACATGCATGTGATCATCTATGGGAATGCTTATATAGGCACACATATATGCACATTTGTGTCATATATCTGGCACACGTATGTGTATTGCTGTGTGTATGCTTATCTGTGGTTCTCAAGCAGACATGATTTTTGCTCATGCCCCTCCCTGGGGACATAGGGCAATGCCTGGGGACATTTTTGGTGGTCACACCAGGACCCAGGGTGCTACCGACATGCCTGTTCCGTTAAAACACCCTACACAGCACAGGACAGCACTGCCATGACCAAGAATGACCTGGGCCAGGTGTCAACCATGCTGAGACTGGGAAAGCACCATATATACACAAACGCACAATTACCTGCAGCCTCACACTCACGTGTGTGTGCGTGTGCGCATGTGTGTGCATATGAAATGCCATCGAATCGACTTCTACAGAAGCAGGGCTGTTGGAGCGTTCCGGGCACCACGCTCCTCCCCTCCCCACAGCAGGAAGGAATGCTCCACGAGGCGCCTCCTGCCGTTATCCATCCAGCGCTGGTCACGGGCACATGATCGGCAATGTTTCTGTATGGGGGTCATCCCCACGCGGTGCCTCGTGCAGGTGGGCGGTACACTTACCCTCACGGGGAGAGGGGCGCCCTCACACGCTCACCCGGCTAGTCGAGGGCACAGAGGACCCGGGACCCAACTACCGAGGAGCGTGTCCCCCCATCCCAGACGCCCCTTCTTTAAGCCGCACGCGCATCAATGCACCCCTGGCCTTCCTGGAAGCACCAGGCGGGTCAGCACTTAGCCTCGTGGGGGTTTTTCCCAGCAGGCCCCGCGCTCCCCCTCCTTCCCGCGTCCCTCGCAGCAGCCCAGGGCGCGCCAGCATCAAACCCGCCTGACGTCCGCCCGCGTCCCTGCAGCCAGACCTACCACAGCTGCTGGAGGCGGCAGCCGGGCTGCTCCAGCGCCTCACAGAGCAGCTTCACGCCGCTGTCCTCCAGGAAGTTGGAGCCCAGGTCCAGGAGGGACAGAGTGGAGCTCCGCACGAGGGCCTGGGCGAGGTAGTCACAGGCGTCAGAGGAGAGGCAGCAGTAGGTCAGCCTGCAGAGACACACGCACACGCGCACACGCGTGGTCAGCCTGCGCACGCTGCACGCGGTAACGGTTTCCTGAAGGCGCGTGGGAAGGCCTTGCCATCCCTCCCTCCCAGCGCTCGCCGAGGACACACGAGAGGATTAGAATGCGTGGCAGTCGCCCTGGCTGGTGTGGCTCCGTTGGTGGGAGCGCTGTCCCATCCACCAGAAGCGCGCAGGTTCCGTTCTTTTTAGAAGATATATATTTTATTGATTTTTTTTTACAGGGAGGAAGGGAGTGGGGTAGAGAGTTAGAAACATCGATGAGAGAGAAACATGGATCAGCTGCCTCCTGCTCACTCCCCACTGGGGATGTGCCCACAACCAAGGTACATGCCCCCAACTGGAATTGAACCCAGGACCCTTGAGTCCGCAGGACGACGCTCTAGCCACTGAGCCAAACTGGCCAGGGCCACAGGTTCGATTCTTGGTCAAGACACAAGAGTCAACCAACCAGTGTGTGCATCAGTAAGTGGGACAACAAACAGATATTCTCTCTCTCTCTCTCATCAATAAATTAATTGAATAGTTTGGTTTTGATGTTTACTATCCCTGGAATTTATTTTATTGTTGAATTTCTTTCACAGTCTAAAAAGTCATCTCATCCCTGGCCAGTTTGGCTCAGTGAATAGAGCATCAGCCTGTGGACTAAAGGGGCCCGGGTTCGATTCCGGTCAAGGGCACTCACTTCGGTTGCATGCTCAATCCCAGGCCCTTGTCAGGAGGCAACTCATTGGTGTGTCTCTCCCACATTGATGTGTCTCTCTCTCTCCTCCTCTCTTTCACTCCGTAATTATCAGGCAATAAAATTCATTTAAAGTAAGCAAATAAAAGTCATCTCAGTAACAGTATTCCAGTCCTCCTCTATTTTAAATGCCCCTGTGTGAGCAATGCATGTATGTGCACACACCTGCACACCTGCATATGCACGCGCACGGGCACACAAACACACACACACACAAGTTGGGTGTGTTTTTTACCCTCTCCTCACCTGAGGACGTGTTTATTGATTTGGGGTAGGAGGAGAGAGAAAGAGAGAGGCATCAACGTGAGAGAGAAACAACCACCGGTTGCCTCCCATAGGGTTCAATGAATGAGGGGATGGCACTGCAACCCGGGTGTGTGCCCTGACCAGAATCGAACCTGCAACCTTTTGGGACAAACCAACCAACGAAGCCACCAGCCGAGGCAAATAGAAGGCCTGCTTCTGGAGGCCCCTCTGCTCCCATAGACGTGACTGACCCCGCACCGCCCCACCCCAGGCAGCCCCGAGTTTTTCTGATTTTGCCCCAAGTTTCCTGTGGCCCCCCAGGCAAACCAAGCCTGTGCCCTGCTGCCCTCCCGCCCAGCGCCAGCAGAGGGCGCTGTTCCCTCAACAACACAGGCCTCAGAAGCCCTGCACCTTTGAAAGGAATCCAATAAACACCTTCTTTTAGTTTTGTTTTGCTGACGCTCTATCCACCAAGCCAAGCCGGCTAGGGCTCTCTTTTTTAATATTCTGCCAACAGCCGAAACCGGTTTGGCTCAGTGGATAGAGCGTCGGCCTGCAGACTGGAAGGTCCCAGGTTTGATTCAGGTCAAGGGCATGTGCCTTGGCTGCGGGCACATCCCAGTGGGTGGTGTGCAGGAGGCAGCTGATGGATGATTCTCTCTCATCGATGTTTCTAACTCTCTATCCCTCTCTCTTCCTCTCTGTAAAAAAGAAAAAAAAATCAATAAAATATATATATTTTTAAATATTCTGTTAACATTTATTTTGTCTTGGGTTCCGGCTCCGCCCCTGGACCCGGGCCCGCCCCTGCCCCGCCCCCGACCCATCCCACTCAATCGCCAGCCCCGTGTCTCAATCTCCCATCTTGGGTCTCCACAGACAACTGGTCACCCCAATCCGGCCTCTGGAGACAAGTCCGGGCCGGGCCGTCTGGGCCCAGAGCCACCAGGCAGCCTTCCTGCGCCGGCAGTTTGGGGGTGCTGGTCGCCCGCGCTCCTGGGAGGTGGAGGAAGAAATGGGGGGAGGAGCCGGCCACGACCCCCCTGGGAAAGGGGACGCATCCCCCGCCCCCCACCCCCACGTCCCTGTCCCAGCCCGGATCCCCAAGGCCCCGTGCGGGGTTCGAGAGAGGAGGCCACAATCTCAGAGCCTGCGCGCAAAGGAAGGAGCAGACACCGCGCCACAGGCGGCCATGTGCGCGTCCCCCCACCCTTCCCTCCCTCCCTGGGCTGCAGCCCCGCACCGGGCTGGGCCTCCCGGGAGGAGAGGGCCCGGAGCTGGAGCCGGACAAACCCTGGTCCGGGCTGACTTTCCGCGGATGCAGCCAGGGAGCCGCTCTGCCACCAACGGAGCCGCAGCCCAGAAGCAGGCCACCTGGGAACGGGTCACCCCCGGGCTCCCCAGGAAGGCGAGGGGGCGGCCCCCTGGGTGCTCCGGGTGTGGAGACCTCCCCCCACCACACACCCCCTTTGCAGCTAAGGCCTCGCCCCCTCTCGCACACAACCCTCCCCAGGGGAAGGGAAGAGAGCATCACGGGAGTGAGAGAGTAGCACGTACGGGGTCGGGGTCGGGGCGCTGGAGGGAATGGCCCCCCTTTTTTCTTTCCTTCTTTAAAATATATTTGTACAGCCCTAAGCGGTGTGGCTCAGGGGATAGAGCGTCGGCCTGCGGACTGAAGGGTCCCGGGTTCGATTCCGGTGGAGGGCATGGACCTTGGTTGCGGGCACATCCCCAGTGGGGGGTGTGTAGGAGGCAGCTGGTCGATGATTCTCTCTAATCGATGTTTCTAGCTCTCTATCCCTCTCCCTCCCTCTCTGTAAAAAGAATCAATTATATATATATATATATATATATATATATATATATATATATATATATTTTAAAAAAAGCTCCTGGTTCTATTTCTTCATTGATCTCAGAGCGAAAGGGGAAAGGAAGGAGAGAGAAACATCCATGCTGAGAGGGAATCATGGACCGGCCGCCTCCTGCACGCCCCCCACCGGGGATGGAGCCCGCATCCCGGGCCTGTGCCCTGTGACGGGGGATCGAACCCGGGCCCTTTAGCCGCCAGGCGGAAGCTCTGGGCTCTGGGCCACCCCGGGGGCGGGCAGAGGGGCCCTCGGGCGCCCAGACCCACTCACAGCAGCGACTCCAGCGCGCAGTCCGGATGCTTGAGGCCCTCGCTCAGGAGCAGGGCGCCGCTGGCCATCACTGGGTTCTCCACCAGCGACAGGAGCCGCAGCCGCGGGCTGCCCGCCACCAGCAGCGCCACGTCCTCGCACGCCTCGTCCGTGATGTCGCACTTGCCCAGCCTGCACCGGGGCGGGGGGCAGGGGGTGGGGGAGAGACACGGGGTGGGCGCTGGGCTCATGGGTAGAGACAAACAGAACCCCCACGGGGGCTCGCCAGAGGGGAGGGACTCGGGGGGCGGGTGGGAAGGGCCAGGCATCAACAGGGTCACAGGCCCTGGCCGGGGTGGCTCAGTGGGTAGAGCGTTGGCCTGTGGAGTGAAGGGCCCCGGGTTCCGGTCAAGGGCACTTGCCCCGGGGTTTCAGGCTCGATCCCCAGCAGGGGGCGTGCAGGAGGCAGCTGATCAGTGATTCTCTCTCATCATGCATGTTTCTCTCTCTTTCTCTCCCGCTCCCTTCCTCTCTGAAATCAGTAAGAATATAAAAAATATGTTAAGGCCAAAACCGGTGTGGCTCAGTGGATAGAGCGCCGGCCTGCGGACTGAAGGGTCCCAGGTTCGATTCCGGTCAAGGGCACGTACCTTGGTTGCGGGCACATCCCCATTAGGAGTTGTGCAGGAGGCAGCGGATGGATGTTTCTCTCTCATTGATGTTTCTGACTCTCTATCCCTCTCCCTTCCTCTCTGTAAAAAAAAATCAATAAAATATATTTTTAAATAAATAATATTCTTATTGATTTCAGAGAGGAAGGGAGAGGGAGAGAAACATCCATGATGAGAGAGAATCATGGATCGGCTGCCTCCTGCACGCCCCACACTGAGGCTCAAGCCCCCAACCCGGGCATGTGCCCTTGACCAGAATCGAACCTGGGACCTTTTAGTCCGCAGGCCGACGCTCTATCCACTGAGCCACGCCAGCCAGGACTGTGCCTTTGGTTGCCTTTCTCTGACCTTAGGAAAAAGTCAGAGTGCATGGTTCTCACAAGGATGACTGTTGAGCCAAAACCGGTGTGGCTCAGTGGACGGAGCGTCGGCCTGCGGACTCTCTCATCGATGTTTCTAGCTCTCTATCCCTCTCCCTTCCCCTCTGTAAAAAAAAAAAAAAAATCAATAAAATATATATTAAAATTTTTAAAAAAAGAATGACTGTTGACTTGCGGGGCATTTCTCTGCACCTGAAGGTGTGTGTGTGTGTGTGTGTGTGTGTGTGTGTGGTTGTGGGCCATGGGGGAGCATGCTGCGGCCATGAGTGGGTGGAGGCCAGGGAGCTGCTCAATAGCGCCCCCAACAGAGGATTCACTACCTGGCGCTCCATCTGATGAGCGGATTGCCTGTCCACAGCTCTGAGGTTGAGGAGACCCCGTCCGGGCCCCCAATGCAGTTAGGAAACCATCTCCTGGCCCTCTCCCGGGGACGGGCGGGGGGGTCAGGTCCCCAGAGGGAGCTCTGGGCATCCCAAACGAGTCGCTGCCCGCGGCCCTCCCCGCAGACTCACATGAGCTGTTGGATGTTGCACATGGGGTGCCTCAGCGTCTCGCTCAGCAGCGCCACCCCCTGGGCGGACAGGTCGGTGCCGTACAGGTTGAGGTAGGTCAGGTGCGGGCTGTGAAGCAGCGCCTTAAAGAAGTCCGCGCTCTTTCCCACGTCGGAGGAGAAGTTGTATCTGCCGAGGAGGAGGTGGGGAGGGCCCGGGGGTGAGGTCCGAGCGCCAAGCGGGCACCTCCCCCAGCTCTTCCTGCTCCCCCGACCCCGCTGGCCCCACCAGCTGCTGGGAGAAACCCGGTCCCTCCCGCCTGCAAATTCTTTCCTCCGGGTCCTCAGGCACCGGGCCCCACAGCTTGGGGGACGGGTCCTCACTGGGCACTGAACCCCAAACCTACGTATGTGCCCTGAGCAGGGATTGAACTCAAAACCTGTGTGTGCGCCTGGGAATTGAACCTGCGACCTAGGCCCGGTGCATGAATTCGTGCATGGGTGGGGTCCGGCCAGCCTGGCCAGGTGGAGGGGACGTGGGCGGTTGGCCGGCCTGCCTGCTGGTCGAACCCCTGGTCCAGGGGACAATTTGCATATTAACCTTTTACTACCATATTTGCCGGCGTATAAGACGATTTTTTGGCCCTGAAAAATATGCCTCCAACTGGGGGGTCGTCTTATACGGCGAGTATATAACAAACTCTGTATTTTTAGTGGAAATGTTAGGGGGTCGTCTTATACGCCCAGTCGTCTTATACGCCGGCAAATACGTATTTTTCAGGGCCAAAAAATCGTCTTATACGCCGGCAAATACGGTATGTAGGATGTACACTGAGTGGCCAGATGATTTTGCCCTCAGAGATCATCAACGTCTGGCCACTCAGTGTGTATAGACAAGATTGCATACTGACCATACTTACTTTTTTTTTCCCAAAGATTTTAAAAATTATTTTTTATTGATACTTTACAGAGAGGAGGGGAGAGGGAGAAAGAGCTAGAAACATCCACCAGAGAGAAACATCCATCAGCTGCCTCCTGCACACCTCCTACTGGGGATGTGCCCGCAACCAAGGCACATGGCCTTGACCAGAATCGAGCCTGGGACCCTTCAGTCCACAGGATGACGCTCTATCCACCGAGCCACACCGGCCAGGACCATGCTTACTTTCTTAAAAGCCAGCGTGGAGAGAATGGGTTTCTACTATGAAAAAAAAACAGGTGAACCGAAACCAGTGTGGCTCAGTGGACAGAGCGTCGGCCTGCGGACTGAAGGGTCCCGGGTTCGATTCCGGTCAAGGGCATGTACCTTGGTTGTGGGCACATCCCCGTTGCGGGGGGGGGGGGTGCAGGAGGCAGCTGGTCGGTGTTTCTCTCTCATCGGCGTTTCTAACTCTCTATCCCTCTCCCTTGCTCTCTGTAAAAAAAAAAAAAATCAATAAAATATATATATTTTTTATAAATCCGGTGACACATCGCACTCACAACAGCTTCTGGAGTCTGCAGGAGGGCTGAGCCAGCGCCTTCCAGAGGATCGCCTGGGAGGCCTCGTCGAGGTTGCAGTTGTCCAAGTCCAGCACCTGGAGGTCCGGGCTGTTGCTGAACACGCAGCACAGCGCCCGCCAGTTGGTGAGCTTCTGGTTGTAGCTGCGGGAGACACGCACCGTGGGCGTGGCCACGTTCACCCCGGGCCGTCCTCCAAACAGGCAGGACTCCGCTCCCAGAGCCCCTCCCCGCTGCCGGGCACCCGGCAGGTAAACTGAGTCACCGTGGCTCAGGGGGAGGAGACCCGGGGCCACAGCAATGGGATCAAATCCCGCGGGAGCCTCCGGTGAGCTACGTGACCCGTGCACGCGACCCAGTCTCATTCTGCCTCCACCTCCTCCTCCTCCTTGATGAAGGGAAAAGATTTTTTTTTTAATATTTTTTATTGATATTTTTCACAGAGAGGAAGAGAGAGGGACAGAGAGTTAGAAACATCGATGAGAGAGAATCATCGACCAGCTGCCTCCTGCACGCCCCCTACTGGGGATGTGCCCGCAACCAAGGTACATGCCCTTGACAGGAATCGAACCCGGGACCTTTCAGTCCGCAGGCCGATGCTCTATCCACTGAGCCAAACAGGTCAGGGTTGTTGCTGTTGTTTTTTTTTTAAATATATATATATATATTTATTTTTTACAGAGAGGAAGAGAGAGGGATAGAGAGTCAGAAACATCGATGAGAGAGAGAGAGAGAGAGAGAGAGAGAGATTGATCTCCTGCCTCCTGCACACACATACACACACACACACACACACACACACACACACACCGGGGATGTGCCCGCAACCAAGGTACATGCCCTGTACCGGAATCGAACCCGGGACCCTTGAGTCCGCAGGCCGAGGCGGACTATCCACTGAGCCAGACTGGTCAGAGCGGTTGCTGTTGTTTTTAAGCACAAAAACATGAGGACCCGTGAAATACCCAGTGGGGAAAGCAGCAAGCCAGCCATAGAGCGGGGCTGTAGGGGGCGGGGCGGGGCGGTGGCGGGAATAGAGAGGTGGGGCCGGAGAGGGTGGAGCTGGAGGGGCGGGGCTAGAGAGGGGCGGGATTGGATAGAGGCGGGGTTGGAGAGGGGCGGGGCTAGAGAGGGGCGGGACTGGATAGGGCAGGGCTGGAGGGCGGGACTGGAGAGGGGCGGGACTGGAGAGGGCAGGGCTGGAGGGCGGGACTAGAGAGGGGCGGGACTAGAGAGGGGCGGGACTGGGTAGGGCAGGGCTGGAGGGCGGGACTGGAGAGGAGCGGGACTGGATAGGGCAGGGATGGAGGGTGGGACTGGAGAGGGGCGGGACTGGAGAGGGGGCGGGACTAGAGAGGGGCGGGACTGGAGAGGGGCGGGACTGGAGAGGGGGCGGGGCTGGGGAGGGGCGGGATTGGAGAGGGGCGGGACTGGAGAGGGGGCGGGACTAGAGAGGGGCGGGACTGGAGAGGGGCGGGATTGGAGAGGGGGCGGGGCTGGAGAGGGGCGGGATTGGAGAGGGGCGGGACTGGAAAGGGGCGGGACTGGAGAGAGGTGGGGTTGGATCGGGGCGGGGCTAGAGAGGGGCGGGACTGGATAGGGGCACGGGGTTGGAGGGCGGGGCTAGAGGGGCAGGACTGTCGAGGGGCGGGGCTGGCGGGGAGGGGCGGGGATGGATTGGTGGGGATGGCGAGGGGCGGGACTGCAGAGGGGCGGGGCTAGAGAGGGGCGGGACTGGATAGGGCAGGGCTGGAGGGCGGGACTGGAGAGGGGCGGGACTGGAGAGGGGGCGGGGCTAGAGAGGGGCGGGACTGGAGAAGGGCGGGACTGGAGAGGAGGGGCGGGACTGGAGAAGGGTGGGGTTGGAGGGGGCGGGGCTAGAGAGGGGCGGGACTGGATAGGGGCAGGGGGTTGGAGGGCGGGGCAGCATCAGCCTCCGCAGCAGCATGGTCTTGCCCACGCCGTCCGCGCCCACCAGGGCCACGGTGGCCACGTGCTTGCCCGCCCCGTCCTGGGGGCACCGTGGAGCCTGTGCCCAGCGCTCCTGCTCCGCGGCCTCCTCTCCGCGCTGGGGTGGCGGCGGGGACCCGTCTGCTTGGGGGGCTCGCCGGGAGAGAAGCCAAGTCTTCCGGCACCGGATGCGATTCGGGGTTCAGGGGTCCCCTGCTCACGGAGGGCCGCCCCTGTGGGCACCGGGGCCCCATTCGTCCTGCTGTGCGTGGGGCGCGTGTTGCAGACCTACAGGTGCTGCTCCCTGTGCCCTCCTCGCCGCCTTCCCCTCCTGGGCCTCCTCCTGGGACCTGAACCAGGCTGGCCTAGGCTGGGCGCTCAGGTGCCAGGGCTGGGCTCCCACCCGCCACTGCTCCGTCACCCGCCCCTGTCCCACTCATCCCGCCCTTGCCACTCCCACCCCTTCCCTGCTCACTCATTCCAACCCTACCACAATCACCAGCCCCTGTGTGGCTCACCCAGCCCCTGCCCCATGCATCCTGTCCCTAACCTCCCCATCCCATCCCCATCCCATCCCATCCCATCCCATCCCCATCCCCATCCCAACCCCATCCCATCCCCATCCCATCCCCATCCCCATCCCATCCCATCCCCATCCCCCATCCCATCCCCATCCCATCCCCATCCCATCCCCATCCTATCCCCATCCCCATCCCATCCCATCCCCATCCCCCATCCCATCCCCATCGCATCCCCATCCCATCCCGATCCCATCCCCATCCCCATCCCATCCCATCCCATCCCCATCCCATCCCCATCCCCATCCCCCATCCCATCCCCATCCCATCCCCATCCCATCCCATCCCCATCCCCATCCCCCATCCCATCCCCATTCCATCCCCTCCCCATCCCATCCCCATCACATCCCATCCCATCCAATCCCCATCCCATCCCATCCCCATCTCCATCCCGATCCCATCCCCATCCCATCCCATCCCCATCCCATCCCCATCCCCATCCCATCCCCATCCCCATCCCATCCCCATCCTCTGGGTGTCTGTTGTTTCTTTGCTCTTGTGGACACTATTCCTGTTCCTGCTTCCATGAGTGGGTTCTGGTCTCATTCTCTGGGTGTCCCCGTCTGACAGCAGCAGTAGGCAAGCTCCCCGTCAGTGTCCTGCAGGCCTCTGTGGTTGGATTGATGGGTGTTCAGGCTCCTGCTCTGCCTCCTTCTGGGGCCTGAACGTTCCAACCCTCTGATCACCTGATCCTTTCTGGGGATCAGCCCCCACCCTGATGCTCTCCAGGCCCCTCAGCCAAGAGCCATCTCACCAGCATCCCAAAGACACCTGTCACTCAGGAGGTGCCCAGGGTTCAGGAGCTCAGTGACAGGAGCCAAGTGTAAAGCCAGGCACTTTGTCTCTGCCCACAGGTCTCTGCCCACAGACCCATGAATAGCCAACCCGTCCCAATAGTGAAGGATGCTGGCACCTTACTAGAGTCCACTCACTCATGAACAAGAGTCCAGTCCATCCTCCTGTTGAGGATGGATACATGGTCCACACATGTATGAAAACTGCCCATCAGTTTTAGCCAGAGGGGAAACTCAAGTTCAGCCACCATGTGATATTGGTGCCCACCTCCCAGGAGAACAGTAAGGAAAGAGTGAGACAACGTCAGTTGTTAGCAGGAAGTGGAACTCATGTTATCTCTGATATATTTCTGGTTGGGGAGTGCATTGTTTCAAATACTTTGAAAATGCGCTGGCTGCACTCACTACCTCCAGCATTGGGCAGTCCTCACCACACCCAGTGCCCCAGTAATTCCCCTCCTGGTCATATCCCCAATAGACACACATACATATATGTGCCAGGACATATGGAGAACTTTCTCATAGCTACACAGTTTGCAAAATCTGTGTATAAGACGAATGCACATGAGCAGTAGAGGAGGATTGTGCTGTGTCCACAGGACAGAACCTGTAGCCCTGAGCGTGGATCCCCTACAACCACAAGAGCCACTGGGAGGAGGAGGACATGGTGTGGAGAGAGAGCAGGTGCAGGGAGGCGGCCGCTGTAGCTTACCTTCCCTCAGAAGCTGCGGGAACTCACGTGGGTTGTAGAAACCAAGGCGGTGGAGAATCGGGATGGGGGCGGGTTGTGACCAAAAGCGATGAGCTGCGGTGCGGGGGTGTTCTGTGGCGGTTGTGGACCCACCTCCACCTGTGAGAACCCAGGCTTTGTTCAGGGCTTGCCCTGGGTGCGCTCATTCCTCTTCTCACTCATTGTGTACATTTTCTCTTTGTTATTTCACCCAATTTCCTGTGTCCCAGTTTACTTCTCAACTCCAAAGAATGTTGTGGGGCCAAAACCAGTGTAGTTCAGTGGTAAGCGTGTCAGCCTGTGGGCTGAAAGGACTCAGGTTTGATTCTAGTCAAGGGCATGTACCTTGATTGCCAGCACATCCCCAGTGGGGGTCGAGGGTGTGCAGGAAGTGGCTGATTGATGTTTCTCTCTCATTGATGTTTCTGGCTCTCTATCCCTCTCCCTTCCTCTCTGTAAAAAAATGAATGAAATATATTTGAACACATAAAGAAAGAATGTTGTGGGTATCTCTCCCTGTCCTGATGATTACTTCTC
Source organism: Vespertilio murinus (assembly GCA_963924515.1). Taxonomy (NCBI): domain Eukaryota; kingdom Metazoa; phylum Chordata; class Mammalia; order Chiroptera; family Vespertilionidae; genus Vespertilio; species Vespertilio murinus. Next base: position 49,815,438 of record OZ004716.1, on the reverse strand, counting down.
TGAATCCTGTCTCTGTGTCAAGAACAATTCTTTGTGAAGAAATCCTCAAACTAGAGAAGAAGGAGGAGAGAAGGAGGAATAGAGTGGGGAGGAGGAGGAGAGCTAGTGGCTGTCTACAGAGGGACAGAGAGCAGGACTGTGTGGGTGTCTAAGGAAGCCCATCACTGTCTCCTGCAGGGTCATGTGGACATTAGGGATCCCAGGACTCTGGGCAGGGTTAGCACAGCTCCCAGGGGACAGTCTCAGGCTTCACACCCTGGGGCCACCCCAGGAAGGACTATGGCCTTTCCATCAGGGGAGGGACCAGCCTCCTGACCCAGGGGAGAGGCTCAGCCTGCGCCCATCCTGCTGTCAGCCTGACGTGGGAGCAGGGGAGCCCTGAGGACAAGCCACGTGGGGATGGGGTGTGGTTGTACAATGAATGGAGGGGAGGAATGTGACACAGCCGTGGGGTTCACTTCACCCCGTGGAACAGCTGTGCTCTGAGCTCTGGACCGTCCTCAGGGGACACAGGCACCTGTTTCTGTCCATTGTTCAGCTGCTCCTCAGGACCATGTGGTTAAGTGCCCAATTACCACTAATCAGCAGCGGCTGGTGGAAATGTGATAGGGGTAAATATCTACTTTCAGAGACGCCCCAGACTCTCCATACAAACAATCCACCCTCCTTCCTGACTCAGGTAAGCTCTAAGGAACCTGTTCCCACATTCATCCATCCAAACACCCAGGCATCTAACCATCTGTTTATCCACCCCTCTACACAGTCATCCATCCAGCCAGCCAGCCATTCATCCACCATCCATCCATCCACCCAGTCATCCAACTACCCCTCTATCCACTCATCCACCCATCCATCCATCTACCCATCTACCCACCCATCCATCAATCCATCCATCCATCAACCACCCCTCTATCAACTTATCCATCCATCCACCCATCCGTCCAACCATCTGTGCAACCATCCGTCCATCCATCCATATATCCAACAACCAATCTATCCACCAACCCATCCACCAACTCATCCATCCATCCATCCATCCATCCATCCATTCATCCATCCACCCACCCATCCATCCATCCATCCAAGCACCCCTCTATCCACCCATCTGTCCATCCTCCCATCCATCCATACATCCATCCAACCACCTCTCTATACACCCATCCATCCATCCATACATCCATCCAACCACCTCTCTATATACCCATCCATCCATCCATCCATCCATCCATCAATCCATCCCACCGCACCTCTACCCACCCTTCCATCCATCCACCGATCCAACTATCCATCCATCCATCATTCTATCCATCCATTCATCAATCCATCTATTCATACATCCAACCATCTGTCTACCCACCCTTCCATCCACATACCCATCCATCCATCCATCCATCCATCCATCCATCCATCAATCCCTCCATCCATCCATCCAACTAACCCTCTATCCACCTATCCATGCATCATCCCATCCATCCATCAACCACACCTCTATCAACCCATCCAACCACCCATCCATCCAACTGCCCCTCTATCTACCCCTACATCCATCCACACAACCATCCATCCATCCAACCACCCCTCTAGCCATCCATCATTACATCCATACATCCATACATCCAACCACCCCTCTATCCACCAACCCATGCACCAACACATCCATCAATCCATCCATCCAACCACCCCTATATCCACCCATCCATCCACACACTCATCCATCCATCCAACTAACCCTCTATCCATACATACATACATACATACATACAAACATACATATATACATCCACTCATCCAACCACCCCACTACCCACCCATTCATTCATCCATCCATCCATCCAACCATCCCTCTATCCACCCTTCCATACATCCAACCAAGCACCCTTTAATAAACCATCCATCCATACATCCATACATACATCTATCCAACCACCCCCTACCCACCCATTCATCCATCCATCCTCCCATCCACCCATCCATCCAACCACCCCTCCATCCACCCATCCATACATCCAACCAACCACCTCACTATTCACCTATCCATCCATCCTCCCATCCATCCATCCATCCATCCATCCATCCATTCATCCAATCATCCAACCACCTCACTACCCATCCTTCCATCCATCCATCCATCCATCCATCCAACTACCCATCTTTCCACCCATACATCCATCCAACAACCCCTTTATCAAACCACCCCCTACCCACCCATTCATCCATCCATCCATCCATCCATCCATCCTTCCAACCACCCCTCTACCCATTCATCCATCCATCCATCCTCCCATCCATCCACCCATCCATCCAACTACCCCTCAATCAAATCATCCATCCACCCATCCATCCATCAAACCACCCCTCTACCCATTCATCCATCCATCCTCCCATCCATCCATACATCCATCCATACATACATCAAACCACCTCTCTACCCATTCATCCATCCATCCTCCCATCCATCTATCCACCCATCCATCCAACCACCCCTCTATCAAATCATCCATCCACCCATCAAACCACCCCTCTATCCACCAACCCATCCACCAACCCATCCATCCATCCACCCAATGACCCCTCTATCCACCCATCCATCCATCCATCCAACCACCCCTCTATCCTCCCATCCATCCATCCATCCTCCCATCCATCCATCCATACATGCATCCATCCAAACACCCCACTACCCCCCTATCCATCCATCCACCCATCTACCCATCCATCCAACCGCCCTCTACCCACCCTTCCATCCATCCACCCATCCATCCATCCAACCACCCCTCTACCCACCAACCCATCCACCAATCCATCCATCCATCAATCCATCTAACCACCACTCTATCCACCCATCCATCCATCCTCCCATCCATCCATCCACCCAACCATCCATCCATCCAAACACCCCTCTATCCAGCGGTCCATCCATCCAACCAACCGCCACTCTACACACCCTTCCATCCATCCACTCATTCATCCATCCATGCAACTACCCCTCTATCCACTCATCCATCCATCCAAACACCCCTATATCAACCCATTCAGCCACCCCTCTATGCAGCAACCCATCCATCCATCCATCCATCCATCCATCCATCCATCCATCCATTCATCCATCCATCCAACCACCACTGTATCCACCCATTCATCCATCCACCCAACCATCCATCCATCCAACCACCCTTCAATCGACCCATCCATCCATCCATCCATCCATTCAACCATCCATTGACCCACGCATCCATCCATCCACCGATCCATCCATCCACCCATCTAACCAAACGCCCCTCTACCCACCCTTCCATCCATCCACCCACCCATCCATCCATCCAACCACCCTTCAATCCACCCATCCATCCATCCATTCAACCATCCATTGACCCACGCATCCATCCATCCACCGATCCATCCATCCACCCATCTAACCAAACGCCCCTCTACCCACCCTTCCATCCATCCACCCACCCATCCATCCATCCAACCACCCTTCAATCCACCCATCCATCCATCCATTCAACCATCCATTGACCCACGCATCCATCCATCCACCGATCCATCCATCCACCCATCTAACCAAAGGCCCCTCTACCCACCCTTCCATCCATCCACCCACCCATCCATCCAACTTCCCCTCTATCGTCCCATCAATCCCTCAATCCATCCAACCACCTCTCTATCAACCCATCAACCCACCCATCCATCCATCCAACCACCCATCTATCCTCCAAACCATCCACCAACCCATCCATCCATCCATCCATCGATCCAACCAACTACCCCTCTATCTACCCATCCATTATTGAAATTGTGTCGTTTAATTTCACCCAGTTTCCTATTCTGTTTCTTTCTTACTTTTAGATTCTGAGGGAATCTCTGTCTGTCCTAATTATTACTTTCCCTAAATCCTGTCTGTATGTCAAGAATAATTCTTCCCAGGGTAAAACCTCAAAAAAAGAAGCTGAAGCAGAAGTGGAAGAGGAGGAGGAGGAGGAGGAGGAGGAGGAGGAGGAAGAAGAAGAAGAAGAAGAAGAAGAAGAAGAAGAAGAAGAAGAAGAAGAAGAAGAAGAAGAAGAAGAAAGGGGAAGAGAATGTGGAAGAGGAGGAGAGGTAGTGGTTATATAGAAGACACCAAAGAGCAGGACTGTGTGGGAGGCTTAGGCAGCCCATCACTCTCTCCTGCGGGGTCGTGTGGACATTAGGGATCCCAGGATTCTGGGCAGAGTTAGCACAGCTCCCAGGGGACAGTCTCAGGCTTCACACCCCTGGGGCCCCCGCAGGAAGGACCCTGGTGTTTCCATCAGGGGAGGGACCAGCCTCCTGACCCAGGGGAGAGGCTCAGCCTGCGCCCATTCTGCTGTCAGCCTGACGTGGGGAGCAAGGGAGCCCTAAGGACTGAGCCACGTGCGGATGGGGTGTGGTTGTACCATGAATGGAGGGGAGGAACGTGACGCAGCCTTGGGGTTCACTTCACCCAGGAGAACAGCTGTGACTCGGAGCTCAGATCCGTCCACAGGGGACGCAGGCACCTGGTCCTGCCCTGTCGTTCAGCTGCTGGTGAGGACCCGAGGACAGTCCTCAGGACGGAAGGTGGAGGAGATGCTCTCCCAGGCTTGGGGTGGGCTTCCTACAAACCCGGTCCGGGCACAGGGATCCATGGGGTTGGCTTCCCACAAAATGGGATCCATCCGCGTCAGAGCGCCCTCTGCTGGTCAGGACAGGAACGCCCCGCCAGCTTACTCAGTGGCCCTCCCTCAGACCCACCTCAGGAGTGCTGGAAACTGCCCTGCTCCCTGGGGTTCCCTGCTCTGCCTGACACATGAATGGCCCAATGAGCAGTAACCTCCGCCGGGCGGGGAGAGATGTGAGTGGGGATAACGTCGCTCCTCTTTGGAGACGTCCCAGCCCCTCCCCGCAGACAGATCCACCTGTGCCTCAGGTGACGTGACACTGGCATCTCTATGTGAGGACAGGGTCCAGGAACCTTGTCCCTGTGACCATAGACTCAGGTACCCCAGCTCATCATGGATGGCACATCCCTGCCCACAGCTCAGGAGCAAACACCAGCCAGGTGAGGTCTTCCTTATGTCCCACCTCGGGGCAGAGAGCAGGGGAGGAGGGAAAGCCAGGAGAGGAGATGGAACTGGGTGGTCGTCCCAGGGGGCAGGTCAGGGGCTGCCCCACCTGGATCTGAGCTGCTTCTGCTCCCTCTGCTGGGCGGGGGGTGGGGGGGCATGTGCTGGGGAGTGTCCCAGAGAGTGATTCCTGCCAATGATGGCTTCCCGCCCCTCTGTGTCCTAGAGACACCGACAGGGAGGGACCCCAGCACGGGGCTCCCTGTGGATCTGAGACAACTGTAGGGTGGCCAGGGCCACTGAGCGGCTCAGTCCAGAAAGATGGACTCTGGGTCTCTGGAAGGGTCTCTCTGGACGTATGAGACCCAGACCCTTTAGAGGGAGACGTGGGCAGAGCCCTCCCCCTGCAGGAAGAGGGCAGCCCAGGCCCAGGCCCAGGCCTGGCGCTCAGGTCTCAGCCCAGGGAGGAGTCTGGAGCAGAGTCGCTCAGTGTGGGGGCTCCCCCTCTCCCTGGGGCTCCTCTCTCCATCTCACAGCCTGCTGAGTCCTCCTTCCCGGATACACATGACGCAGCCGCCCTGCTCTCTCCCATTGGGTGTCTGCTTCCAGGTCAGACCATCTCCAAGAGCCGCTGGGACTCAGATGGTCAAGGGACACCGAGATGCAGGTCCAGAGGGCCCCCACCTTCCTCCTGCTGCTCTGGGTGATTCTGGTCCTGACCCCCAGTTGGGCCCGTGAGTTCAGGGTCAGAGGGGGCGGCTGAGCGGGGAGGAGCATGGGGACCCGGAGGGGGAGCGGGCCTGGAAAGGCGCATGTCCAGCCGGACCTGCCCCCCGTCCGCCCCCCAGGCCCCCACTCCCTGAGGTATTTCGACACCATCGTGTCCCGGCCCGGCCGCGGGGAGCCCCGGTACCTCTCCGTCGGCTATGTGGACGACACGCAGTTCGTGCGGTTCGACAGCAACTCAGCTAGTGGGAGGATGGAGCCGCGGGCGCCATGGATGCAGCAGCCGTGGGTGGAGCGGGAGGACCCGGGGTATTGGGACAGGGAGACTCTGAGGGCCAAGAACACCGCACAGGCTTTCCGAGAGGCCCTGCAGACCCTGCGCGGCTTCTACAACCAGAGCGAGGAAGGTGAGCTGTGCGCCGGGCCCATCATGACTCCCCTCCCCACGGACGGGCGGGGGACACCCTCAGGGTCCAGGTAGGGCCACTCCACATCGCGCTTGGACCCACCCTGCCCCCCACCCCCACCCCCACCCTCGGGAGGAGCCCGCGGGGACTGTGACCAGATTTCACGGTCACTTTTAGATTCTTTCCCCGCGGGGTGGGCAGGGCGGGCTGACCTCCGGGCGGGGTCAGGGTCTCACACCTTCCAGAGGATGTCTGGCTGCGAGGTGGGACCCAATGGGCGCTTCATCCGTGGGTACAATCAACACGCCTATGATGGCACCGACTACATCGCCCTGAACGAGGACCTGACCTCCTGGACCGCGGCCGACACGGCGGCTCAGATCACAAAGCGCAACTGGGAGGCGGTGGGTAAGGCAGAGCGTTGGAGGAGCTTCCTGCAGGGCCTTTGTGTGGACTCACTGCGCATGTACCTGGACAAAGGGAAGGAGACCCTGCAGCGCGCAGGTACCAGGGGCCCTGGGGTTGCCCCCTCTCCTTAGACAGGACAGGGGGTCTGTGCATGACGACCATCTTCAGGGTCATGCAGGGGGTCCCACAAGATGTCCAGGTGATGATACAGAGGGACTCCCCCTCCTCTCAAGAACAGGTAGGGTGCAGTCTCTCCCAGGGTGGAGGGAGACCCCCTGCAATAACCCATCAGCGGTTCCCATGGACCCTGTAAGAGCTCTGGGGCCCTCTGGGACCTTCTCTCTCAGGCCTTGTGCACTGCCCCACACCCCCTGTGTCTGAGGCCTGACCCCAGCTTTTCTGAGTAACATGACCTCCACCAAGGTCAGGACATTTTCTCCCCTCAGAGACCTGCCTCCTGCCCTTGGCTGTGTCTCTCTGATTCTAGAAATTTCTAAAGACTAGGAGGTCCTTCCAGGTGTCTCTGTCCAGGCTGCTGTGTGTGCTGTGTGCTCCCTCCCCACCCAGGTGTCTGTCCACTCTCAGGATGGTCACATGGGCGCTGCTGGAGTGTCCCATGGAGGATGCAAAGTTCCTGCATGTTCTCCCCTTCCCTCAGATCCTCCAAAGGCACACGTGAGCCACCACCCCATCTCTGCCCGGGAGGTCACCCTGAGGTGCTGGGCTCTGGGCTTCTACCCTGCGGACATCAGCCTGACCTGGCAGCGTGACGGGGAGGACCAGACCCAGGACATGGAGCTGGTGGAAACCAGGCCTTCGGGGGATGGGACCTTCCAGAAGTGGGCGGCCGTGGGGGTGCCCCCTGGAGAGGAGCACAGATACACATGCCATGTGCAGCACGAGGGGCTGCTCGAGTCTCTGACCCTGAGATGGGGTGAGGAGAGCCGTGGGCACAAAGCTTCTTCTCAGGGCAGCGGGGCCCTGGGAAACCTCAGTAGGGTCGAGCTTGAGGCCTGGGGTCAGAGGCCTCACCCTCCCTTCCCTTCTCCTCCCAGAGCCTCCTTCACACACCTTCATCTTCATCATCCTGGGCATCGCTGTGGGCCTGGTCCTCCTTGGAGCTGTGGCTGGAACTGTGATGTGGGGGAGGAGGCGCTCAGATGGGCAGGGGTGGGTCTGAGTGTTCACTCTAGGTAGTAAGAGTGCCCAGGGCACTGATGTGTTTCTCTGGGCTTCCAAAGGGGAGACCTGTCATGGGGAGGTGTTAGCAGAGGGGGTGCTGGGCGGTGGGGAGTCTGTGGGACACTGTGAGCATGAAGTGGGTTTGAGAATGTCACCAGTCACAGCCACTGCCCTGAACCTGCTCATGATGATTGTCCTCCACAGCGTGAGGCCGCTGCCGTGTGGGGACTGAGTGATGGAAGGTGTGTTCCTGCTCCCACTTCCTGACTCAGGAACCTCTGATTAGGGGCTGGCCCCGCCCTACCCCCCACACTTTCCTGTCAGCAGAGGCAGTTGGGCCCTCACTATAACTGTCTTTACTTCCTCATGCTCTGAGCTGCAAGCTGTTCCTTCCACAATGAAATGAGGTTCTGCAGATGACTCTTTATTTCTTGCCATGAAGGGATGGTGGGTAAATTAAAGAAGAAAATCCTACATTTTTAGGAAAATAAATATCAACACCAAAAACTTTGCAGAGCTCGTGTTTGCTGTGCTGAGCTGTCCCAGGTGTGGGAGGGAAGGTTTTGAAGACTGAGTATGGTCGGGGTTTGTGCCCTGAGGGTGCTCAGTGCATCGTGGTCTTTGACGTGGTCACTCCTCGGCTGGGTCACATCTCTGCTCCTCTGACTTGTCCCTCAGGTGACCCCTGTCCCACCAGGACCTGTGGTCACAGGGACCCCCATCCTCCAAACCTTGTCACGTGTCCTAATGCAGCGCATTTCCAGGACCCTGGACAGCGAGCCCTCCTGGTGCAGGTCAGCCTGGGCTCAGGCCTGGATGGGGCCCAGCACCCATCCTCTGGGTATCTGTTATTTCTTTGCTCTTGTGGACATGATGCCCCTTCCTGCTTCCATGTGTGGGTTATGGTCTCATTCTCTGTTGTCCCCATCTGACAGTTGCAGGAGGCATGTTCCCCGGTCCCTGCACACAGGCCTCTGTGGTTGGAGAGATGGGGTTCAGGCTCCTCCTGCTCTGCCTCCTTCCTGGGCCTGAACCTCACAACCCTCTGATTAGCGTGGTCTTTCTGGGGTCCAGCCCCCACCCCAATATCCAGGCCCCTCAGCCAAGAGTCATCTCATCAGCATCCCAAAGGCACCTGTGCCTCAGCAGGTGCCCAGGATTTAGGCGCTCAGTGCTAAGAGCCAGGGGCAAAGAAGAGATACTTTCTCTCATCCCACACGTCTCTGCCCAGAGACCCATGAATAGCCAACCCATCCCAATAGTTAAGGATGCTGGCACTTTACTAGAGTCCACTCACTCATGAACAAAAGTCCATTCCATCCTCCTGTTGAGGATGGTTACATGGTCCACACATGTATGGAAACTGCCCTCAGTTTTAGCCAGAGGGGAAAGTCAAGTTCAGCCATCATGTGATATTGGTGCCCACCTCCCAGGAGAACAGTAAGGAAAGAGTGAAACAAAGTCAATTGTTAGCAGGAAGTGGGGCTCATGGTATCTCTGATATATTCCTGGTTAGGGGTGAATTGTTTCAAATACTTTGAAAATGCGCTGGCAGCACTCACTACCTCCAGCATTAGACATTCCTCACCACACCCAGTGTCCCAGCAATTCTGCTCATGGTCATATCCCCAATAGACACACATACATATGTGTGCCAGAACATATGGAGAACTTACTCAGAGCTGCACAGTTTGCAAAATCTGCATATAAGACGAATGCACATGAGCAGTAGAGGAGGATTGTGGTGTGTTCATAGGAGAGAACCCTGCAGCACTGAGCGTGGATCCGCTACAACCACAAGAGGCACTGGGAGGAGGAGGACATGGTGTGGAGTGGGAGCAGGTGCAGGGAGGCGGCCACTGTCACAATCCCTTCTCCCAAAAGCGGATGGAACTCACCTGTGGGGTAGAAATCTAGGGAGGGGTGAGCCGGGATGGGGCCAGTGTGTGACCAAATAAAACTGAAGAGGGTCCGCTGAGGACTGGAATGTTCTGTGTGTGCTGTGGGTCCCAACCCTCACCCTGTGTAATGTCACTGTATGGATAGGATTTGTCCACCTCTCTCACCGTGTGATCCTTCATCTTTTCATCCATTATTAAAATTTTGTCTTTTAATTTCACCCAATTTCCTATTTGTTCTGGTTCCTTCTCACTTTTCGATTCTGAGGGAATCTCTGTCTGTCCTAATTATTACTTTTCCTAAATCTTGTCTGTATGTCAAGAATAATTCTTTCCAGGGTAAAACCTCAAAAAAAGAAGCAGAAGTTGAAGAAGAAGAGGAAGAGCTGGCGGAAGAAGAAACAGGAAGAGAATGTGGAAGAGGAGAAGCGGTAGTGGCTATATAGTGAGACACCAAAAAGCAGAACTCTGTGGGTGACTAAGGCACCCCATCACGCTCTCCTGCGGGGTCCGGTGGATATCAGGGATCCCAGGACTCTAGGAAGAGTTTGCACAGCTCCCAGGGGACAGTCTCCAGGCTTCACACCCCTGGAGCCCCCGCAGGCAAGGACCTTGGCATTTCCATCAGGGGAGGGACCAGCCTCCTGACCCAGGGGAGAGGCTCAGCCTGCGCCCATCCTGCTGTCAGCCTGACGTGGGAGCAAGAGAGCCCTGAGGACGGAGCCACGTGGGGATGGGTTGTGGTTGTACAATGAATGGAGGGGAGGAACGTGAGGCAGTCGTGGGGTTCAGTTCACCCGGAGAACAGCTGTGACTCGGAGCTCAGACCTGTCCACCGGGGACGCAGGCACTGTGTCCTGTCCTGTCCTGTCCTGTCATTCATCTGCTCCTCAAGACCATCTGGTTTATTGCCTAATTACCACTAATCCGCAGTGGCTGAATGTGATGATATTGGAGGTAAGGTTTCTCCTTTCAGTGTCTCCCCAGAGTCTCCATACAGAAAATCCACCCTCCTTCCTGTCTGAGGTAAGCTCTAAAAAACCTGTTCCCAGGATTCATCCACCATCCATCCATACACCCAAATATCCAAGCACCCCTCTATCCACCCACACACCCATCCATCCAACATTCATCCAACCATCCATCCAACCACCCTCTATCCAACCATGCACCCATACACCCATCAATTCATCCACTCATACACACACCCATCAATTCATCCACCCACCCATCCATCCATCCACACATCCATCCACCCATCTACCCATCCATCCATGCATCTATCCATCCATTCATCAATCAATCAATCCACCCATTTATGCATCCATCCACCCACCATCCACTTATCCATACTTCCATCCATCCATCCACCCATCGACCCATCCATCCATCAACCCATTCACCTACCCATCCATCCATCCACCCATCCATCCCTGAATCCATCCATGCACCAATCCATGCATCCATCCACCCATTAATCCATCATGCATTCATCGCCCATCCACCGATCCATTCAACGATCCATCCATCCACCCATCCATCCATCCACCATCCATGATTCACCCATCCACCCATCCAACCCACCATCCACTCATCCATACTTCCATCCATCCATCCACCCATCGACCCATCTATCCATTCACCCATCCATCCATCCACCCATGCATCAATCCATCCATCCATCCACCAATCCATGCATCCATCCACCCATCCATACATTCATGCATTCATCGCCCATCCCCCAATCCATCCACCCATTCATTCATCCACCCATCCATCCATCCACCCATCCATATATCCACCCATCCACCCTTGCATCTATCCATCCATCCATCCATCCAAAAAATCCATGTATCCATCCATCCATGCATCCATCCACCCACCATCTATTATTCACCCATCCACACATCCACCCCACGATCCACTTATCCATACTTCCATCCATGCATCCACCCATGGACCCATCTATCCATTCACCCATCCATCCATCCACCCATGCATCAATCCATCCATCCATCCATCCATCCACCCATCCATCCACCCATCCATACATCCATGCATTCATCACCCATCCACCGATCCATCCACCCATCCATCCATCCACCCACCATCCATTAATCACCAATTCACTCATCCAACCCACCATCCACTCATCCATACTTCGATGCATCCATCCACCCATCGAATCATCCATCTATCCACCCATCCATCCATCCATCCACCTGTACATCAATTCACCCATCCATCCATCCATCCAGCCAGCCAGCCAGCAATCCATGCATCCACCCATTCATCCATCCATCCACCCATCCATCCATGCATGCACCCATCCACCCATCCATGCATTCATTGTCCATCCACCGATCCATCCAACCACCCTCCATCCATCCATCCATCCATCCACCCATCCATCCATCCACCATGCATCTATCTATCCATCCATCCATCCATGCAACCATCCACCCACCATCCACTCATCCATACTTCCATCCATCCACCCATCCACACATCCATGCACCCATCCACCCATCACACCATCCATGCATTCATCACCCATCCACCCACCCATCCATCCACCCATCCACCTGTACATCAATTCATCCATCCATCCATCCATCCATCCATCCATCCATCAAGCAATCCATGCATCCATCCATTCATCCATCCATCCACCCATCAATCCACCCACCCATCCATCCATCCATGCACCCATCCACCCATCCATCCATCCATGCATTCATCGTCCATCCACCGATCCATCCAACCACCCTCTATCCACCCATCCAACCATCCACCCATGCATCTATCCATCCATCCATCCATCCATGCATCCATCAATCCATCCATCCATGCATCCATCCACCAACCATCCATTATTCACCCATCCACCCATCCACCTCACCATCCATCCATCCATCCATCCACCCATCGAACCATCAATCCATCCACCCATCCATCCATCCATGCATCCATGCATTCACCACCCATCCACCGATCCATACAACCACCCTCTATCCACCCATCCATCCATCCATCCACCCATGCAGCCATCCATCCATCCATCCATCCATGCATCCATTCACCCACCATCCATTATTCACCTATCCAGCCATCCACCCCACCATCCACTCATCCATATTGCCATCCATCCATCCATCCACCAATCCACCCATCCATCCATCCAACCCTTATATGTAGAGAGGCCTCTGTATATGCTTCCTGGTGGCATGCTGCTTGTGTAATGGAGACAGTCAGAACACCTTCTCTCCAACAGCTAATGTGCTCCGGGGTGAGGGTGGCCCATACACCTGGAGGCCCAGGTTCAATTCCCTCTTAGGGCACATGCCCTGGTGTCTGACTTGATCCTCAGTAGGGGGCCTGTAGGAGGCAACTGATCTATGTTTCTATCTCCCTCTCCCTCTCCCTCTCTTTCTCTCTAAATGTCTTTAAAGCAAAGAAACAAATGAAACCCCCGCTCTCCTGGTGTGCACAGTGGGAGAGGAAGGACAGGGAGTAATGAGGAGCGCACAGCGGGGACGCACATGGGCTGTACCTCATCAGCCGTGGCAGCTGTGGCCTGGGAGAAGCCTTCCACTGTCCCCAGCCTGTGTCCTTCCCTTCTGTGGGCTGACTGTGCTCAGCTGACCCTCTTCTGCTCCTGTGACAGAGGCTGAGGCGGGACCATGGGAGGCCTCCCTGGACTACAACGTTCTAGAGGGTCCCTGGCTGGGCTGTAGCTGGGCTCCTGGCATGAGTGCCAGTTCTCGCTGATGGTGTGAGAGCAGGAACAGGCAGAGCTGAGTGAACCGTCCCACAGAGATGGCACTGGGCCCGAGGTACTGGAAACCTGCGTGGTTTGTTCACCCGTGTCTCCCTAGCAAACCACTGGAAAGGGGGTGAAATAGATGGGAAGAAGCAGACTTTCCAGATGAAATCAGTTCCACACATTGTAAACCAGGAAGGGCCCGTGGGCGGGGCCAATGGGAGCCCCTTTGGAAGTGCCAACCCAGTCCCCCGCAGGGGAGGGAGGCAGGGGAGGGAGGCGGTGGAGGAAACATGGGGCCTGGGATGAACCAGGTGGGGGAATGACTGCAGAGTGAGGAGAGGAAAGGTGCCAGGGCGCCCTCTGGGCCTCCCGCTGGCTACATGCACCTCCCGCCCATGGGCATGGCCTGAGGCAATAGGAGGTGTGCTCCGGGCCAGGGCACCAGCCCCAGAGGAAAGAAGCCTCAGAAGGCCTTCTCCTTCCCCTGAGCCCACAGCGCAGGGAGCTGGTGGAGGACCTGCCACGGGAGAGAGCAGGGCGTGAGCGCAGGCTGACTCTGGCCCTGAGTGCACACACATCCCGCTCCTCCGCCAGGGCCTGGGCGCGGGGCCCATGGCTGGTGTCCAGGAGACGCTGCAGAGCAGCTCTGTGCCTGCGGTCACTCTATGGCACAGGCCGCCTCACAGCCCTCCCGGGAAACCTGCTGACTGTCCGCGCTCTTCCCGAGGGCCGGCGTCTTATTCAATGTGGAGGGGGTTTGTCTGTCTGTCTGTCCTGTACAAGGATGAGTCAGATCTCACCTAGTAAATGTATCATTGGGTCATGGTTCCTGAGGGAATTAGTGTGAGTGTGTGTGTGTGTGTGTGTGCCATCTCCTGTGAGTGTCACGTAGGTGCATGTGGGGTGCGCTCACACCTTTAGCGCCAATAAACACAGGACAGAGCAGGGCGGGCTGGGGACACACCGCTCCCTCCTCCCGTCCCTCCTCCCGCGGGGGCACCGCCAGCCCCTAGGACCGGCCTCTGCAGACACCAGGGCGGCAGGGGCAGGGCTGCCTCGTGAGCGCCTGCGGCCTGGGGTCCGAGAAGGGGCAGCAGAACCGGGTCCAATTCTGTCCCTTCAGCCCTGCCCACAACTACGACCCGGCCCCCCACTAAGGCCTCAGCGCTGCCAGGGCCGCCCGGCGTCGGTGGGCTGGGCCGAGGGGCAGGAGCGGCAGCGCTGGCCTCGGGGGGTCACCGGGAGCGGGGGGGGGGGGGGGCACCGGCCCAACCTCAGCCCCGGCGGGGCGGGCGCAGAACCAGCTCCACCCGCGGCGCCCGGGCGCCTCTCCGGAAGGGCTCCCGCCTTGGCCCCGGGGACACCGCCCCGCTGCTCCCTGGGCACCAGGTCTGGGGGGCCCCAGCCCCTGGCACCCTATGTCTGTGCGGGCCCCACCCTGAGCCCCACTCCCCTCCGCCCTCCCCGCGGCTCCGCCTCCCCCAGGGCTGGCCTCCGCCCCGGGACCCCGAACCCCGACTGGCCGTGGCCCAGGAGCCGAGGACGGACTGCCGGCCGCGGGGGAGGGATGGCGGGTCCAGGAGGGACGGCGGGCGGCCGGGGACCCGCAAAGGCGGCTGCGCGTCCCCAGCGCCGCTGTGGGCTGAGTCCCGGGCTGTCCCTCCGCCGCCCCCTCCGGGGAGGTTCCTGGTCGCCCTGCGCCCCGCGGCGCCTCCCCGCGTCCCCGGCGCCGGGTCCCAGGAGGCGGGTCCGGGAGCTGCGTGCGCGGGGCCGTCTCCACGGACGCGCAGGGGACGGGCCTGCGCGGGGCGATCGCGAGCCCCAGAGGCGCGGTCGGGGGTCCGAGAGCAGGAACCCCTCCACGGGGGCGGGGTCCGCACACAGGCGCCCCCCCAGCAGGTCGCCCCGCGCTGCAGCCTCCCGGCTGGAGGCCAGGGGGGGGGGGACGCAGCTGCAGACACCCCTGCCCCCGCCCTCCCCTCTGCCCCGCCCCGTGGGCACCCGCCCCGGCCCCGCAGCAAGGCCGCCAGCCCCGGCTCCTGGGGAGCACCCCTCTTTCTGAGGGAGGGGGGCCGCACCCCGCTGAGCACAGTCTCCAGGGAGAACAGCAGCCGCCCTGACCAAGGCCCCTGAGGACGGAGGGCGGGGCCCGGGGCCTCCCGCACAGCCCGGGGCGCGGGGGGTCCTGGGAAAGGGGCGCCCGTGGGGCCAGGCCCCGGGTGCTCACGCTCAGGAGGGAGGCATGTCCATTGTGGGGACACACACCCCTTAGAGAGGAAACCGGCAAACACACCCCCACTTTACAGCCGGGGGGCGGGGCCGGGGCGGGGCCGGGGGAACGTGCGCTCTGCTGCCCCCTGGCGGCGCCCGGAGGTGCGGGCGCAGCAGCCGCGTCCCTCCCGCGGGGCGTCCGCCCAGGAGACTCCCACCAGGGCGGCCGCGCAGGAGCCGCTTTACAGGCCCAGGAGCTCCGGGGGGGGGGGGGGTCCCCGTCAGCTAACGGGGCTCCGCACACTCCGGCTGCCCAGCGGGCGAGGGGCTGCGGGAGGCAGAGGGCACAGGGGTCCGAGGCCCCACGTCCACGGGTGTCTTGGCCTCGGGGCCCCAGCCCCCCCTCCTCCCCGCGCAGCCTCCTGGGGCAGAAGGAAACCAGGGGTGGGGACCGGGGCCCCAAAGGGAAGAGGAGCCCCAGCGCCGCCCCCTCCGGGGACCCGTCCTCAGGGCCAGGCCGGTGGGGGGGCCGCCGGGCTGGGCCGCGGGCGCCGCGGAGGGAGCCCGGGCCGCGGGCCGCCCCCGGACGGAGCCGGGCCGTGAGCGCCCGGCAGACGGGCCGCTCTGCGCCGGGGACGTGGCGGGGCGGCCGGACGAGCCGCGGGGCCCGCACAGCCCGGCCCGGAGCGCAGCCCTGCGGGGAGGGGAGGGGAGGGCGGCTCCGGGCGGCCGACCCGGAGGGCAGCGAGCGGTGCGCCGGGAGCCGGGAGCCCGCCCCGGGCCGCCCCGGCCGCTGGGGAGGGAGGAGGCTCCGGAGCGCCGTCCCCGCGGCCGCCCCGGGGCTCAGGCCGAGCTCACCGGCCGCTGAGCTGCGAGCGGCCGCGGGGCTGCGGGCCGAGCGGGCCCGGCCGCGGGGAGGCCCGGCCCCGGAGGCCCCTGCGGACCCGCGGGCGGCGGCGGCGCTGGGCGCGGGGGCCGCGGGCCGCGTGGGGGGCTGAGGGCGGCCGCGGGGCGGGGACGGGGGGGCAGAGGCACCCGAGCCTCAGGCTGCCGGTGTGGCCTCCGCCTGAAGGTGACGGGGACCCCTGCGCCCCGCTGCCGCTCAGGACCCGGGGCCCCCGGGGCGGCGGCCGTTCCCTCCGCGGGGAGCCCGCAGCCCGGACCCGCCCGGCCCGCGTCCTGCCCGCGTTGGGGGGCGGGTCCGGGACTCGGCCTCGCAGCCCATGAGGGGCCTCCTCCCGGGGGTGCGGGGAGGGACCCGGAGCAGAAGGGCCCGGATACACCGGGGACACGGCCCGCACCCCGGGTCTCAGCGGCAGCGGCGGAGATGCAGGCGGAGCCGCGCAGCGCCCCCTGCGGGCCGGGCCTGGGCAGCGGGAGGCGGCCGCCGCCCCGGGGCGCACAGGGACCCGCTGGCTGGGTGCGGACCTCACCCTGGGGCCGCCGGCCGGTCCCCCAGGCCCTGGCCCCGGGGCGTCCCTGTTCGCATGGGAGCCCGTGGAGGACGCGGGGCCCACAGCCCTGTCCCGGGGCCCGTGTGCCCGCCTCCCGCTCCCCCTGCCCCGCCTCCGCCCCTCCGGGCTGTGGCCGGCTCACCGTGAAGACCCCACACGTGCCATCACCCACGGGCGGTGCCCACCCAGACCCCTCGGCGCCCTGCCAGCACCCGCCCCCACCCCGCCGCCTCCGGGCCCGGCTCCAGCTGCGGCCGCTGCCGAGGGCCGGGGCCGGGCCGCCCGTGCCCGCCGCCTCCTGGGTCCTGTCGTCTCTCCTTTGGAGGAAAGTAGTTTGTCCCTGGCAGCGGCCTCCCGCCTGCAGGGCCCGCGCCTGCTGGGCTGCAGCGGCGCTGGCCTGGGTGTCCCCGGGCGCTGGCCGGACCGGATGGGCACGGGGAGGGGCATCCGTGGTCACTCGGTGCCAAACAGGGAGCCGGAGGGGCTGGAGGCCCCGGGACGCCAGGGTGCAGGCCGGGCAGGTGTGCCCGCTGCCCGGGGCCCAGGGGTCGGGCAGGGACTTCGCTCAGAGACGCTGGGGGCAGGAGCCCAGCCCTTCCCGCCTCCGGTGCCAACTCGGCTGCAGACCCAGCGTGCCTGTTCCCTCGAGGGGCACTCCATGCCCACACCTGCTCCCCACCAGCCCCGGGGCATCTGGGGGTGCAGGGCCTGCCCAGAGGGGGTGCCGGGCCCCTGCTCCTGGTTCGTGGCCTCTGGGCCAGGGGGAGGCGGCAGCCAGGCTCCCGGGAGCTCCGCAGGCAGCACGCCGCCCCGTCCCGGACGCCGGGCATGAACGGGGCATCTGCACTGGGCTCGGGCCCCACAGGCCCCGTCCTGGGGGCAGGGCAGGGACAGGCCGGGGCCGGTGGGTT
The DNA here is from genome assembly GCA_963924515.1 of Vespertilio murinus. Classification (NCBI taxonomy): domain Eukaryota; kingdom Metazoa; phylum Chordata; class Mammalia; order Chiroptera; family Vespertilionidae; genus Vespertilio; species Vespertilio murinus. The sequence goes on along the minus strand of OZ004716.1, from coordinate 49,797,412 downwards.
TCTCAGGCTCCTGTTGGCGGGAACGTGCCAGGCGGCCCTGCTGGGGGCTGTGTTTCTGGGGCGTCGGAGCCAAAGAGCCCGCTTGGGGGGCGGGGGCCCCTCGACCAGAGCGGGTGGGTGTGCGGGCAGCCCTGGCGTCTGCTGGGGATCGATCACCTGTGGGGGGCCCGCAGCTGGACGGAGGCCACAGGGTCCTGGCTGTTTGCCCTGGGCGCCGGGCGAGGCGTGCGCCCCCCGGGTGTTTGGGGGTGTGAGTGGCGGTGGGGTCCCTGCCCGGCGCCCCTCCCCGGAGCCTGCGGAGTCCCCAGAGGAGGTGCTGGTCCTGGTCCCACCTGGCCTGCCAGACGCCACGCCCACACACGGACGCGGCAACGCCTCTCACTCCCATTGGCTGAACCTTTTGTACAGCAGCCAATCAGCGTCCCCGCGGCTCCCGGTTATAAGTCCTCCGCGGAAGCGCCCGGACTCAGATGCTCCCCAAACGGCCAGGATGCGGGTGCAGAGGCCCCCCACCCTCCTCCTGCTGCTCTCGGGGGCGCTGGTGCTGACCCCCGGCCGGGCCGGTGAGTGCGGGTCGGAGGGGCGGCTGTGCGGGGAGGACCGCGGGGACCGGCGGGGCGCGGGCCCGGGAACGCGCGTGTCCAGCCCGGCCTGCCCCCCGTCCCCCCCAGGCCCCCACTCCCTGACCTATTTCGCCACCGCCGTGTCCCGGCCCGGCCGCGGGGAGCCCCGGTACCTCGCCGTCGGCTACGTGGACGACACGCAGTTCGTGCGGTTCGACAGCGACGCTGAGAATCCGAGGGCGGAGCCGCGGGCGCCGTGGATGCAGCAGCCGTGGGTGGAGCAGGAGGACCCGGGGCGTTGGGACCGGCAGACCCGGATGTTCGGGGCAGCGGCACAGACTTACGGAGAGAACCTGCGGAACCTGAGCCGCTCCCACAACCAGAGCGAGGACGGTGAGCCGCGCACCAGGCCTGTCACGACCCGCCTGCCCACGGAGGGGCCAGGATCGCCCCGAGGGTCCGGGTCCCAGTGTCACCCCAGGTGGTGGGATCCGCCTTGACCCAATCCCCCGCGCCCTGTCCCCGGGGGGACAGCCCGCAGGGACTGAGACCCAATTTCAGTTTTAGATTCAGTCCCTGCTGGGCTGGCCTGGAGGGGCTGAAGTCCAGGGGACCGGGTCAGGGTCTCACACCCTCCAGGTCAAGTACAGCTGCGACCTGGGACCCGATGGGCGCCTCCTCCGCGGGTATGAGCAATTCGCCTACGATGGCACCGAATACATCGCCCTGAACGAGGACCTGACCTCCTGGACCGCGGCCGACAAGGCGACTCAGATCACAAAGCGCAAGTGGGAGGCGGAGAGTGTGGCCCAGCAATACCGTAGCCACCTGGAGGGCCTGTGTGTGGACTCACTGCGCATGTACCTGGACAAAGGGAAGGAGACGCTGCAGCGCGCAGGTACCAGGGGACCTGGGGCCGCCCCCTCTCCCCGGGGCTGGGGCTCATACAAGGAGACAGGACAGGGGTCAGTGACTGACACCCCTCCTCGGGGTGTTGGAGTGGGGCCCCCAGGATGTCTAGGTGAGGTTCCAGAAGAACTCCCCTTACTCTCAGGAACAGGTAGGGGTGCAGGCTCCCCTGGGGTGCAAATAGATCTCCTGCAATAACTCATAAGCGGTTCCTGGGACCCACGGGGACCTTCTCTCTCAGGCCTTTTGCACTGCCCCACACCCCCTGTGTCTGAGCCTGACCCCAGCTTTTTTGAGTCCGTGGCCTCCACCCAGGTCAGGACCACAAATCCATTTTCTCCCCTCAGAGACATGCCTCCTGTCCTGGGCTGTGTCTCTCTGATTCTGGAACTTTCTGTAGACCATGAGGTCCTTCCAGGTGCCTCTGTTCCAGGCTGGTGTGTGTGCTGTGTGCTCCCTCCCCACCCAGGTGTCTGTCCACTCTCAGGATGGTCACATGGGCGCTGCTGGAGTGTCCCATGGAGGATGCAAAGTTCCTGCATGTTCTCCCCTCCCCTCAGACCCTCCAAAGGCACACGTGACCCACCACCCCGTCTCTGCCCGGGAGGTCACCCTGAGGTGCTGGGTGCTGGGCTTCTACCCTAAGAACATCAGCTTGACCTGGCAGCGAGACGGGGAGGACCATACCCAGGACATGGAGCTGGTGGAGACCAGGCCTTCGGGGGACGGGACCTTCCAGAAGTGGGCGGCCGTGGGGGTGCCCCCTGGAGAGGAGAAGACATTCGAGTGCCAAGTGCAGCACGAGGGGCTGGCCGAGTCCCTGACCCTGAGATGGGGTGAGGAGGGCGGTGGGCACAGAGCCTCTTCTCAAGGCAGTGGGGCCCTGGGGGACCTCAGTGGGGTCCGGACTGAGGCCTGGGGTCAGAGCGCTCACCCCCCCTTCCCTACTCCTCCCAGAGCCGCCTCCTCACACCTTCATCCCCATCATCCTGGGCATCGCTGGGGGCCTGGTCCTGCTGGGAGCTGTGGCTGGAGCTGTGATGTGGGGGAGAAGGCACTCAGGTGGGCAGCGTGGGGTCTGAGTGTGCACTCTAGACAGTGACAGCGCCCAGGGCTCTGATGTGTCTCTCATGGGTTCTAATGGGGAGACCTGCTGTGGGGAGGGATGGGAAGAGGGGGCACTGGGCATTGGCGAGTCTGGGGGACACTGTGATCATGAAGTGGTTTGAGAATGTCACCAGTCACAGCCACTGCCCTGAACCTGCTCATGATGATTGTCCTCCACAGCGTGAGGCCGCTGCCTTTTGGGGACTGAGTGATGGAAGGTGTGTTCCCGCTCCCACTTCCTGACTCAGGACCCTCTGATGGCGGCTGTCTCCACCCTGCACCCCCACCACACACACTTTCCTTTCAGCAGAGGCGGTTGGGGCTTCCCAGTCCCCATCCCTCCCTTTCCTCCCTGGGGCTCTGAGCTGCCACTTCCTGCTCCGGATGGAAATGAGATGCTGATGTGACTGTTCATTTTTTGCCAAGGAGGCCTGTGGGGTATTTAAATTGGAAGCTCCTAAATTCTGAAGAGAAATAAATTGAAGCTCCAGGAACTTTCCAGTCACGTGTGTTTGCTGTGCTGGGCCTGTGGCCGGCTGGACGGGAGGGGCGGTGAGGACAGAGTGTCAAGTCAGGGCCTGGGCCTGGTCAGTGCTCAGTGCATCATGGGATTTGATGCAGTCACTCCTTGGCCAGGTCACCTCTCTGCTCCTCTGACCTTGTCCCTCAGGGGAACCCTGTCCCACCAGGACCTGTGGTCACAGGGACTCCCCTCCCCCAGGCCTTGTCTCCTGTCCTAATGCAGCGCATCTCCAGCACCCTGGACAGGGAGCCCTCCTGGGGCAGGACAGCCTGGGCTCAGGCCTGAGCCCCCACCCCCTCCCCTGAATGCTTATGTCTTTGCTCTTGTGGACACTATGCCTGTTCTTGTCTTTCTGCAGGGGTTCTGGTCTCATTCTCTGGGTGTCCCCGTCTGACAGCAGCAGGAGGCAGGTTCCTTGTCAGTGTCCCGCAGGCCCAGGTCCCAGCACTGTGGTTGGAGAGATGGGTGTTCAGGCTTCTCCTGCTCTGCCTTCTTCTGGGGCCTGAAGGTTCCTACCCTCTGATCAGCTGGGTCTTTCTGGGCATCAGACCCCACATGACGCTCTCCAGGCCCCTCAGCCAAGACCCATCTCATCAGCATCCCAAAGACACTTGTCACTCAGGAGGTGCCCAGGGTTTAGGAGCTCAGTGACAGGAGCCAGGGGCAAAGAAGAGATATATTCCCTCATCCCACAGGTCTCTGCCCACACATCCATTAATAGCAAACGTTTTCCAATAGTTATGGATGCTGGCACCTTACTGGAGTCCCACCCACTCATGGACAAGAGTCCAGTCCATCCTTCTATTGAGGATGGTTACATGGTCCACACATGTATGAAAATGGCCCAAGAATCTCAGTCAGATGAGAAACTGAAATTCACCCACACTGTGCTATTGCTGCCCACCTCCCCCCATGGTGGAAATGACAGAGTCACGGAAAGTCAGCCGTTCACAGGCATGTGGACTCCTCTCTCATATCCTCCTGGTGGGAAAGTGCGTTGTGTCACACCTGGTGGGAAATGCATTGTCCGTACTCCCTGCTCCTAGAGACAGAGCAGGATGGGGTGTCGGGGAGTCTGAGGCTGAGCGTCCCCCATGGGAGGACAGGAGGTCACAGATGGGATGAGGGAGAGAGTGAAAGGCTCAGAAGGACAGATGGACTGAAAGCAGAGACGCCTGTTGGCAAACATGTGGAGGAAAGGGAAGCCTTACCCATGGTGGCGAGAACGTGCTTGTCCTCCAGAAAGAGATGCTCAGCCCTGACGTACCTCAAACCACCCAACTTCACCAATGGCTCCCTCTCACGGACTTGGCACTCCGGCCGTGCCCCCCAATCTTCTCCAATGGGGTGCCACACATGTGCTGTCACAGGGGGAACATTAGTCAAGATGCCAGCTGCCCCACTCCCCCTTTTGACAGAAGTAATAAAAGGAGAGGGTTGAATGAGGTCACAGGGGTCTCTCGGGTCTTGGAATTTTGGGGAAGTCACACTGCCCCATGGGACACCTGTACACGCGAGAACAGAGACTGGTAAGGTAAGTGAACCAACTCCTCTGGAGGCGTGAGGAAATCGGGATGGAGCCATGGATGCAGAGACACAAAGGTGGGAATGGAGCCTGAGAGTTTCTCCTCAGGGGACGCCGAGGGGAGCCGGTTGGCAGCTCTACCTGGACAGGAGTGAGGGGACCACGGGTCTCCCTTCCAATTAGAGACCCCACATGGCCCCCTGATAGAAGGGAACTTTCTTGCGATGCTTTGTGACCACTTATGACTGCCCAGAATGCTTTTCTTACTCTTGTGGACAGTGTAGGAGTTTCATAGAGAAAGCAGTTAACTCATCAAGTCCCCAGTAAATACGGACAAGAAACCTGTGCTGCGTCAGCCAAGCCAAGGGTTCTGTGAGCCTGAGGGAGGGCCGGTGAAGGATGAGGAAGAGACAGACAAAGAGAATACGCTGGGTCTAGGTAGACAGGAACCCTGAGGAGCTTCCAGAATCTGCCTGCGGAGCCTGTGGCGGGAGAGGCTGTGAGAAGCCGGTGTGGTGGGGCCTGTGCCAACTTGGTGCCCGTTGCATCATGGGTTTGAGGTGGTCACTCCGTGGCTGAGTCATATTCGTTGCTCCTCTGACCTTGTCCCTCAGGGGAGCCCTGTCCCACCCGCACCTGTGGTCATACAACTCACACCCCCCAGGCCTTTTCCCCTGTCCTAATGCAGCGCGTCTCCAGGACCCTGGACAGCGCATGCTTTGGGGGTCCCTGAAGTCAGCCTGTTTCTGGCCTGGATCCTGCCTTCAGCCCCCACCTGCAGGAGATTGTTGTGTTTGTGGATTTTACGCCAGTTACTCCGTGTGTGTGAATGCTGGTCTTGTTCTCCGGTGTCCCCTCTGATACAGGCGCCTGTTCCCGTCAGTGTCCCGCAGGCCCGGTCCCTGCACACGGGAGCGGAGCCCGTGGGACTGGAGGTGGACTTCAGGCTCCTGCTGCTCCGCCTCCTTCTCGGGCCTCATATTCCATCCCCGAACTTCCGGGGGACCCGGTTCTGGAATCAGCACAGAGGAGCGCCCCCCATTCCTCCTCTGAGATCAGGTCCCACTGGGATTGTGCTCTGCCCGCGGCCCTCACTCCAGCCTCCAGTGGCCCCCAGGATATGGGGAGGGGGGGCAGCTACAGGTTTAGGGGAGCAGCGCTGTGGGCAGTGCAGGTGCAGTGATGTCCCCGGGGGCACCCTGAGCTGCATCTGCCCCAGGACAGCCGAGCGGGGAGAACAGCCAGGAGGTCACTGTGTCCAGCACAGGGAGGGCTCCCCTGCAGGGGCCGCGGCTGGTTGAGTGACAGATGTGAGTGGTGGCTGCCTCTGGGGCCTCACTGAGGGGGATGGGGACCCGCTGGCCGGTGGGCAGGTGTGTGGGCACAGGGTGTGTAAGAGCCAGGGGACAGGGAGGGGGGAGGGGAGAGGGAAGGGTTTTGGGGACACCCAAGGAAGGGACTCAGGTGTGGCTGTGGGACAGGGCAGGCGGCTGTTTGATGGGGGGTCAGTGTGAGGCTCTCTGGGAGGTGACCTTGAGGAGAGGCTGGAAGGTCATGACCCAGGAGGCCCTCTGGGGGGAGGTCTGCCAGGCGGGAACCTGCAGTGCGCATGCCCTGGGGCAGGAGTGGCAGGTCTCTGGGAGGAGCCAGGAGGCGGTGTGGGCGGAGCAGAGATGGAGCTGAGAGGAGCCTGGGGACCACGTGGGCGGAGGGGTGGAAGGGCGGGGCCCTGCTGAGGGAGGCGGGGTCCCAGGATGGTTTGGAGCAGGAGAGAGACTTGGGGTGGCATCACCTTGAAGGGGTCGCTTTGCAGAGGACAGTCCTGGGGGACCAGGGAGGCAGCGGGAGAGCAGGAGGGCCTGCGGGGTGCACGGGGAGATCCCTCCGCAGGGTGACCTGGGAATAGTGGGCGGGTGGGATTCTAGAACCTTTTGAGGAGGACCTGACAGCACCCCTCATGGGTCCCTCCGGGGTCTGGGAGAGCGCGGGCACCGTCACCAGGAATGTCATTGGTGGAAGGAGGAGGACAGCGCTGCCCCCAGCGGAGATGGGAGCTCAGGGAGCAGCACATATGGGGGGGGGGCATCACAGACGTTGGGTGTAAGAGATGTTGGGGGGCTGTCTGCCGGGAACAAGGGGGCGGGGACTGGCAGGGGGACCTGAGCTGGAGGACGGAGGGGTGTCGCTGGAGAAACAGCCTTGGGCGGCGACGCACAGAAAGGCCATCTCAGGCCTGAAACAGGGACGCGCCCCCCAGGGAGCGAGGCTGCAGGAGACCAGGGGGAGGGGCCGACCGGGACCCAGGGCTGAGCGCCCCCACCCCACCCACCCCGCGCCCCTCTGCAGTCCTGGCCCTGAGTCAGTCACGGGTTGTGAATGTCCGGGGTCTCACTTTCATTGCCCAGGAGGCCCTGGTCAGTCGCAGAGACTCCGGGGTCCGGGCCGAGGGGGATGTCGGGGTCCCAGTGAGGCTGGTGCGGAGGCCGTGGGTCTGGGTCACAGGCTGAGCAGCAGGAACCGCGCAGGAAGCCCGGGGCCTCGGGCGCCCGCTCTGGGGCTGGCTGCGGGGAGACCCTGGTCAGGGCCCAGTTCCCTGGGGCGGGGTCTGGGCGTGGCGGGGCTGTGAGGGGCCCACAGGGGTGCTGGGCCTCAGCCAGAGGGGCACCCGCTGGGGACAGCTCCCCGGGGCGGGCCTCACCCACAGGGAAGGGTTTTGTGTGTTTCCCTCAGAAAGGAAAGGGGAGCCTTGTGGTCAGTGATGGGGGTGAGGCTGGGAGAGGCCTGTCCTTGTCTCTGCCCCAGGGGGGGGGGGGTTCAGGGGGGACTCGGGGAGCGGGTCCGGGTCAGGGTGTCTCTAACCTGCTCCCAGGAAGCGCACAGCTGAGCTGCGTGTTGGGGACCATGGACCCCACTTCTCCTGCCTCACACACAGCCGTGCGCATGCCCTGGGTTCTGACAGGAGGGGGAGCCACAGGTCAGGCTGAGGCCACACAGCCAGGGGGCTCCGCCCAGCCCAGGTCAGGCCCACGGGACCCCTGCCCTCTGCCCACCCCCCCACCCAGAGTCCCCTGGGGCAGACCCTGGCCCCGGAGGTGGTCCCGCTGTCTTTGCTGCCCCTGATCCCCAGACACTGTTCCTGCCCCTCCCGCCCCTGCCCAGCGCTCTCTGCCAGCCCCAGCCCCTCCGGGCCACCTCATGGGTCCCAGAGACCCCGACAGGGAGGGACCCCAGCACGGGGCTCCCTGGGGGATCTGAGCCCGGCCTGGGGTGACGGGGCCAGTGAGCGGCTCAGCCGTGGGCACAGGGTCTGCTCCCTCCTCAGCCGGAGGGACGTGGAGGCTCAGGTGTGTGGGCAATTGGACAACTGATGAAGCTGACGGGCAGACGTTGGGTTATAACTTCACCATTCTGGCATAAAATCAGACCTGACCACACACACACACACACACACACACACACACACATACACACACACTAGAATCTTAGTCTGCGGTGTGATGCCATCTGTGCTAATGAAGGGGTAATGTGCTAATTAGACCAGACATCCTCCAGGTCTTCTTCCCGACAAAGCCATGGTGGTGAGGGCCAAGGCAGAGGCAGTTAGGGCGATCAGGCCGGCCAGGGAGAGCAGTTAGGCTTGACCAGTCTGGCAGAGGAGGGCAGCTGGGGGAAATCAGACAACAGGGGAGGGCAGCGGGGGGCAATCAGGCAGCAGAGGTGGTTAGGGGCGATTAGGCAGGCAGGCAGGGGAGCAGTTAGGGGAATCAGGCAAGCAGGCAGAGGAGTTAGGAGCGATCTGGCAGGCAGTAGGTGAGCAGTTAGGAGCTAGCATTCCCAGATTGTGAGAGGGATGTCTCCGAAGAGCTCCCAGATTTTAGTGGGTGCACTGAGGGTCACCCCCCTACACACACGTGCAAGAATTTCATACACCGGGCCTCTAGTTGTAAGGACCAGGTGTGCTCCTTCCTGAAACCCTGCAGGCGATGCCCTTGTCTCCGTCTCCTTGGGAGGCGGGGCTCTCCTCTCTGTGTGTTCCCTGCAGTGTGAGCGTGAGCGTGAGCATGGCTGTGTGTACACGAGGCAGCAGAGGGAGAGAGAACTCCCAGAGAGACTGTCCCTGGTTCCAGTCTCAGAAGTGGTGTGATCACGCTCCTCAGAGCGGGAGGAAGAAATGGGGGGGGGGGGGGAGCCGGCCCTGGGCCCCCCTGGGAAAGGGGCCACATCCACTGCCCCCAACCTCTAGGTCCCTGTCCCAGCCCGGATCCCCAAGGCCCCATGGGGTTGGGGGATCGGAGAGGTGGCCAGGATCACCTAGCCGGAGCACAGAGGAAGGAGCAGACACCAAGATGCAGGTGGCCACGAGCGCGGTCCCCCCCAATTCCCTCCCTGGGCTGCAGCCCCCAACCAGGCTGGGCCTCCCGGGAGGAAGGGAGCCGGACAAACCCTGGTCCGGGCTGACTTTCCGCGGATGCAGCCAGGGAGCTGCTCTGCCACCATCGGAGCCGCGGCCCAGAAGCAGGCCGCCTGGGAACGGGTCACCCCCGGGGTCCCCAGGAACAGCGAGGGGCCGGCCCCCTTTCCCACCCACCCCGGGCCCAGGAGGAGGGGCTCCCCACACCGGACCCTGGTCCCCACGCAGCGCGGGGCGAGGTGGGGACCCGCTCTCCGAGGCCCAGTCCGTGGTCCTGCCCCATCGCTCTGCCCGGCGGGACCCTGACTCAGAGGCTCCAGTGACACCCACAGAGTCTAGTGCAGCCCCCGTGGGCGCCCCTGCCATGCACACCCACCCAGGGTCTGAGCCGCGCTTCCCCTGGGGCGGGGTTCCCATGGCAACAGCACAGCCTCCGGAGGGACAGCTCCCCTCTCCCCAGCCTCCCCCCAGCGCACCTCCTGGTGGTGGGAGCGCCATCCCACGCGGGGCGCGTCCTTATTCAGCTACGGAGCCAGAAGCCACGAGGCTAGGAAGGCTTGGCCGCCCCAGGCACGCAGTCCCGGGGTCACCGTCCTGACACCTCGCGTCCCAGCCCCGAGGGCGGAGGCAGCTTGGGCCTTGGTGCAGGGTATGCCTCCGAACCCCAAACCCAGATGCCACGAGCTTCTGCAATTCTGCTCCACGGGGCTCCCGTCACCCCCCCCCCCCAGCTGCCTTGGGGCACCTGCTACCGCGTGACAGGGGCACCGCCCCATCACATCCCCCCTGGCTCTGTGTCCCCCTGACACAGTCCCCGCTGACACTGTCCCCCCAACACTGTCCCCCCTGACACTGTCCCCCCAACACTGTCCCCCCAACCCTGTCACCCCTGACACTGCCACCTCCTGACACTGTCACCTCCTGACAATGTCCCCCCTGACTCTGTCACCTCCTGACACTGTCCCCAATGACACTGTCCCCCCTGACCCTGTCCCTTCCTGGCACTGTCCCCCCTGAATAGCCCCCCCTAGTTCTCCCCCTGGAAGAGCCCGTGGTTCAGGTCCAGAGTCACCACCACCGCTGCCCCTGGGTGTTGAGGACCCACAGCGACCCCCCCCCACACACCCTTTGCCCCCCTGGGCTCGCCCCCGCACCGCCTCCCCAGGGGAAGGGAAGAGGGCACACCCCCACCAGGAAGTATGAGGGAGCCAGGTGATCAATGTTTTTCTCTCATGGATGTTTCTAACTCTCTCCCTCTCCCTTCCTCTCTGCAAAAATTCAATAAAATATATTTTAAAAATAAAACTAAAGAAGGGATGGCTGTGGTGGGAGAGCAGGACCCTGGGGAGGGCCGGGGGTCCGCAGGGAAGGGAGCCCACACCCCCCGAGCCCAGGCAGAGACGGGTCAGGCTGGGGCGTGAGGGGGGGGACGGGGGACGTGGCGGGACACTGAGCCCCTGTGAAAAGATGGAGTCACGGCGCGTCCCAGTGAGTGTGGGTGGGAGAGGGGTGAAGGGGGACACCCCAAAGCTGTGCCATGCAGGGAGAAGGCGGGCTGTGGGCAGCAGAGGGGGGGGGCCTGCCGGGCCTTCCACCGAAGGGAGGGGAGGGGGTGTCGGGGCGCTAGACGCTGAGTGTGGGGGCCTGCAGGGGGAGGTCAGGCTGGAGGAAGAGGCGGGAGGGGCAGACAGGACAGTCACAGCCTGGAGCGGGGAGGCCCCACTGTCACAGGACAGGCCCCACAGCCTGCCGCCCCCCACACACACACCAGCCCAAGGTGCAGGGGGGAGGAGGGGACAGGAAGGAGCTTTGGGAACATGGGAGCTCCAGGAGGGGGTACAGGAGGGGTCCCAGCACCCCAAGGCGCCTGCCAGTCCCGTGGGGCTGCCCTGAGGGTGGAGCAGGGAACCCTAGCCTGCCCCTCCCTGCCCGGCCTGCCTCAGTGGAATGGGCGCACATGGCTAGGGGTTAGGAGAGGGGAGGGCGCACTCCCTGAGTGTGTGTGTGTGTGTGTGTGTGTGTGTGTGTGTGTGTGAGAGAGAGAGAGAGAGAGAGAGAGAGAGAGTGACTGAGAGAGAGAGACAGAGACAGAGACAGAGAGAGACAGAGCCACACAGAGCTCACACCACTGCCCCCGCTCCCAGCCCACTGGACTGGGGTCAGGGGTGGCACAGACAGAAGCTGGTGACCAGATGGGGTGCTGGTGGCAGGAGGGGGGTGCCCGCCTCCTGGGGGGCGTGGTGGGAGCTGGAGGGCCTGGGCTGAGGGCCAGCCTCCCATCCCCGCTGGCTGTTTACCGCTGTGCTCCCGCCCTCCTGGCGGCTCCAGTTTGCCCCTCAGGAGGGGGGGGGCGTCCCGCTCAGGGGCTTCCCCGTGGGAACCAGCTCCTCCCAGGACGCCATGGGATGGGCGCACACGTCGCCCGCGATGGCACTCATCCGCCTCCTTGGCGTTCGGGGAGGGCCTGGCGGTGGAGTGACAGCCTGGGGGACGCCACTGCCCAGCGGGGTCTGGAGGGTGCAGAGCGGGTGGCGGTGCCCAGCTGAGAGCGGCGGGTCCGCCAGGAGCAGCCAGGGGCGCGGCGGCAGGGCCTGTGCAGGGCCCGCGGGCCGGGGCGGGCCGGGCTGAGCCCTGGGGGCACCGTGGGGCCTGTGCCCAGCGCTCCTGCTCCGCGGCCTCCTCTCCGGGCTGGGGCGGCGGCGGGGACCCGTCTGCTTGGGGGGCTCGGCCCGGAGAGACGCCAAGTCTTCCCGTCCCGGATGCGGTTTGGGGTTCAGGGGTCCCCTGCTCACGGAGGGCCGCCCCCTCTGGGCACCGGGGCCCCATTCGTCCTGCTGTGCGTGGGGCAGGTGTTGCAGACCTGGGGGCGCTGCTCCCTGCGCCCCCCTCGCCACCTCCCCCTCCTCCGCCTCCTCATGGGGCCTGAGCCAGGCTGGCCTAGGCTGGGCGCTCAGGTGCCAGGGTTGGGTGCGCACCCCGCCCCCCTGTTCCACTTACCCCTCCCCTATCCCGCTCACCCCGCCCCTGCCTGGCTCACCCTGCCCCTGCCTCGCTCACCCCGCCCCTGCCTCGCTCACCCCGCCCTTGCCCCACTGGGCCTGGCTGAGCTGCAGTCAGGTTCCAGCTCCTCTTTCTGGACAAGGATCCAGGGGCCCCGGGGTGTCCCGGCCGCCCGGCTCCAGGGTTGGGCCCTAGGACTCATGGGCTGGAGAGCCAGCCTCCTGGGGAGGGGGGCCCCTGGAGGCGCCGCAGAGGGTCTCCCCTAGAGGCAGTGCAGCGCCCTCTCCGCCCACCTGGGGCTGCAGGAGCCCCGCGCACAGCAGCCCCAGCTGCTCCCCAGGCCCAGCCCCTGGGACCCCGGACCCCGCAGCTCAGGGGAGCGCTGCGCCCTCAGGGCCCAGAAATCGCTGCCCGAGGCCCCTCCACCTGCAGGTCTGGGCCTGGGGCCGCTGCCTCCGCCTCCTCCGGGGCCTCCCCGCTGGCCATTCCCTGTGGCCAGGCCACCCAGCCGAGCCCGGACCAGGCAGGGCGCCCCGAGCCCCGTCTCAGGTTTGTTCTCAGACCCGAGGCCCCTGCAGCCCCCCCGGGGGGGGCGGTTCCGGCCTCAGGGCGGCCCTCCTCCCGCGGCCACTGGGCAGCGGCCCTTCCCTGGCACAGGGGCTGAGCCTGGGCCAGGCCTGTCCTTCCTCAGGACGGTCCCTCCTTCCTTTAGGGACACGGGGTCTCCCGCGGCCCCTGCATCTGACAGGGGGACTCCAGACCGGGGGTCCCCACAGAGCCCCTGGGGTTCCTGGTGGAGGAGACAGCGGAGCCCCTAGGGGAGCTGCGGGGCCTCCGATGGTGGGTGATGGCTCCTCCCTCCCTCCTGGGCGCTGTGAACCGGCCACACAGGGGCCACGTGGGGCTTTGAAGGTGGTCTCCTGCCCTGGCCACTGTGGCTCAGTGGATAGAGCGTCGCCCTGCAGACTGAATGGTCCGGGGTCCCATTCTGGTCCAGGACACAGGCCTGGGGTGCTGGCTCCTCCCCAGTGCGGGGGGGGGGGGTGTAGGGGGCAGCCGCTCCATGATTCTCTCATCATTGAGGTTTCCACCTCTACCTTCCTCTCTGAAATCAATAAAAATATATTTTCCAAGAGAAAATAAAATACAAACGGTCTCTATTACACAAGAGTATTTCTTAATTAAATAATATTAATAATCTAGAGAATAGGAGAGAAATATGCAAATTGGGCCGGGACATCACGACCAGCTCAGAGCAAGCCCCCAGCCCCCCAAGACACACACCAGGGCTGGGGGCGCAGCTTGGGGTACCCCCACCCTGCCCTGGTGCCAGCCACCTCCCTGGCCACTCCCCGGGGGTTGGGGGGCAGGCACAGCGCGCTGCTGCCCTGGGGGCAAGGCTCCAGCAGACCCAGGGCCCTGCCCAGAGGGGCGGGCTGAGCTGGGGGGGGGGCAGGATGTGGCTCAGGCCGCTCCCCACCCGCTGTCAGTAGGACACCCCCTGAGGGCTCCCCACTGTGAGGAGGCAGGCCGGGCTGAGGACACCCACCAGAGCACCAACTTCCTGCACTCACCCTTAGTAATAATAATAATAACAACAACAATAGTAATAATAACAGCAGTAATAGACCTTCCTGGGGTCTGTCCATGCTAAGGGGGCGCTCAGCTCACACCCCTCTCCCCTCCCCGGGCCCAGCCCCCTTTGCAATGAGGAGGCCCCGCGATGAGCCCCCCCATCCCCGGGGCTCCCCTCCCTGCGGGTCCCTGTGGTCGGTGCGGGTCAGGCGGGGCTCCGTCCAGCGGGGACTCACTCTCCCATCGGCCCGGGACAGGCCGCGGCCCAGCGGCTGAGCGCGGCCCTGCGCCCGGGTCTGAGCGGGAGGAGGGGCCGCCCCCGCCCGGAGCTCCTCGTCCCCTCCTGGCGATGCGCGGGGCCCCCCTCCAGGCAGCGGGGACGGGGCGCTGGCGCTGGGAGAGCCCCGCCCTGGGAGGGAGAGCAGCGCCGGGAGGGGTGGGCTGCCCTGGGAGCCGCTCTTTCCGGTCCCCTGGCCCAGCTCTGGGGGGAGGAGGAGGAGGGACTGGGGGACCTGGCGCTGAGCCCCGGGATGGAGGCCACCCATCACGTCCTATAAACTCCTGAGCTCAAGGGAAGACCCGCCCCCTGGGAGCCTCCTTTTATGGGGGACCCGCCTCAGAGTCAGGGGGGCCGCCTCCCAGGCCTCCCCGGGGAGGAGCCCAGAGGGGAGCGCTCCCCACACACACCCCGCCCAGGCCGCCCACGCGTCCCCTTCACACGGACACGCCCCGTGGGCCCCGCGTGCTCCCTTCACGTCATCGCTGGGCCCGCGGGCTGGGGACCTTCACAGCTGGTCCCCCGGCTCCCCCTCTCCCTCCCCCTCTTTCCCACAGCCGCTTCCAAACGACTCTTTATTATTATTATTATTATTATTATTATTATTAATTATTATTCCTCCTATTTGTTTCAGGAGGACGGGAGAGGGAGACATAGGAACACCCACGATGGGAGAGAGCCATGGCTAGGCTGCCTCCTGCACCTCCCCCTGTCCCCCTTCTGAGGACAGAGTCCGCAACCCAGCAGGTGGCTCCGGGGAATGGAACCTTGACCTCCGGGTTCAAGGTCAATGCTCAGCCGCTGAGCCACACCCGGCCTGGCCCACGGTTCCCTAACAGAATGAGGACACAGACACTGGGAGGGCTGGGGCTGGGGGAACTGGCACGCACCTTCTCAAACCTGAACATGAGAAGGAACCCCATGAGCAAGGTGATTGGGGGCCTCCCTCCCGTGTGAGGCTGCACAGAGATGGGGAACCCCAAGCCTTGGAAAGTCCCTGAACAGCACAGCGCCCGGGCCAGGCCTCGGGGACAGGGGGACGGGCGCCCCGCGCAGGAGGAGGGTCAGGACCGAGTCCGGGGCCCAGGCCTGCGCTCAGGTCTCCGCAGGGCACAGAGTCTGGGGGGGGCAGCTCCGTGGTGGGGACTCCCCAGCACCCTGGTTTCACTTCTCTCCCAACTTGTTTCGGCGCCTTCTTCCTGGATACTCGTGACGCGTCACCAGCTCTCACTCCCATTGGCTGAGGGGCTACTACAGCAGCCAATCAGCGTCCCCGAGGCTCCCGGTTATAAGTCCTCTGCGTGAGCGCCCGGGCTCAGACGCCCCCCAAACGGCCAGGATGCGGGTGCAGAGGCCCCCCACCCTCCTCCTGCTGCTCTCGGGGGCGCTGGTGCTGACCCCCGGCCGGGCCGGTGAGTGCGGGTCGGAGGGGCGGCTGTGCGGGGAGGACCGCGGGGACCGGCGGGGCGCGGGCCCGGGAACGCGCGTGTCCAGCCCGGCCTGCCCCCCGTCCCCCCCAGGCCCCCACTCCCTGACCTATTTCCTCACCGTCGTGTCCCGGCCCGGCCGCGGGGAGCCCCGGTACCTGGAGGTCGGCTACGTGGACGACACGCAGTTCGTGCGGTTCGACAGCGACGCGGCGAGTGGGAGGACGGAGCCGCGGGCGCCGTGGATGCAGCAGCCGTGGGTGGAGCGGGAGATGCCGGGGTATTGGGACCGGGAGACCCAGATCAGCAAGAGAAACGCACAGGCTTTCCGAGTGGCCCTGCAGACCCTGCGCGGCTACTACAACCAGAGCGAGGACGGTGAGCCGCGCGCCGGGCCCCTCACGACCCCCGTCCCCACGGACGGGCCGGGGTCGCCCCGAGGGTCCTTGTCCGAGCGTCACCCCGAGGCGGCGGGACCCGCCCGGCCCCCCACCCCCGGGAGGAGCCCGCGGGGACTGTGACCTGATTTCACATTCAGTTTCAGATTCAGTCCCCGCGGGGCGGGCGGGGCGAGCTGACCTCGGGGCGGGGTCAGGGTCTCACACCATCCAGGGGATGTTTGGCTGTGACCTGGGACCCGATGGGCGCCTCCTCCGCGGGTACATACAATTCGCCTACGATGGCACCGACTACCTCGCCCTGAACGAGGACCTGACCTCCTGGACCACGGCCGACATAGCGGCTCAGATCACAAAGCGCATGTGGGAGGAGGCCGGTGAGGCAGAGGATTGGAGGAGCTACTTTGAGGGCCCGTGTGTGGACTCACTGCGCATGTACCTGGACAAAGGGAAGGAGACCCTGCAGCGCGCAGGTACCAGGGGCCTGGGGGCCGCCCCCTCTCCCCGGGGCTGGAGCTCCTACAAGGAGACAGGACAGGGGTCAGTGTCAGACACCCCTCCTTGGGGTCAGGAACGGAGTCCCCCTAAATGTCCCGGTTAGGTTCCACAGGGACACACCCTCCTCTAAGGGTCAATTAGGGGTGCAGGGAGACCCCCTGCAATAACCCATCAGCGGTTCCAATGGGCCCTGCAGGGGATCTGGGACCAACGGGAACCTGTTCTCTCAGGCCCTGTGCACTGCCCCACACCCCCTGTGTCTGAGGCCTGACCCCAGCTTTTCTGACTCACATGGCCTCCACCCAGATCAGGACCTTTTCTCCCCTCAGAGACCTGCCTCCTGCCCTGGGCTGTGTCTCTCTGATTCTAGAACTTTCTAACGACTAGGAGGTCCTTCCAGGTGCCTCTGTCCAGGCTGCTCTGTGTGCTGTGTGCTCCCTCCCAACCCAGGTGTCTGTCCACTCTCAGGATGGTCACATGGGCGCTGCTGGAGTGTCCCATGGAGGACGCAAAGTTCCTGCATGTTCTTCCCTCCCCTCAGACCCTCCAAAGGCACACGTGAGCCACCACCCCGTCTCTGCCCGGGAGGTCACCCTGAGGTGCTGGGCGCTGGGCTTCTACCCTGCGGACATCAGCCTGACCTGGCAGCGTGACGGGGAGGACCAGACCCAGGACATGGAGCTGGTGGAGACCAGGCCTGCAGGGGACGGGACCTTCCAGAAGTGGGCGGCCGTGGGGGTGCCCCCTGGAGAGGAGCACAGATACACGTGCCATGTGCAGCACAAGGGGCTGCCCGAGCCCCTGACCGTGAGATGGGGTGAGGAGGGCCATGGGCACAGAGCCTCTTCTCATGGCATCCGGGCCATGGAGGACCTCAGTGGGGTTGGGGCTGAAGCCTGGGGTCAGGGCCCTCACCCTCCCGTCCCTTGTCCTTTCAGAGCCGCCTTCTCACACCTTTATCATCATCCTGGGCATTGCTGGGGGCCTGGTCCTGCTGGGAGCTGTGGCTGGAGCTGTGATGTGGGGGAGGAGGCACTCAGGTGGGCAGGGGTGGGGTCTGAGTGTCTGCCTGACGGGGGGTTCAAGCCCAGGTAGAGGTGTGTCTGCCTCATTGACGGGAAGCACCACTCCCACCATTGTGAGGGCCAGTGTGGGGCTCTGTGCTCACACTCACTCTGTAGTGAGACCTGTGGGAAATGAGGGGCCCACTTCTCACTGGTGGTGGGAACCCCATTCTCAGCAGCACCAGGTTAGAGAGCAGGTCCCTGCTGAGCATAGAACTCTAGGAGGGCGGTGGGTCCAGTCCCCACCCATGCACTTCCCTCAGGTGTCCTGATCCTGCCCTGTGTCTGTACACTCGGTTCTGGAAACTTCTCTGGGCCCAAGACTAGGGCTTTCTTTAGGATCTTATGGCCCTGCCTCCTCCCTGGTCTCTCACGGGGTGTTTTCTTCCCACAGGTGGAATAGGACGGAGCTATGCTCAGGATACCAGTGAGTATGGGGTGTGAACCCTGAGAACCTGTGACAGTGCTGGGGCACCCCACCCCATAATTCCTCTTAGTCTCCTCTCCTGGGCTGTGACCCCGTCCTGGTGTGTCGCCCACAGATAGTGACAGCGCCCAGGGCTCTGAGATGCCTCTCTCGGCTCTGAGGGTGAGACCTGCCGTGGGGAGGGATGGGAAGAGAGGAGACTGGGCAGGGGGGAGTCTGTGGGACACTGTGAGCATGAAGTGGGTTGGAGAATGTCACCAGTCACAGCCACTGCCCTGAACCTGCTCATGATGATTGTCCTCCACAGCGTGAGGCCGCTACCTTGTGGGGACTGAGTGATGGCAGGTGTGTTCCCGCTCCCACTTCTTCACTCAGGACCCTCTGATTTGTGTGTGTGTGTGGGGCTGGCACCGCCCTGCTCTCCACACTTTCCGGTCAGCAGAGGTGGGCTGAGCCCTCCCCATCCCCATCCCTGCCCCCATCGCCATCCTGGCCTTTGCTCCCTGGGGCTCTGGGCTGCAACTTTCTTCTCCGGATTGAAATGAGATGCTGATGTGACTGTTCATTTCTTGCCAGTAAGGTTTGGGGGTTTTTTAAAGAGAAGAGACCACAACTTGAGCGGAAATAAATATAAACACCAAGAACTCATGTGTTTGCTGTGCTGAGCTGTCCCAGGTGTGGACAGGGGAGGTATTGAAGACCGAATGTCGTCTCAGCCTGTGCCCTGGGGGTGCATCATGGACTTTGATCTGGTCACTCCTACACCGGGTCACCTCTCTGATCCTCTAACTTTGTCCCTCAGGGGAACCCTGTCCCACCAGGACCTGTGGTCACAGGGACTCCCCTCCCCCAGGCCTTGTCACGTGTCCTAATGCAGCACATCTCCAGGACCCTGGACAGCGAGCCTTCCTGGGGCAGGACAGCCTGGGTTCAGGCCTGGATGGGGCTCAGCACCCATCCTCTGGGTGTCTGTTGTTTCTTTGCTCTTGTAGACACTATGCCTGTTCCTGCTTCCATGTGTGAGTTCTGGCCTCATTCTCTGGGTGTCCCCCTCTCACAGCAGCAGGAGGCATGTTCCCCATCAGTGTCCCACAGGCCCATGTCCCTGCACACAGGCCTCTGTGGTTGGAGAGATGGGTGTTGAGCCTCCTCCTGCTCTGCCTCCTTCCTGGGCCTGAACCTTCCAGCCCTCTGATCAGCTCAGTCTTTCTGGGGATCAGCCGCCACCAAGACACTCTCCAGGCCCCTCAGCCAAGGGCCATGTCACCAGCATCCCAAAGACACCTGTCACTTAGGAGGTGCCCAGGGTTCAGGAGCTCAGTGGAAGGAGCCTGGGGAAAAGACAAGACACTTTCTCTCATCCCACAGGTCTCTGCCCACATACCCATGAATAGCCAACCGGTCCCACTATTTCAGGATGCTGGCACCTTACTAGAGTCCACTCACTTATGGACAAGAGTCCAGTCCATCCTCCTGTTGAAGATGGTTACATGGTCCACACAGATATGAAAACTGCCCATCAGTTTTAGGCAGAGGGGAAACTGAAGCTCATTCACCGTGTGATATTGGTGGCCACCTCGCAGGAGAGCAATAAGGGAAGTGTGAGGCAAAGTCAGTTGTTAGCAGGAAGTGGAGATCATGTTATCTCTGATGTATTTCTGGTTGGGGAGTGCATTGTTTCCAATACTTTGAAAATGCGCTGGCAGCACTCACTACCTCCAGCATTGGGAAGTCCTCACCACACCCAATGCCCCAGCAATTCCCCTCCTTGTCATATCCCCAATAGACACACATACCTATGTGTGTGAGAACGTATGGAGAACTTACTCATAGCTGCACAGTTTGCAAAATCTGTGTATAAGATGAATGCACATGAGAAGTAGAGGAGGATTGTGTTGTGTCCACAGGACAGAACCTGTAGCCCTGAGCGTGGATCCCCTACAACCACAAGAGCCACTGGGAGGAGGAGGACATGGTGTGGAGAGAGAGTAGGTGCAGGCAGGCGGCCACTGTAGCTTTCCTTCCTTCAGAAGCTGGGGGAACTCACGTGGGTTGTAGAAACCAAGGCGGTGGAGAATCGGGATGGGGGCGGGTTGTGACCAAAAGCTATGAGCTGCGGTGCGGGGGTGTTCTGTGGGTGTTGTGGACCCACCTCCACCTGTGAGAACCCAGGCTTTGTTCAGGGCTTGCCCAGGGTGAGCTCATTCCTCTTCTCACCCATTGTGTACATTTTATCTTTGTTATTTCACCCCATTTCCTATGTGTCCCAGTTTACTTCTCAACTCCAAAGAATGTTGTGGGGGCCAAAACCAGTGTAGTTCAGTGGTAAGCATGTCAGCCTGTGGGCTGAAAGGACTCAGGTTTGATTCTAGTCAAGGGCATGTACCTTGATTGCCAGCACATCCCCAGTGGGGGTGGGGTGTGTGCAGAAAGTGGCTGATTGATGTTTCTCTCTCATTGATGTTTCTGGCTCTCTATCCCTCTCCCTTCCTCTCTGTAAAAAAATGAATAAAATATATTTGAAAAAATAAAGAAAGAATGTTGTGGGTATCTCTTCCTGTCCTGATGATTACTTCTCTGAATCCTGCTTCTGTGTCAGGAACAATTCTTTGTGAAGAAATCCTCAAACTAGAGAAGAAAGAGGAGAGAAGGAGGAGTAGAGTGGGGAGGAGGAGAGTTAGTGGCTGCCTACTGAGGGACAAAGAGCAGGACTGTGTGGGTGTCTAAGGAAGCCCATTACTGTCTCTTGTGGGGTCACGTGGACATTAGGGATCCCAGGACTCTGGGCAGGGTTAGCGCAGCTCTCAGGGGACTGTCTCAGGCTTCACACCCTGGGGCCACCGCAGGAAGGACCTTGGCGTTTTCATCAGGAGAGGGACCAGCCTCCAGACCCAGGGGAGAGGCTCAGCCTGCGCCAATACTGCTGTCAGCCTGACGTGGGGAGTAGGGGAGCCCTGAGGACAAGCCACGTGGGGATGGGGTGTGGTTGTACAATGAATGGAGTGGAGGAATGTGACACAGCCGTGGGGGGGTTCACTTCACCCAATGTAACAGCTGTGCTCTGAGCTCTGGACTGTCCTCAGGGGACACAGGCACCTGTTTCTATCCATTGTTCAGCTGCTCTTCGGGACCATGTGGTTAAGTGCCCAATAACCACTAATCAGCACCTAATGGTATAAATGTGATAGGGGTAAATATCTACTTTCAGAGACGCCCCAGACTCTCCATACACACAATCCACCCGCCTTCATGTCTCAGGTAAGCTCTAAGGAACCTGTTCCCACAT
Organism: Vespertilio murinus; assembly: GCA_963924515.1. Taxonomy (NCBI): domain Eukaryota; kingdom Metazoa; phylum Chordata; class Mammalia; order Chiroptera; family Vespertilionidae; genus Vespertilio; species Vespertilio murinus. Next base: position 49,776,422 of record OZ004716.1, on the reverse strand, counting down.
TCTTCCATCCAAACACCCAGCCATCCAACCACCTGTTTATCCACCCCTCTACACACTCTTCCATCAATCCTCCCATCCATCCATTCCTCTACCATCCATCCATCCACCCAGCCATCCAACCACCCCTCTATCCACTCAAGTACCCTTCCATCCATCTACCCATCTACCCACTCCTCTACCCACCCATCCATCAATCCATCCATCCATCAACCACCTTTCTATCAACTCATCCATCCATCCAACCATCTGTCCATCCATCCATATATCCAACAACCAATCTATCCACCAACCCATCCACCAACTCATCCATCCATCCATCCATCCATCCATCCATCCATCCATATATCCATACATCCAACCACCCTTCTACCCACCCACCCATCCACCCACCCATCCATCCCACCGCACCTCTATCCACCCTTCCATTCATCCACCGATCCAACCATCCAACCATACATCCACCCACACACCCCTCTATCCACCCATCCACCATCCATCCATCCATCCATCCATCCATCGATCGTTCCATCCATCCATCCATCCATCCATCCATCCATCCATCCATTCAACCATCAGTCTACCCACCCTTCCATCCACATATCCATCCATCCATCCATACATCCAACTAACCCTCTATCCACCTACCCATCCATCTGCCCATCCATCCATCAACAACCCCTCTATCAACCCATCCAACCTCGCATCCATCCAATCACCCCTCTATCTACCCCGACGTCCATCCACCCAACCATCCATCCATCCAACCACCCCTCTAGCCATCCATCATTCCATCCATCCATCCATACACCCATCCAGCCAACCACCCCTCTATCCACTAACCCATCCACCAACCCATCCATCCATCCATCCATCCATCCATCCATTCATCCATATATCCATCAAACCATTCATCCACCCCTCTATCCACCCTTCCATCCAAACACCCATCCATCCATCCATCCATCCATCCATCCATCCATCCAACTAAACCACTACCACCCATCCATACGTCCAACCACCCATCTATCCACCAAACCATCCAAACAACCATCCATCCATCCATACATCCATCCATCCGTCCAACAACCCCTTTATCCACCCTTCATTGCACCCAACCATCCATCCATCCAACCACCCGTCTATCCACCCATCCATCCATCCATCCTCCCATCCATCCATCCATCCATCCATCCATCCCCTCTACCCATCGATGCATCCATCCAACCATTCAACCAACCGCTACTATACCCATTCTTCCATCCATCCACCCACCCATCAATCCATCCAACAACCTCTCAATCCACCCCTCCATCCACCCATCCATCATCCATCTCTCCAACCACCACTCTATCTAAAACTCCATCCATCCAACAACCCATCCATCCATCCCACCAACCAACCACCCCTCAATCTACCCCTCCATCCATCCGTCAATCAATTCATCCAACCACCCCTCTATCCATCCATCCATCCATCCATTCATCCAACCACCCCTCTATCCTCCATCCATCCATCCATCCATCCATCCATCCAACCACCCCTCTAACCACACTTCTATCCATCCACCCATTCATCCACCCAACCATCCATCAATCGAACCACCCCTCTATCCACCAATCCATCCATCCTCCCATTCATCCATCCATTCATCCATCTATTCATCCATCCATCCATCCATTCATCCATCCATCCATCCAAACACCCCTCCGTCCATCCCCCCATCCATCCATCCTCCCATCCAACCACCCCTCTATCCACCCATCCATCCATCCACCCAGCCATTCAACCCCCCTCTAACCACCAATCCATCCATCCACCCAGCCATTCAACCCCCCTCTAACCACCCATCCATCCATCCAACAACCCCTCTATCAACCCATCCATCCATCCACCCATCCAGCCAGCCAGCCACCTCTCTATCCTCCTCTCCATTCAACCACCCTTCCATCCATACATCCATCAAACCATCCATCCATCCAACCACCCCTCAACACACCCATCCATCCAGGCAGCCATCCAACCAACCAACCGCCATTCTACCCACCCATCCATTCATCCATCCATCCATCCATCCATCCATCCAACTACCCCTCTATCCACCCATCCATCCATCAACCATACCTTTATCAACCTATCCATCCACCCATCCATCCAACTAACCACCCCTCCATCCTCCAACCAATCCACCAACACATCCATCCATCCATCCATCCATCCATCCATCCAACCACCCCTCTATCCAACCATCCATCCACACACCCATCCATCAATCCATCCAACTAACCCTCTGTCCACCTATCCATCCACCCATCCATCCATCAACCACCTCTCCCTCTATCCACCCATTCATCCATCCATCCTCCCATCCATCCATCCATGCATCCAACCAACCCTCTACCTACTCATCCATTCATCCAACTATCCATACATCCACTCATCCAACCAACTGCCACTCTACCCACCCTTCCATCCATCCACGCATCCATCCAACTACCCTGCTATCCAACCACCCATCCATCCATCCATCCAACTACCCCTCTTTCCACCCATACATCCATCCAACCACCCCTTTATCAAACCATCCATCCATCCATCCATCCATCCATACATACATACATACGTATATCCAACCACCCCACTACCCACCCATTCATCCATACATCCTCCCATCCATCCATCCATCCATACATACATACATATATCCAACCACCCCACTACCCACCCATTCATCCATACATCCTCCCATCCATCCATCCATCCATCCATCCATCCATGTATCCTTCCATCCAACCACCCCTCTACCCATGAATCCATCCATTCACCAATCCATCCACCCACCCATCCATCAAACTACCCCTCTATCCACCCATACATCCATCCAAAAACCCCTCTATCAAATCATCCATCCATACATCCATCCATCAAACCACCCTTCTATCCACCAACCCATCCACCAACCCATCCATCCATCCATCCATCCATCCATCCATCCACCGCTCTATCCTCCCATCCATCCATCCTCCCATCCATCCATGCATATATCCATCCGAACACCCCACTATGAACCCATCCATCCACCCACCCATCCATCCAACCGCCCTCTACCCACCCTTTCATCCATCCACCCATCCATTCATACATCCATTAAACCACCCCTCTATCCACCAACCCATCAACCAACCCATCCATCCATCCATCCATCCATCCATCCATCCAACCACCCCTCTATCCTTCCCTCCATCCATCCTCCCATCCATCCATCCAAACATATATCCATCCAAACACCCCAGTACCCACCCATCCATCCATCCACCAATCCATCCAACTGCCCTCTACCGTCCCTTCCATCCATCCACTCATCCATTCATCCATCCATCCAACCACCCCTATATCCACTAACCCATCCAACAATCCATCCATCCATCAATCCATCCAACCACCCCTCTATCCACTCATCCATCCATCCTCCCATCTATCCATCCACCCAACCATCCATCCATCCAAACACCCCTCTACCCAACCGTCCATCCATCCAACCAACATCCACTCTACACACCCTTCCATCCATCCACTCATTCATCCATCCATCCAACTACTCCTCTATCGACTTATCCATCCATCCAACCACCACTATATCAACCCATTCAGCCACCCATCTATCCATCCAACCACCCCTCTATCCAGCACCCCATCCACTAACCCATTCATCCATCCATTCATTCATCCATCCATCCAACCACCACTCTATCCATCCATTCATCCATCCACCCAACCATCCATCCATCCACCCAACCACCCTTCAATCCACCCATCATCCATTCTCCCATCCATCCATCCATCCATCCATCCATCCATTCAACCACCCCTCTACCCAAGAATGCATCCATCCACAGATCCATCTATCCACCCATCTAACCAACCACCGCTCTACTCACCCTTCCATCCATCCACCAATCCATCCATCCAACTTCCCCTATATCTACCCATCCATCCAACCAACCACCCCTCTATCCACCCATCCATTATTAAAATTGTGTTGTTTAATTTACCCAGATTCTTATTCGGTTTCTTTCTTACTTTTCGATTCTGAGGGAATCTCTGTCTGTCCCAATTATTACTTTCCCTAAATCCTGTCTGTATGTCAAGAATAATTCTTTCCAGGGTAAAACCTCAAAAAAGGAGCTGAAGCAGAAGTGGAAGAAGAAGAGGAAGAGGAGGAGGAAGAAGAAGAAGAAGAAGGGAAGAGAATGTGGTAGAGGAGGAGAGGTAGTGGTTCTATAGTGAGACACCAAAGAGCAGGACTGTGTGGGTGGCTTAGGCAGCCTATCACGCTCTCCAGCAGAGTCGTGTGGACATCAGGGATCCCTGGACTCTGGGCAGGATAAGCACAGCTCCCAGGGGACAGTCTCCAGGCTTCACACCGCTGGGGTCCCCACAGGATGGAACGTGGCGATTCCATCAGGGGAGGGACCAGCCTCCTGACCCAGGGGAGAGGCTCAGCCTGCACCCATCATGCTGTCAGCCTGTGGTGGGGAGCAGAGGAGCCCTAAGGACGGAGCCACGTGGGGATGGGGTGTGGTTGTACCATGAATGGAGGGGAGGAACGTGAGGCAGCCGTGGGGTTCAGTTCACCCTGGAGAACAGCTGTGACTCGGAGCTCAGACCCGTCCACAGGGGTCGCAGGCACCTGGTCTTGCCCTGTCTTTCAGCTGTTGGTGAGTACCCCGAGGACAGCCCTCAGGAAGGAAGGTCTGCATGTCCAAGGTGGAGAAGATGCTCTCCCAGGCTTGGGGTGGGCTTCCTACCAAATGGGATCCATCCGCGTCAGAGCGCCCTCTGCTGGTCAGGACAGGGAGGCCCCGCCAGCTTACTAAGTGGCCCTCCCTCAGGCCCACCTCAGGAGTGCTGGGAACTGCCCTGCTCCCTGGGGTTCCCTGCTCTGCCTGACACATGAATGGCCCAATGAGCAGTAACCTCCGCCGGGCGGGGAGAGATGTGAGTGGGGATAACGTCGCTCCTCTTTGGAGACGTCCCAGCCCCTCCCCGCAGACAGAGCCACCTGTGCCTCAGGTGACGTGACACTGGCATCTCTGTGGGAGGACAGGGTCCAGGAACCTTGTCCCTGTGACCATAGACTCTGGTGCCCCGGCTCATCATGGATGGCACATCCCTACCCACAGCTCAGGAGCAAACACCAGCCTGGTGGGGTCTTCCTTATGTCCCACCTCAGGGCAGAGATCGGGGAGGAGGGGGTGCAGGAGAGGAGATGGAACTGGGCTGGTGGTTCCAGGGGGGCAGAACAGGGGCTGCCCCACCTGGATCTGAGCCGCTTCTCCTCCCTCTGCTGGGCTGGGGTGGTGGTGGAGGGGCATGTGCTGGGGAGTGTCCCAGAGAGTGATTCCCGCCAATGATGGCTTCCCGCCCCTCTCTGTGTCCTAGAGCCCCCCACAGGGAGGGACCCCAGCACGGGGCTTTCTGTGGGACCTGAGCCAATGGTAGGGCAGCCAGGGCCACGGAGCGGCTCAGTTCGGAAAGGAGGACTCAGCAGGATGTGAGATGGAGAGGGGACTCCCAGGGAGAGGGGGAGCCCTCGAAAGGGTCTGCGTCTCTGGAAGGGTCTCTTTGGAAGGGTGAGACCCTGACTCAGCCACGTGGTCAGCCCCTCCTTGCTTGCCCAGCGGGGACTGAATCTAAACTGAGATTGAAATCTGGAAAATGTCCCCTGGGGCTGGCCTCCTCCCAGTAAGTGCAGCTCAGAGCACCAGCCAGTGCCCCTTCAGGGAGACGTGGGCAGAGAGCTCCCCCTGCAGGAGGAGGACAGCCCAGGCCCAGGCCCAGGCCTGGCGCTCAGGTCTCAGTCCAGGGAGGAGTCTGGAGCAGAGCCACTCAGTGTGGGGGCTCCCCCTCTCCCTGGGGTTCCCCTCTCCATCTCACATCCCTGCTGAGTCCTCCTTCCCGGATACACATGACGCAGTCTCCCTTCTCTCTCCCATTGGGTGTCTGCTTCCAGGTTAGACCATCTCCAGGAGCCCCTGGGACTCAGATGCTAGCCCAAACTCCCAGGATGTGGGTTCAGAGGCCCCCCACCCTCCTCCTGCTGTTCTCGGGGGCACTGGTGCTGACCCCCAGGTGGGCCGGTGAGTGTGGGGTCGGAGGGGGCAGCTGTGCAGGGAGGAGCGTGGGGACCGGTTGGGGCGGGGGCCCGGGAAGGCGCTTGTCCAGCCCGGTCCTGCCCCCCCGTCCGCCCCCCAGGCCCCCACTCCCTGACCTATTTCGACACCATCATGTCCCGACCCGGTCGCGGGGAGCCCCGCTTCCTCTCCGTCGGCTACGTGGACGACACGCAGTTCGTGGGGTTCGACAGCGACACGGCGAGTGGGAGGATGGAGCCGCGGGCGCCGTGGATGCAGCAGCTGTGGGTGGAGCAGGTGTACCCCGGGTATTGGGACCGGGAGACAGAGATCTGCAAGAACAACGCACAGACTGCCCGAGTGAACCTGCAGACCGCCCTCCACTACTACAACCACAGCGAGGACGGTGAGCCGCGCGCCAGGCCCCTAACGACCCCACTCCCCACTGAGGGGCCGGGGTCGCCCTGAGGGTCCGGGTTTGAAAGTCACCCTAAGGTGGCAGGACCCGCCCGGCCCCCACATCCCAAGAGGAGCCCTAGGGAATGGCGGGCGGACTGACTTGGGGAAGGGGCTGACCTCGGGGCGGGGTCAGGGTCTCACACCCTCCAGGAGATGTATGGCTGCAAGGTGGGACCAGATGGGCGCCTCCTCCGCGGGTACAATCAGTATGCCTACGATGGCACCGACTACATCGCCCTGAACGAGGACCTGACCTCCTGGACCGCTGCCGACATGGCAGCTCAGATCACAAAGTGCAAGTGGGAGGCGGCGGGTGTGGCAGCGGAAAGGAGGAGCTACCTGGAGGGCTGGTGTGTGGACTCACTGCGCATGTACCTGGACAAAGGGAAGGAGACCCTGCAGCGCGCAGGTACCAGGGGCCCTGGGGCCGCGCCCCCTCCCCGGGGCTGGGGCTCCTACAAGGAGACAGGACAGGAGGTCAGTGTCAGACACCCTTCATTTGGAGTCTAGGAGGGAGTCCCCCTGAATGTACAGGTCAGGCACTAGAGGGACTCCCCCTCCTCTAAGAGACAGGTAGGGGTGCAGGCTCCCCTGTGGTGCAGGGAGACCCCCTGCAATAACCCATCAGCCGTTCCCATGGGCCCTGCAGGGGATCTGGGACCCATAGGGACCTTGTCTCTCACGCCTTGTGCTCTGCCCTCTCCCCCTGTGTCTAAGGCCTGATCCCAGCTTTTCTGAATCACGTGGCCTCCACCCAGGTCAGGACCGCAAGTTCCTTTTCTCCCCTTAGAGACCTGCCTCCTGCCCTGAGCTGTGTCTCTCAGATTCTAGAACTTTCCAAATACTAGGAGATCCTAACAGGTGCCTCTGCCAGGCTGGTGAGTGTGCTGTGTGTTCCCTCCCCACCCAGGTGTCTGTCCACTCTCAGGATGGTCACATGGGCGCTGCTGGAGTGTCCCATGGAGGACGCAAAGGTCCTGCATTTTCTTCCCTCCCCTCAGACCCTCCAAAGGCACATGTGAGCCACCACCCCGTCTCTGCCCGGGAGGTCACCGTGAGGTGCTGGGCGCTGGGCTTCTACCCTGCGGACATCAGCCTGACCTGGCAGCATGACGGGGAGGACCAGACCCAGGACATGGAGCTGGTGGAGACCAGGCCTGCAGGGGACGGGACCTTCCAGAAGTGGGTGGCCGTGGGGGTGCCCCCTGGAGAGGAGCACAGATACATGTGCCATGTGCAGCATGAGGGGCTTCCAGGACCCCTGACCCTGAGATGGGGTAAGGAGGGCCCTGGGCACAGAGCCTCTTTTCACGGCAGTGGGGCTCTGGGGGACCTCAGTAGGGTCCAGGCTGAGGCCTGGGGTCTAGGCCCTCACCCTCCCTTCCCTTCTCCTCCCAGAGCCACCTCCTCAGACCTTAAAATTCATCATCCTGGGCATCGCTGGGGGCCTGGTCCTGCTGGGAGCTGTGGCTGGAGCTGTGATGTGGGGGAGGAGGCGCTCAGGTGGGTAGGGGTTGGGTCTGAGGGTGCACTCTAGACAGTGACAGTGCCCAGGGCTCTGATGTGTCTCTCTGGGCTTTTAATGGGGAGACCTGCTGTGGGGAGGGATGTGGGCAAATGGGGTGCTGGGCGGTGGGGAGTCTGGGGGACACTGTGAGCATGAAGTGGGTTTGAGAATGTCACCAGTCACAGCCACTGCCCTGAACCTGCTCATGATGATTGTCCTCCAAAGCATGAGACCACTGCCTTGTGGGGACTGAGTGATGGAAGGTGTGTTCCCGCTTCCTCTTCCCAACTCAGGAACCTCTGATGGGGGGCTGGCTAAGCCCTGTCCCCCACACTTTCCTGTCAGCAGAGGCGGCTGGGCCCTCCCCATCCCCATCCCTGCCTTTCCTCCCTGCTGCTCTGAGCTGCCACTTCCTGCTCCGGATTGAAATGAGATGCTGATATGACTGTTTGTTCATTTCTTGACAAGAAGGTTTGGGGGGTTTTAAAGGAGAAGAGCCCACATCTTGAGCAGAAATAAATATAAACACCAAGAAATCATGTGCTTGCTGTGCTGAGCTGTCCCAGGTGTGGACAGGGGAGGTATTGAACACCGAGTGTGATCACAGCCTGTGCCCTGGGGGTGCTCAGTGCATCATGGACTTTGACCTGGTCACTCCTACACTGGGTCACCTCTCTGCTCCTCTGACCTTGTCCCTCAGGGGAACCCTGTCCCACCAGGACCTATGGTCACAGGAACTCCCCTCCCCCAGGCCTAGTCTCTTTTCCTAATGCAGCCCATCTCTAGGACCCTGGACAGCGAGCCCTCCTGGGGCAGGTAAGCCTGGACTCAGGCCTGGATGTGGCCCAGCACCCATCCTCTGGGTGTCTGTTGTTTCTTTGCTCTTGTGGACTCTATGCCCGTTCCTGCTTCCATGTGTGAGTTCTGGCCTCATTCTCTGGGTGTCCCCCTCTCACAGCAGCAGGAGGCATGTTACCCATGAGTGTCCCACAGGCCCATGTCCCTGCACACAGGCCTCTGTGGTTTGAGAGATGGGTGTTCAGGCTCCTCTTGCTCTGCCTCCTTCCTGGGCCTGAACCTTCCAGCCCTCTGGTCAGCTCAGTCTTTCTGGGGATCAGCTGCCACCAAGACACTCTCCAGGCCCCTCAGCCAAGAGCCATGTCACCAGCATCCCAAGACACCTGTCACTTAGGAGGTGCCCAGGGTTCAGGAGCTCAGTGGCAGGAGCCTGGGGCAAAGACGAGACACTTTCTCTCATCCCACAGGTCTCTGCCCACATACCCATGAATAGCCAACCGGTCCCACTATTTCAGGATGCTGGCACCTTACTAGAGTCCACTCACTCATGGACAAGAGTCCAGTCCATCCTCCTGTTGAGGATGGTTACATGGTCCACACAGATATGAAAACTGCCCAGCAGTTTTATCCAGAGGGGAAACTGAAGCTCATCCACCGTGTGATATTTGTGCCCACCTCGCTGGAGAGCAATAAGGAAAGTGTGAGGCAAAGTCAGTTGTTAGCAGGAAGTGGAGATCATGTTATCTCTGATGTATTTCTGGTAGGGGAGTGCATTGTTTCCAATACTTTGAAAATGCGCTGGCAGCACGCACTACCTCGAGCATTGGGCAGTGTTCACCACACCCAGTGTCCCAGCAATTCCCCTCCTGGTTATATCCCCAATAGACACACATACATATGTGTGCGACAACATATGGAGAACTTACTCATAGCTGCACAGTTTGCAAAATCTGTGTATAAGACGAATGCACATGAGCAGTAGAGGAGGATTGTGTTGTGTCCACAGGACAGAACCTGTAGCCCTGAGCGTGGATCCCCTACAACCACAAGAGCCACTGGGAGGAGGAGGACATGGTGTGGAGAGAGAGCAGGTGCAGGGAGGCGGCCGCTGTAGCTTTCCTTCCATCAGAAGCTGGGGGAACTCACGTGGGTTGTAGAAACCAAGGCGGTGGAGAATCGGGATGGGGGCGGGTTGTGACCAAAAGCGATGAGCTGTGGTGCGGGGGTGTTCTGTGGGTGTTGTGGACCCACCTGCACCTGTGAGAACCCAGGCTTTGTTCAGGGCTTGCCCAGGGTGAGCTCATTCCTCTTCTCACCCATTGTGTACATTTTCTCTTTGTTATTTCACCCCATTTCCTATGTGTCCCAGTTTACTTCTCAACTCCAAAGAATGTTGTGGGGCCAAAACAAGTGTTGTTCAGTGGTAAATGTGTCAGCCTGTCCGCTGAAAGGACTCAGGTTTGATTCTAGTCAAGGGCATGTACCTTGATTGCCAGCACATCCCCAGTGGGGGTGGGGTGTGTGCAGAAAGTGGCTGATTGATGTTTCTCTCTCATTGATGTTTCTGGCTCTCTATCCCTCTCTTTTCCTCTCTGTAAAAAAATGAATGAAATATATTTGAAAAAATAAAGAAAGAATGTTGTGGGTATCTCTTCTGTCCTGATGATTACTTCTCTGAATCCTGTTTCTGTGTCAGGAACAATTCTTTGTGAAGAAATCCTCAAACTAGAGAAGAAGGAGGAGAGAACGAGGAGTAGAGTGGGGAGGAGGAGAGTTAGTGGCTGCCTACTGAGGGACAAAGAGCAGGACTGTGTGGGTGTCTAAGGAAGCCCATCACTGTCTCCTGCGGGGTCACGTGGACATTAGGGATCCCAGGACTCTGGGCAGGGTTAGCGCAGCTCTCAGGGGACTGTCTCAGGCTTCACACTCTGGGGTCCCCGCAGGAAGGACCTTGGCGTTTCCATCAGGAGAGGGACCAGCCTCCAGACCCAGGGGAGAGGCTCAGCCTGCGCCCATGCTGCTGTCAGCCTGACGTGGGGAGTAGGGGAGCCCTGAGGACAAGCCACGTGGGGATGGGGTGTGGTTGTACAATGAATGGAGTGGAGGAATGTGACACAGCCGTGGGGTTCACTTCACCCAATGTAACAGCTGTGCTCTGAGCTCTGGACCGTCCTCAAGGAACACAGGCACCTGTTTCTATCCATTGTTCAGCTGCTCCTCGGGACCATGTGGTTATGTGCCCAATCACCACTAATCAGCAGATAATGGTATAAATGTGATAGGGGTAAATATCTACTTTCAGAGACACCCCAGACTCTCCATACAAACAATCCACCCTCCTTCCTGACTCAGGTAAGCTCTAAGGAACCTCTTCCCACATTCGTCCATCCAAACACCCAGCCATCCAACCACCTGTTTATCCACCCCTCTACACACTCTTACATCAATCCACCCATCCATCCATTCCTCTACCATCCATCCATTCACCCAGCCATCCAACCACCCCTCTATCCACTCAAGTACCCTTCCATCCATCTACCCATCTACCCACTCCTCTACCCACCCATCCATCAATCCATCCATCCATCAACCACCCCTCTATCAACTCATCCATCCATCCAACCATCTGTCCATCCATCCATATATCCAACAATCAATCTATCCAGCAACCCATCCACCAACTCATCCATCCATCCATCCATCCATCCATCCATCCATCCCACCGCACCTCTAGCCACCCTTCCACCAATCCACTGATCCAACCATCCAACCATACATCCATCCACACACCCCTCTATCCACCCATCCACCATCCATCCATCCATCCATCCATCCATCCATTCATATATTCAACCGTCCGTCTACCCACCCTTCCATCCACATACCCATCCATCCATCCATCCATACATCCAACTAACCCTCTATCCACCTACCCATCCATCTGCCCATCCATCCATCAACAACCCCTCTATCAACCCATCCAACCTCGCATCCATCCAATCACCCCTCTATCTACCCCGATGTCCATCCACCCAACCATCCATCCATCCAACCACCCCTTTAGCCATCCATCATTCCATCCATCTATACATACACCCATCCATCCAACCACCCCTCTATCCACTAACCCATCCACCAACCCATCCATCCATCCATCCATCCATCAATCCATTCATCCATACATCCATCAAACCGTTCATCCACCCCTTTATCCACCCTTCCATCCAACCATCCATCCATCCATCCATCCATCCATCCAACTAAACTACTACCACCCATCCATCCGTCCAACCACCCATCTATCCACCAAACCATCCAAACAACCATCCATCCATCCATCCATCCACCCAACCACCCGTCTATCCACCCATCCATCCATCTATCCTCCCATCCATCCATCCATCCATCCATCCATCCATCCATCCAACCCCTCTACCCATCGATGCATCCATCCAACCATTCAACCAACCGCTCCTATACCCATTCTTCCATCCATCCACCCACCCATCAATCCATCCAACAACCACTCAATCCACCCCTCCATCCACCCATCCATCCACCCATCTCTCCAACCACCGCTCTATCTAAAACTCCATCCATCCAACCACCCACCCATCCCATCAACCAACCACCCCTCAATCCACCCCTCCATCCATCCGTCAATCAATTCATCCAACCACCCCTCCATCCATCCATCCATCCATCCATCCATCCATTCATCCATCCATCCATCCAACCACCCCTCTAACCACCCTTCTATCCATCCACCCATTCATCCACCCAACCATCCATCAATCCAACCACCCCTCTATCCACCAATCCATCCATCCTCCCATTCATCCATCCATTCATCCATCTATTCATTCATCCATCCATCCATCCATCCATCCATCCATCCAATCATCCCTCCATCCATCTTCCCATCCATCCATCCTCCCATCCAACCACCCGTCTATCCACCCATCCATCCATCCATCCACCCAGCCATTCAACCCCCTCTACCCACCCATCCATCCATCCAACAACCCCTCTATCAACCCATCCATCCATCCACCCATCCAGCCAGCCAGCCACCCCTCTATCCACCTCTCCATTCAACCACCCTTCCATCCATACATCCATCAAACCATCTATCCATGCAACCCCCCTCTACACACCCATCCATCCAGGCAGCCATCCAACCAACCAACCGCCATTCTACCCACCCATCCATTCATCCATCCATCCATCCATCAACCATAACCATACCTTTATCAACCTATCCATCCACCCATCCATCCAACTAACCACCCCTCTATCCTCCAACCAATCCACCAACACATCCATCAATCCATCCATCCATCCATCCAACCACCCCTCTATCCAACCATCCATCCACACACCCATCCATCCATCCATCCATCCATCCATCCAACTAACCCTCTATCCACCTATCCATCCACCCATCCATCCATCAACCACCCCTCTATCCACCCATTCATCCATCCATCCTCCCATCCATCCATCCATGCATCCAACCAACCATCTACCCACTCATCCATTCATTCACCTATCCATCCATCCACTCATCCAACCAAACGCCACTCTACCCACCCTTCCATCCATCCACACATCCATCTAACTACCCTGCTATCCATCCATCCATCCATCCATCCATCCACCCCTCTTTCCACCCATACATCCATCCAACCACCCCTTTATCAAACCATCCATCCATCCATCCATCCATCCATCCATACATACATACATATATCCAACCACTCCACTACCCGCCCATTCATCCATACATCCTCCCATCCATCCATCCATACATCCATCCATCCTTCCTTCCTTCCTTCCTTCCATCCAACCACCCCTCTACCCATGCATCCATCCATCCATTCACCAATCCATCCACCCACCCATCCATCAAACTACCCCTCTATCCACCCATACATCCATCCAAAAACCCCTCTATCAAATCATCCATCCACACATCCATCCACCAAACCACCCCTCTATCCACCAACCCATCCACCAACCCATCCATCCATCCATCCATCCATCCATCCATCCATCCACCGCTCTATCCTCCCATCCATCCATCCTCCCGTCCATCCTCCCATCCATCCATGCATATATCCATCCGAACACCCCACTATGAACCCATCCATCCAACCGCCCTCTACCCACCCTTTAATCCATCCACCCATCCATTCATACATCCATTAAACCACCCCTCTATCCACCAACCCATCCACCAACCCATCCATCCATCCATCCATCCATCCATCCATCCATCCATCCAACCACCGCTCTATCCACCCATCCATCCATCCATCCATCCATCCATCCAACCACCCCTCTATCCTCCCATCCATCCATCCTCCCATCCATCCATACATACATACATATATCCATCCAAACACCCCACTACCCACCCATCCATCCATCCACCCATCCAGCCAACTGCCCTCTACCCTCCCTTCCATCCATCCACTCATCCATTCATCCATTCATCCAACCACCCCTATATCCACTAACCCATCCAACAATCCATCCATCCATCAATCCATCCAACCACCCCTCTATCCACCCATCCATCCATCCTCCCATCTATCCATCCACCCAACCATCCATCCATCCAAACACTCCTCTACCCAACCGTCCATCCATCCAACCAACATCCACTCTACACACCCTTCCATCCATCCACTCATTCATCCATCCATCCAACTACTCCTCTATCGACTTATCCATCCATCCATCCAACCACCACTATATCAACCCATTCAGCCACCCATCTATCCATCCAACCACCCCTCTATCCAGCAACCCATCCACTAACCCATTCATCCATCCATTCATTCATCCATCCATCCAACCACCACTCTATCCATCCATTCATCCATCCACCCAATCATCCATCCATCCACCCAACCGCCCTTCAATCCACCCATCCTCCATCCATTCTCCCATCCACCCATCCATCCATCCATCCATCCATCCATCCATCCAACCACCCCTCTATCCTCCCATCCATCCATCCTCCCATCCATCCATACATACATACATATATCCATCCAAACACCCCACTACCCACCCATCCATCCATCCACCCATCCAGCCAACTGCCCTCTACCCTCCCTTCCATCCATCCACTCATCCATTCATCCATTATCCAACCACCCCTATATCCACTAACCCATCCAACAATCCATCCATCCATCAATCCATCCAACCACCACTCTATCCATCCATTCATCCATCCACCCAATCATCCATCCATCCACCCAACCGCCCTTCAATCCACCCATCCTCCATCCATTCTCCCATCCATCCATCCATCCATCCATCCATTCAACCACCCCTCTACCCAAGAATGCATCCATCCACCGATCCAACTATCCACCCATCTAACAAACCGCCGCTCTACCCACCCTTGCATCCATCCACCAATCCATCCATCCAACTTCCCCTCTATCTACCCATCCATCCAACCAACTACTGGTCTATCCACCCATCCATTATTAAAATTGTGTCGTTTAATTTACCCAGATTCCTATTCTGTTTCTTTCTTACTTTTCGATTCTGAGGGAATCTCTGTCTGCCCTAATTATTACTTTTTCTAAATCCTGTCTGTATGTCAAGAATAATTCTTTCCAGGGTAAAACCTCAAAAAAGGAGCTGAAGCAGAAGTGGAAGAAGAAGAGGAAGAGGAGGAGGAAGAAGAAGAAGGGAAGAGAATGTGGTAGAGGAGGAGAGGTAGTGGTTCTATAGTGAGACACCAAAGAGCAGGACTGTGTGGGTGGCTTAGGCAGCCCATCACGCTCTCCTGCGGAGTCGTGTGGACATTAGGGATCCCAGGACTCTGGGCAGGATAAGCACAGCTCCCAGGGGACAGTCTCCAGGCTTCACACCCCTGGGGTCCCCGCAGGAAGGACCGTGGAGATTCCATCAGGGGAGGGACCAGCCTCCTGACCCAGGGGAGAGGTTCAGCCAGCACCCATCAAGCTGTCAGCTTGTCGTGGGGAGTAGAGGAGCCCTAAGGACGGAGCCACGTGGGGATGGGGTGTGGTTGTACCATGAATGGAGGGGAGGAACGTGAGGCAGCCGTGGGGTTCAGTTCACCCTGGAGAACAGCTGTGACTCGGAGCTCAGACCCGTCCACAGGGGTCGCAGGCACCTGGTCTTGCCCCGTCGTTCAGCTGTTGGTGAGTACCCCGAGGACAGCCCTCAGGAAGGAAGGTCTGCATGTCCAAGGTGGAGAAGATGCTCTCCCAGGCTTGGGGTGGGCTTCCTACCAAATGGGATCCATCCGCGTCAGAGCGCCCTCTGCTGGTCAGGACAGGGAGGCCCCGCCAGCTTACTAAGTGGCCCTCCCTCAGGCCCACCTCAGGAGTGCTGGGAACTGCCCTGCTCCCTGGGGTTCCCTGCTCTGCCTGGCACATGAATGGCCCAATGAGCAGTAATCTCCGCAGGGCGCGGAGAGATGTGGGTGGGGATAACGTCGCTCCTCTTTGGAGACGTCCCAGCCCCTCCCCGCAGACAGAGCCACCTGTGCCTCAGGTGACGTGACACTGGCATCTCTGTGGGAGGACAGGGTCCAGGAACCCTGTCCCTGTGACTATAGACTCAGGGACCCCGGCTAATCATGGATGGCACATCCCTGCCCACAGCTCAGGAGCAAACACCAGCCAGGTGGGGTCTTCCTTATGTCCCACCTCGGGGCAGAGATCGGGGAGGAGGGGGTGCAGGAGAGGAGATGGAACTGGGCTGGTGGTTCCAGAGGGCAGGACAGGGGCTGCCCCACCTGGATCTGAGCTGCTTCTCCTCCCTCTGCTGGGCTGGGGTGGTGGTGGAGGGGCATGTGCTGGGGAGTGTCCCAGAGAGTGATTCCCGCCAATGATGGCTTCCCGCCCCTTTCTGTGTCCTAGAGCCCCCCACAGGGAGGGACCCCAGCACGGGGCTTTCTGTGGGACCTGAGCCAATGGTAGGGCAAGCCAGGGCCACGGAGCGGCTCAGTTCGGAAAGGAGGACTCAGCAGGATGTGAGATGGAGAGGGGACTCCCAGGGAGAGGGGGAGCCCTCGAAAGGGTCTGCGTCTCTGGAAGGGTCTCTTTGGAAGGGTGAGACCCTGACTCAGCCACGTGGTCAGCCCCTCCTTGCTTGCCCAGCGGGGACTGAATCTAAACTGAGATTGAAATCTGGAAAATGTCCCCTGGGGCTGGCCTCCTCCCAGTAAGTGCAGCTCAGAGCACCAGCCAGTGCCCCTTCAGGGAGACGTGGGCAGAGAGCTCCCCCTGCAGGAGGAGGACAGCCCAGGCCCAGGCCCAGGCCTGGCGCTCAGGTCTCAGTCCAGGGAGGAGTCTGGAGCAGAGCCACTCAGTGTGGGGGCTCCCCCTCTCCCTGGGGTTCCCCTCTCCATCTCACATCCCTGCTGAGTCCTCCTTCCCGGATACACATGACGCAGTCTCCCTTCTCTCTCCCATTGGGTGTCTGCTTCCAGGTTAGACCATCTCCAGGAGCCCCTGGGACTCAGATGCTCCCCCAAACTCCCAGGATGTGGGTTCAGAGGCCCCCCACCCTCCTCCTGCTGCTCTCGGGGGCACTGGTGCTGACCCCCAGCTGGGCCGGTGAGTGTGGGGTCGGAGGGGGCAGCTGTGCAGGGAGGAGCGTGGGGACCGGGTGGGGCGCGGGCCCGGGAACGCGCGTGTCCAGCCCGGTCCTGCCCCCCGTCCGCCCCCCAGGCTCCCACTCCCTGACCTATTTCGACACCATCATGTCCCAACCCGGTCGCGGGGAGCCCCACTTCCTCTCTGTCGGCTACGTGGACGACACGCAGTTCGTGGGTTTCGACAGCGACGTGGCGAGTGGGAGGATGGAGCCGAGGGCGCTGTGGATGCAGCAGCTGTGGGTGGAGCAGGTTTACCCCGGGTATTGGGACCCGGAGACAGAGATCTGCAAGAACAACGCACACACTGCCCGAGTGAACCTGCAGACCGCCCTCCACTACTACAACCACAGCGAGGACGGTGAGCCGCACGCCAGGCCCCTAACGACCCCACTCCCCACTGAGGGGCCGGGGTCGCCCTGAGGGTCCGGGTTTGAAAGTCACCCTGAGGTGGCAGGACCCGCCTGGCACCCACATCCCAAGAAGAGCCCTAGGGAATGGCGGGCGGACTGACTTGGGGAAGGGGCTGACCTCGGGGCGGGGTCAGGGTCTCACACCCTCCAGGAGATGTATGGCTGCAAGGTGGGACCAGATGGGCGCCTCCTCCGCGGGTACAATCAGTATGTCTACGATGGCACCGACTACATCGCCCTGAACGAGGACCTGACCTCCTGGACCGTGGCCGACATGGCAGCTCAGATCACAAAGTGCAAGTGGGAGGCGGCGGGTGTGGCAGCGGAAAGGAGGAGCTACCTGGAGGGCTGGTGTGTGGATTCACTGTGCATGTACCTGCACAAAGGGAAGGAGACCCTGCAGCACACAGGTACCAGGGGCCCTGGGGCCGCTCCCCTCCCCGGGGCTGGGGCTCCTACAAGGAGACAGGACAGGGGGTCAGTGTCAGACACCCTTCACTTGGAGTCTGGGAGGGAGTCCCTCTGAATGTACAGGTTAGGCACTAGAGGGACTCCCCCTCCTCTAAGAGACAGGTAGGGCTGCAGGCTCCCCTGTGGTGCAGGGAGACCCCCTGCAATAACCCATCAGCCGTTCCCATGGGCCCTGCAGGGGATCTGGGACCCATAGGGACCTTGTCTCTCACGCCTTGTGCTCTGCCCTCTCCCCATGTGTCTAAGGCCTGATCCCAGCTTTTCTGAATCACGTGGCCTCCACCCAGGTCAGGACCGCAAGTTCCTTTTCTCCCCTTAGAGACCTGCCTCCTGCCCTGAGCTGTGTTTCTCAGATTCTAGAACTTTCCAAATACTAGGAGATCCTAACAGGTGCCTCTGCCAGGCTGGTGAGTGTGCTGTGTGCTCCCTCCCCACCCAGGTGTCTGTCCACTGTCAGAAGGGTCACATGAGCGCTGCTGGAGTGTCCCATGGAGGATGCAAAGGTCCTGCATTTTCTTCCCTCCCCTCAGACCCTCCAAAGGCACACGTGAGCCACCACCCCGTCTCTGCCCGGTAGGTCACCCTGAGGTGCTGGGCACTGGGCTTCTACCCTGCGGACATCAGCCTGACCTGGCAGCATGACGGGGAGGACCAGACCCAGGACATGGAGCTGGTGGAGACCAGGCCTGCAGGGGACGGGACCTTCCAGAAGTGGGCGGCCGTGGTGGTGCCCCCTGGAGAGGAGAACAGATACATGTGCCATGTGCAGCATGAGGGGCTTCCAGAACCCCTGACCTCAGATGGGGTAAGGAGGGCCATGGGCACAGAGCCTCTTTTCACGGCAGTGGGGCTCTGGGGGACCTCAGTAGGGTCCAGGCTGAGGCCTGGGGTCTAGGCCCTCACCCTCCCTTCCCTTCTCCTCCCAGAGCCACCTCCTCAGACCTTAAAATTCATCATCCTGGGCATCGCTGGGGGCCTGGTCCTGCTGGGAGCTGTGGCTGGAGCTGTGATGTGGGGGAGGAGGCGCTCAGGTGGGTAGGGGTTGGGTCTGAGGGTGCACTCTAGACAGTGACAGTGCCCAGGGCTCTGATGTGTCTATCTCAGCTTCTAATGGGGAGACCTGCTGTGGGGAGGGATGTGGGCAAATGGGGTGCTGGGCGGTGGGGAGTCTGGGGGACACTGTGAGCATGAAGTGGGTTTGAGAATGTCACCAGTCACAGCCACTGCCATGAACCTGCTCATGATGATTGTCCTCCACAGTGTGAGGCCGCTGCCTTGTGGGGACTGAGTGATGGAAGGTGTGTTCCTGCTCCCACTTCCTGACTCAGGACCCTCTGATGGGGGGCTGGCTAAGCTCTGTCCCCCACACTTTCCTGTCAGCAGAGGCGGCTGGGCCCTCCCCATCCCCATCCCTGCCTTTCCTCCCTGGTGCTCTGAACTGCCACTTCCTGCTCCGGATTGAAATGAGATGCTGATATGACTGTTTGTTCATTTCTTGACAAGAAGGTTTGGGGGGTTTTAAAGGAGAAGAGCCCACATCTTGAGCAGAAATAAATATAAACACCAAGAAATCATGTGCTTGCTGTGCTGAGCTGTCCCAGGTGTGGACAGGGGAGGTATTGAACACCGAGTGTGATCACAGCCTGTGCCCTGGGGGTGCTCAGTGCATCATGGACTTTGACCTGGTCACTCCTACACTGGGTCACCTCTCTGCTCCTCTGACCTTGTCCCTCAGGGGAACCCTGTCCCACCAGGACCTATGGTCACAGGAACTCCCCTCCCCCAGGCCTAGTCTCTTTTCCTAATGCAGCCCATCTCTAGGACCCTGGACAGCGAGCCCTTCTGGGGCAGGTAAGCCTGGACTCAGGCCTGGATGTGGCCCAGCACCCATCCTCTGAGTGTTCGTTGTTTCTTTGCTCTTGTGGACTCTATGCCCGTTCCTGCTTCCATGTGTGAGTTCTGGCCTCATTCTCTGGGTGTCCCCATCTCACAGCAGCAGGAGGCAGGTTCCCCATCAGTATCCCTCAGGCCCAGGTCCCAGCACACAGGCCTCTGTGGTTGGAGAGATGGGTGTTCAGGCTCCTCTTGCTCTGCCTCCTCCCTGGGCCTGAACGTTCCAACCCTCTGATCAGCTCAGTCTTTCTGGGGACCAGCCCCCACCAAGAGACTCCCCAGGCCCCTCAGCCAAGAGCCATCTCACCAGCCTCCCAAAGACACCTGTCACTCAGGAGGTGCTCAGGGTTCAGGAGCTCTGTGGCAGGAGCCTGGGGCAAAGACGAGACAATTTCTCTCATCCCACAGGTCTCTGCCCACAGACCCATGAATAGCCAACCCATCCCAATAGTTAAGGATGCTAGCACCTTACTAGAGTCCACTCACTCATGGACAAGAGTCCAGTCCATCCTCCTGTTGAGGATGGTTACATGGTCAACACAGGTATGAAAACTGCCCATCAGTTTTAGCCAGAGGGGAAAGTCAAGTTCAGCCACCATGTATTATTGGTGCCCACCTCCCTGGAGAGCAATAAGGAAAGTGTGAGACAATGTCAGTTTTTAGCAGGAAGTGGAACTCATGTTATCTCTGATATATTTCTGGTTGGGGAGTGCATTGTTTCCAATACTTTTAAAATGCACTGGCAACACTCACTACCTCCAGCATTGGGAAGTCCTCACCACACCCAATGCCCCAGCAATTCCCCTCCTGGTCATATCCCCAATAGACACACATACATATGTGTGCCAGAATATATGGAGAACTTACTCATAGCTGCACAGTTTGCAAAATCTGTGTATAAGACAAATGCGCATGAGCAGTAGAGGAGGATTGTGTTGTGTCCATAGGACAGAACCTGTAGCCCTGAGCGCGGATCCCCTACAACCACAAGAGCCACTGGGAGGAGGAGGACATGGTGTGGAGAGAGAGCAGGTGCAGGGAGGCGGCCGCTGTAGCTTTCCTTCCCTCAGAAGCTGCGGGAACTCACGTGGGTTGTAGAAACCAAGGCGGTGGAGAATCGGGATGGGGGCGGGTTGTGACCAAAAGCGATGAGCTGCGGTGCGGGGATGTTCTGTGGCGGTTGTGGACCCACCTGCACCTGTGAGAACCCAGGCTTTGTTCAGGGCTTGCCCTGGGTGCGCTCATTCCTCTTCTCACCCATTGTGTACATTTTCTCTTTGTTATTTCACCCTTTTTCCTGTGTCCCAGTTTACTTCTCAACTCCAAAGAATGTTGTGGGGCCAAAACCAGTGTAGTTCAGTGGTAAGCGTGTCAGCCTGTGGGCTGAAATATCCCAGGTTTGATTCTAGTCATGGGGGTGTACCTTGATTGCCAGCACATCCCCAGTGGGGGTGGGGTGTGTGCAGGAAGTGGCTGATTGATGTTTCTCTTCCATTGATATTTCTGGCTCTCTATCCATCTCCCTTCCTCTCTGTAAAAAATCAATAAAATATATTTGAAAACATAGACAGAATGTTGTGGGTATCTCTTCATGTCCTGACGATTACTTTTCCCTAAATCCTGTCTCCGTGTCAGGAATAATTCTTTGTGAAGAAATCCTCAAATTAGAGAAGAAGGAGGAGGGGGGAGGAGTACGGTGGGGAGGAGGAAGATAGGGAGGATGAGGAGAGCTAGTGGCTGCCTACTGAGGGACAAAGAGCAGGACTGTGTGGGTGTCTAAGGAAGCCCATCACTGTCTCCTGCGGGGTCGTGTGGACATTAGGGATCCCAGGACTCTGGGCAGGGTTAGCACAGCTCCCAGGGGAATGCCTCAGGCTTCACACCCCTGGGGTCCCCTCAGGAAGGACTGTGGCATTTCCATCAGGGGGGGGACCAGCCTCCTGACCCAGGGGAGAGGCTCAGCCTGCGCCCATCCTGCTGTCAGCCTGACGTGGGAGCAGGGGAGCCCTGAGGACAAGCCACGTGGGGATGGGGTATGGTTGTACAATGAATGGAGGGGAGGAACGTGAGGCAGCTGTGGGCTTCAGTTCACCCCGGAGAACAGCTGTAGTCGGAGATCAGACCCGTCCTCAGGGAAAGCAGGAACCTGTTCCTGACCAGTGTTCACCTACTCCTCAGGACTATCTGGTTAATTAACTAATTAGCTCTAATCCGAAGTGGCTGGAGGAGATGTGATAGGGGTAAATATCTACTTTCCATACAAACAATCCACCCTCCTTCCTGTCTCAGGTAAGCTCTAAGGAACCTGTTCCCACATTCATCCATCAAACACACAGCCATCCAACCGCCCGTCTACCCACCCTCCCACCCTTCCATCCACCCGTACATCCATTACTCCAGCATCCATCCATCCATCCATCCATCCATCCATCCATCCATCCTTCCACCCAGTCATCCAACCACCACACTATCCACCATCCCACCCTTCCATCCACCCATCCATCCATTCACCCACAATCCATCCATCCACCCAATCATCCAACCACCACTCTATCCACTCACCCACCCATCTATCCATTCACCCATCTAACCACGTCTCTATCCATCCATCCATCCATCCATCCATCCATCCACCCACCCACCCACCCACCCCTCTTTCCACCCATCCATCCATCCCGCCATCCAACCATTCAACCACCCCTCAATCCAGCAATACATCATCCATCGATCCATCCAACTGCCCCTCTATCCACCCACCCACCCATCCAGCCATCCATTCAACCACACCTATACCCATCCATCCATCCATCCATCCACCCATCCACCATCCATTCATCCATCCCACCATCCAACCATCAAACCGCCCCTCTATCGATCTATCTACCATACATCCATATATCCATCCAACTGCCCCTCTATCCACCCACCCACTCATCCATCCATCCACTCATCCATCCAACCACCAATATACCCAGCCTTCCAACCATCCATCCACCCATCCATCCATCCAACCACCCCTCTATACACCTATACATACATACATACACCCATCAATCCATCCATCCAAACATGCAACCACCCTAATATACACCCATAGACCATCCATCCATCCTCCCTCCATCCAACCGTCCAACCACCCCTCTATCCATCCATCCACCATCCATCCATCCATCCATCCAT
The DNA here is from genome assembly GCA_963924515.1 of Vespertilio murinus. Lineage (NCBI taxonomy): Eukaryota > Metazoa > Chordata > Mammalia > Chiroptera > Vespertilionidae > Vespertilio > Vespertilio murinus. The sequence continues at coordinate 49,752,917 of OZ004716.1, read as the reverse complement.
GCAACTCCCCCTCTATCTACCCACCCACCGATACATACATACATCCACCCATTCATCCTACCATCCCTCTACCCACCCATCCATCCACCCATCCATTCATCCAACCACTACTCCATCCATCCATCCATCCATCCATCCAACCACCCCTCTATCCACCCATCCACTATCAAACCATCCATCCCGCCATCCAACCATCAAACCACCCCTCTATCCATTCATACATCCATTCATTCATACGTCCAATTGCCCCAATATCCACCCACCCACCCATCCATCCATTCACCCATTATTCCAACAAGCCATCTACCTAGCCATCCATGCATTCATCCAGCCATCCATCCAACCACCCCTCTATGCAGCCATCCACCCAACCATCCATCCATCCATCCAACCACCCCTCTTTTATCCAACCATACATCCACCCAACAATACATCCATCCAACCACCCCTCTACCCACACATCCTCCCATCCATCCAACCACGCCTCTACCCACCCTTCCATCCATCCATCCATCCATCCATCCACCATCCAACTACCCCTCTATCCACCCATCGATCCATCCACCATCCATCCATACATCCATATATCCATCCAACTGCCCCTCTATCCACCCACCACTGATCCATCCATTCACCCATCCATCCATCCATCCACCCATCCATCCATCCATTCATCCATCCATCCATCCATCCATCCATCCATCTATCCAACTACCCATCTATCCAACCATCCATCCACCATCCATCCATCCATCCATCCATCCATCATATCACCCCTCTATCCACCCACCCATCATCCCTCCCTCCCTTCCTCCCTCCATCCATCCATCCATCCATCCCTCTATCCAACCATCCACGATCCATTCATCCACCCATCCACCCACCTGTCTACCCACCCTGCCATCCATTCACCCATCCATCCATCCGACCAACTACCCCTCTATCCACCCATCCATTCATCCACCCATCCATCCATCCATCCAACCACCCCTCTAGCAACCCATCCATCCATCCACCCATCCATTCATGCACACACCATCCATCAATCCATCCATACCTAATATTTAGTGTGGCCCATCCAACCACCCCTCTATCCACCCATCCATCCATCCACCCATCCATTCATCCATCCATCCATTCATACATCCATTCAACCATCCAACCACCCCTCTATGCACCCATCCACCATCCATCTATACATCCCTCAATCCAACCATCCAACCACCCCTCTATTCATCCTTCAACTATTCATCTATCCATTCATCTATCCAACTGCCCCTCTATCCACCCACCCACCCAACAATCCATCCATCCACCCATCCATCCAACCCCCCCTCTACCCACCCTTCTATGCATCAACCCATCCATCCATCCATCCATCCATCCATCCATCCAACTACCCATCTATCAACCCATCCATCCGTCCAAACATCCCTCTATCAGCCCATCCATCCACCCATCCATCCATCCATCCAATCATTGCTCTATCCACCAACACATCCACCAACCCATCCATGCATCCATACATCCAACCACCCCTCTATCAACCCATCCATCCACCCAACCATCCATCCATCCAACCACCTCTCTATCCACCCATCCATTCATCCTCCCATCCATCCATCCATCCATCCATCCATCAATCCATCCATCCAACCACCCATCTATCCACCCATCCATCCATACATCCACCTATCCATTCATCCATCCATCCAACCATCCAACCACCCTTCTATGCACCCATCCACCATCCATCTATACATCCCTGCATCCAGCCATCCAACCACCCCTCTATTCATCCTTCACCTATCCATCATCTATCCATTCATCCATCTAACTGACCCTCTATCCACCCACCAACCCACCCACCCACCTATCCATCCATCCACCCATTCATCCATCCATCCATCCACCCATCCATTCATCCATCCATCCAACCACCCTTCTATGCACCCATCCACCATCCATCTATACATCCCTGCATCCAGCCATCCAACCACACCTCTATTCATCCTTCACCTATCCATCATCTATCCATTCATCCATCTAACTGACCCTCTATCCACCCACCAACCCACCCACCCACCCATCCATCCATCCACCCATTCATCCAACCACCCCTCTATCCACCCTTCTATGCATCAACCCATCCATCCATCCAAACTTCGCTCCATCCAGCAAACATCCACCAACCCATCCATACATATATACATCCAACCACCCCTCTATACACCCATTCATACATCCACCCAACCATCCATCCAACCAACCACCTCTCTATCCACCCAATGAGCCATCCTCCCATTCATCCGTCCATCCATCCATCCATCCATCCATCCAACCATCCATTCATCCAAATACCACTCTATCCACCTATCAATCCATCCACCCATCCATCCATCAACCACCCCTCTATCAACACATACATCCACCCATCCACCAACCAATCCACAAATTCATCCATCCATCCATCCATCCATCCATCCATCCATTCAATCCCCCTCTATTCACCCATCCATCCATCCTACCTTCCATCCATTCGTCCAACTACCCCTCTCCCCGCCCTCCCATCTATCCACCCATCAATCCATCCAACCAACTACCCCTCTATCCACCCATCCATCTATCCAACCACCCCTCTATCCACCCATCCATCCATCTATCCACCCCTCTATCCACCAACCCATCCAACAACCCATCCACCAATCCATCCATCCATCCATCCATCCATCCATCCATTCATACAACCACCCCTCTATCCACCCATATATCCATCCAACCACCCCTCTATCAAACCATCCATCCACCCATCCATCCATCAAACCACTCCTCTATCCACCAACCCATCCACCAACCCATTCATTCATCCATCCATCCATCCTCCCTTCCATCCATCAAACCATCCATCCATCCATCCATCCATCCATCCATCCATCCACCCCTGTATCCACCCATCCATCTATCCACCCAAACATCCATCCATCCATCCATCCATCCATCCATCCATCCATCCAACAACCTCTTTATTCACCTATCCATCCATTCTCCCATCCATCCATCCATCCATCCATCCATCCAACCACCCCTCTATCCACCAACCCATCCACTAACCCATCCATCCATCCATCCATCCATTCATACATCCATCCAACCACCCCTCAATGCAACCATCCATCCATCCTCCCATCCATCCATCCATCCATACAGCCCTCTATCAAACCACCACCCACCCATCCATCCTCCCATTCATCAATCCATCCAACCACCGCTCTACCTACACATCCATCCATCCAACCACCCCTCTATCAACCCATCCATCCATCCAAACATGCCTCTATCCACAAACCCATCCATCAACACATCCATCCATCCATCAATCCATCCATCCACCCAACCACCACTCTCCACACCCTTCCATCCATCCATTCAACCACCCCTTTATGTACCCATCCATACATCCATCGAACCACCTCCCTATTCACCCATCCATCCATCCTCCCATCCATCCATCCATCCATCCACCCATCCATCCAACCCCCCCTACCCATCCTTCCATATATCCACACATCCATCCATCCTCCCAACTTCCCCTCTATCCACCCATACATCCATCCAACCACCCCTCTATCAAACCATCCATCTACCCATCCATCCAACCACCCCTCTACCTACCCTTCCACATCAATCATCCCATCCATCCATCCAACCAACTACCCCTCGATCCACCCATCCATTATTAAAATTTTGTCTTTTAATTTCACCCAGTTTCCTATTCTGGTTATTTCTTACATTTAGATTCTGAGGGAATCTCTGTCTGTCCTAATTATTACTTTCCCTAAATCCTGTCTGTATGTCAAGAATAATTCTCTCCAGGGTAAAACCTCAAAAAAGAAGCTGAAGCAGAAGTGGAAGAAGAAGAGGAAGAGAAGGAGGAGGAGGAAGAAGAAAGGGGAAGAGAATGTGGTAGAGGAGGAGAGGTAGTGGTTATATAGTGAGACACCAAAGAGCAGGACTGTGTGGGTGGCTTAGGCAGCCCATCACGCTCTCCTGCGGGGCCGTGTGGACATTAGGGATCCCAGGATTCTGGGCAGGATAAGCACAGCTCCCAGGGGACAGTCTCAGGCTTCAGACCCCTGGGGTCCCCGCAGGAAGGACCCTGGCATTTCCATCAGGGGAGGGACCAGCCTCCTGACCCAGGGGAGTGGTTCAGCCTGCGCCCATCCTGCTGTCAGCCTGACGTGGGAGTAGGGGAGCCCTGAGGACAGAGCCACGTGGGGATGGGGTGTGGTTGTACCATGAATGGAGGGGAGGAACGTGAGGCAGCCGTGAGGTTCAGTTCACCCCGGAGAACAGCTGTACTCAGAGCTCAGACCCGTCCACAGGGGACGCAGGCACCTGTTCCTACCCCGTCGTTCAGCTGCTGGTGAGTACCCCGAGGACAGCCCTCAGGACTGAGGGTCTGCATGTCCAAGGTGGAGGAGATGCTCTCCCAGGCTTTGGGTGGGCTTCCTGCAAACCAGGTGGGGGGCTGGAATCCATGGGGTTAGCTTCCCACAAAATGGGATCCATCCGCGTCAGAGCGCCCTCTGCTGGTCAGGACAGGGAGGCCCCGCCAGCTTTCTCAGTGACCCCTACTCAGGCCCACCTCAGGAGTGCTGGGAACTGCCCAGCTCCCTGGGGTTCCCTGCTCTGCCTCGCACATGAATGGCCCAATGAGCAGTAATCTCCGCAGGGCGCGGAGAGATGTGGGTGGGGATAACGTCGCTCCTCTTTGGAGACGTCCCAGCCCCTCCCCGCAGACAGAGCCACCTGTGACTGAGGTGAAGTGACACTGGCATCTCTGTGGGAGGACAGGGTCCAGGAACTCTGTCCCTGTGATCATTGACTCAGGTACCCCAGCTCATCATGTATGGCACATCCGTGCCCACAGCTCAGGAGCAAACACCAGCCAGGTGAGGTCTTCCTTATGTCCCACCTCAGGGCAGAGAGCGGGGAGGAGGGGAGCCATGAGAGGAGATGGAACTGGGTGGTCAGGGGCTGCCCCACCTGGATCTGAGCTGCTTCTGCTCCCTCTGCTGGGCGGGGGGGGGGGGAGGACATGTGCTGGGGAGTGTCCCAGAGAGTGATTCCTGCCAATGATGGCTTCCCGCCCCTCTGTGTCCTAGAGACACCGACAGGGAGGGACCCCAGCACGGGGATCCCTGTGGATCTGAGACAACGGTAGGGTGGCCAGGGCCACTGAGGGGCTCAGTCCAGAAAGATGGACTCTGGGTCTCTGGAAGGGTCTCTCTGGACGTGTGAGACCCAGACCCTTTAGAGGGAGACGTGGGCAGAGCCCTCCCCCTGCAGGAGGAGGGCATCCCAGGCCCAGGCCCAGGCCTGGCTCTCAGGTCTCAGCCCAGGGAGGAGTCTGGAGCAGAGGAACTCAGTGTGGGGGCTCCCCTCTCCCTGGGGTTCCCCTCTCCATCTCACATCCTGCTGAGTCCTCCTTCCCGGATACACATGACGCAGCCTCCCTGCTCTCTCCCATTGGGTGTCTGCTTCCAGGTTAGACCATCTCCAGGAGCCGATGGGACTCAGATGGTCAAGGGACAGCGATGATGCAGGTCCAGAGGGCCCCCACCCTCCTCCTGCTGCTCTGGGGAACTCTGGTCCTGACCCCCAGCTGGGCCCGTGAGTTCAGGTTCAGAGGAGGTGGCTGTGCAGGGAGGAACGCGGGGACTCGGAGGGGGGGGAGGGTGCAGGCCCGGGAAGGTTCGTGTCCAGCTCCGGCCCTGCCCTCCGTCCTCCCCTCAGGCCCCCACTCCCTGAGGTATTTCACCACTGCAATTTCCCGGCCCGGCCGCGGGGAGCCCCGGTACCTCTCCGTCGGCTACGTGGACGACACACAGTTCGTGTGGTTCGACAGCGACTCGGCGAGTGGGAGGATGGAGCCGCGGGCGCCGTGGATGCAGCAGCCGTGGGTGGAGCGGGAGGACCCGGGGTATTGGGAACGGAACACGCAGAGGGAAAGGCGACACGCAGAGCTTTTCAGGGGAGAACTGCAGAACCTGCGCGGCTACTACAACCAGAGCGAGGATGGTGAGCCGCGCGCCGGGCCCCTCACGACCCCCCTCCCCACGGACCGGCCGGGGTTGCCCCGAGGGTCCGGGTCCCAGCGTCACCCCGAGGTGGCGGGACCCGCCCTTCCCCCCACCCCCTGGAGGAGCCCGCGGGGACATTGTCCCAGTTTCAATCTCAGTTTAGATTCAGTCCCCGCGGGGCGGGCGAGGTGAGGCTGACCGCTTTGCTGGGTCAGGGTCTCACACCTTCCAGAGGATCAGAGGCTGCGACGTGGGACCGGATGGGCGCCTCCTCCGCGGGTACCAGCAATACGCCTACGACGGCACTGACTACATCGCCCTGAACGAGGACCTGACCTCCTGGACCGCAGCGGACTGGGCAGCTGAGATCACAAAGCGCAAGTGGGAGGCGATCGGTATGGCACAGAAAAAGAAGAGCTACCTGCAGGGGGAGTGTGTGAAGTGGCTCCTGCTTTACGTGGACAAAGGGAAGGAGACCCTGCAGCGCGCAGGTACCAGGGGCCCTGGGGCCCCCCTCTCCCCGGGGCAGGGGCTGCTACAAGGAGACAGAACAGGGGGTCAGTGTCAGAAACCCCTCCTCCAGGTCAGGAAAGGGGTTCCCTGGATGTCCAGGGCAGGTTCCAGAGTTACTCCCCTCCTCTCAGGGAAGGTAGGGGTGCAGGCTCTCCTGGGGTGCAGGGAGACCTCCTGCAATAGCCCACCAGCAGTTCCCATGGGCCCTGCAGGGGATCTGGGACACACGGGGACCTGCTCTCTTAGGCTCTGTACGCTGCCCCAAACCCCTTGTGTCTGAGGCCTGATCCCAGCTTTTCTGAATCTCATGGCCTCCACCCATATCAAGACCTTTTCACCCCTCAAAGACCTGCCTCCTGCCCTGGGCTGTGTCTCCCTGATTCTAGAAGTTTCTAAAGACTAGAAGGTCCTTGCAGGTGCCTCTGTCCAAGCTGGTGTGTGTGCTGTGTGCTCCCTCCCTAGCCAGGTGTCTGTCCACTCTCAGGATGGTCACATGGGCGCTGCTGGAGAGTCTCAGGGAGGATGCAAAGTTCCTGCATGTTCTCCCCTCCCCTCAGACCCTCCAAAGGCACACGTGACTCACCACCCCGTCTCTGCCCGGGAGGTCACCCTGAGGTGCTGGGCGCTGGGCTTCTACCCTGCGGACATCAGCCTGACCTGGCAGCGTGACGGGGAGGACCAGACCCAGGACATGGAGCTGGTGGAGACCAGGCCTGCAGGGGACGGGACCTTCCAGAAGTGGGCGGCCGTGGGGGTGCCCCCTGGAGAGGAGCACAGATACACGTGCCATGTGGAGCACGAGGGGCTGCCCAAGCCCCTGACCATGAGATGGGGTGAGGAGGGCCGTGGGCACAGAGCCTCTTCTCAGGATAGCAGGGACCTGGGGGACCTCAGTGGGGTCAGGGCTGAAGCTTGGGATCAGGGCCCTCACCTTCCCTTCCCTTCTCCTCCCAGAGCCTCCTCCTCAGATCTTCATTATCATCCTGGGCATCGCTGGGGGCCTGGTCCTGCTGGGAGCTGTGGCTGGAGCTGTGATGTGGGGGAGGAGGAGCTCAGGTGGGCAGGGGAAGGGTCTGAGTGTGCACTCTAGACAGTGACAGGGCCCAGGGCTCTGATGTGTCTCTCTGGGCTTCTAGAGTGGAGACCTGCTGTGGGGAGGGGTGGGCAGAGGGGGACTGGGTGGTGGGGAGTCTGGGGGACACTGTGAGTATGAAGTGAGCTTTGAGAATGTCACCAGTCACAGCCACTGCCCTGAACCTGCTCATGATGATTGTCCTCCACAGCCCGAGGCCGCTGCCGTGTGGGGACTGAGTGATGGAAGGTGTGTTCCTGCTCCCACTTCCTGACTCAGGAACCCCTGATTGGGGGCTGGCCCCACTCTGCCCCCCCACACTTTCCTGTCAGAAGAGGTGGGTAGGCCCTCACTATCGCTGTCTTTACTTCCTCATGCTCTGAGCTGCACGCTCTTCCTTCCACATTGAAATGAGGTTCTGGAGGTGACTCTATTTCTTGCCATGAAGGGATGGTGGGTACATTAAAAGAGAAGATTCTACATTTTCAGGAAAATAAATATAAACACCAAGAACTTTCCAGAACTCATGTGTTTGCTGTGCTGAGCTGTCCCAGGTGTGGGCAGGGGAGGTTTTGAAGACTGAGTATGGTCGGGGTTTGTGCCCAGGGGGTGCTCAGTGCATCGTGGGCTTTGACGTGCTCACTCCTCAGCCGGGTCACCTCTCTGCTCCTCTGACCTTGTCCCTCTTGGGAACCCTGTCCCACCAGGACCTGTGGTCTCAGGGACTCACACGCCCCAGGCCTTGTCACGTGTCCTAATGCAGCGCATCTCCAGGACCCTGGACAGCGAGCCCTCCTGGGGCAGGTCAGCCTGGGCTTAGGCCTGGATGTGGCTCAGCACCCATCTTCTGGGTGTCTGTTGTTTCTTTGCTCTTGGGGACACTATGCCTGTTCCTATGTTTGTGTAGGCGTTTTGCTCTCAATCTCTGGGTGTCCCCATCTGACAGCAACAAGGTGCATGTTCCCTGTCAGTGTCCCGCAGGCCCAGGTCCCTGCACACAGGCCTCCCTGTGGTTGGAGAGATGGCTGTTTAAGCACTTCCTGCTCTGCCTCCTTCCTGGGCCTGACCCTTAAAACCCTCTGATTAGCGTGGTCTTTCTGGGGTCCAGCCCCACCCCAATCTCCAGGCCCCTCAGTCAAGAGTCACCTCATCAGCATCCCAAAGACACCTGTGCCTCAGCAAGTGCCCAGGATATAGGAGCTCAGTGCTAAGAGCCAGGGGCAAAGAAGAGATACTTTCTCTCATCCCACACGTCTCTGCCCAGAGACCCACGAATAGCCAACCCATCCCAATAGTTAAGGATGCTGGCACCTTACTAGAGTCCACTCACTCATGGACAAGAGTCCAGTCCATCCTCCTGTTGAGGATGTTTACATGGCCCACACATGTATGGAAACTGCCCCTCAGTTTTAGCCAGAGGGGAAAGTCAAGTTCAGCCATCATGTGATATTGGTGCCCACCTCCCAGGAGAACAGTAAGGAAAGAGTGAGACAAAGTCAATTGTTAGCAGGAAGTGGGGTTCATGGTATCTCTGATATATTCCTGGTTAGCGGGTGAATTGTTTCAAATACTTTGAAAATGCGCTGGCAGCACTCACTACCTCCAGCATTGGACATTCCTCACCACACCCAGTACCCCAGCAATTATGCTCATGGTCATATCCCCAATAGACACATATACATATGTGTGCCAGAACATATGGAGAACCTACTCATAGCTGCACAGTTTGCAAAATCTGTGTATAAGACAAATGCACATGAGCAGGAGAGGATGTGTGTTGTGTGTTCATAGGACAGAACCCTGCAGCCCTGAGCGTGGATCTTCGACAACCACAAGAGGCACTGGGAGGAGGAGGACATGGTGTGGAGAGGCAGCAGGTGCAGGGAGGCGGCCACTGTTACAATCCCTTCTCCCCAAAGCTGACGAAACTCACCTGTAGGGTAGAAATCTAGGGAGGGGTGAGCCTGGATGGGGCCAGTGTGTGACCAAATAAAACTGAAGAGGGTCCGCTGAGGACTGGAATGCTCTGTGAGTGCTGTGGATGCCAACCCTCACCCTGTGCAATGTCACTGTATGGATAGGATCTGTCCACCTCTCTCAGCGTGTGATCCTTCATCTTTTCATCCATTATTAAAATTTTGTCTTTTAATTTCACCCAGTTTCCTGTTTGTACTGGTTCCTTCTCACTTTTAGATTCTGAGGGAATCTCGGTCTGTCCAAATTATTAACTTTCCTAAATCCTGTCTGTATGTCAAGAATAATTCTTTCCAGGGTAAAACCTCAAAAAAAGAAGCAGAAGTTGAAGAAGAAGAGGAAGAGCTGGCGGAAGAAGAAGAAACAGGAAGAGAATGTGGAAGAGGAGAAGCGGTAGTGGCTATATAGTGAGACACCAAAAAGCAGAACTCTGTGGGTGACTAAGGCACCCCATCACGCTCTCCTACGGGGTCCGGTGGACATCAGTGATCCCAGGACTCTAGGAAGAGTTAGCACAGCTCCCAGGGGACAGTCTCAGGCGTCACACCCCTGGGGTCCCCTCAGGAAGGACTGTGGCATTTCCATCAGGGGGGGGGGACCAGCCTCCTGACCCAGGGGAGAGGCTCAGCCTGCGCCCATTCTGCTGTCAGCCTGACGTGGGAGCAGGGGAGCCCTGAGGACGGAGCCACGTGGGGATGGGGTGTGGTTGTACAATGAATGGAGGGGAGGAACACGTGGCAGCCGTGGGCTTCAGTTCACCCGGAGAACAGCTGTGACTTGGAGCTCAGACCCGTCCACAGGGGACGCAGGCACTGTGTCCTGTCCTGTCCTGTCCTGTCCTGTCATTCAGCTGCTCCTCAGGACCATCTGGTTTATTGCCTAATTACCACTAATCCGCAGTGGCTGAATATGATGATATTGGAGGTAAGGTTTCTCCTTTCAGTGTCTCCCCAGAGTCTCCATACAGAAAATCCACCCTCCTTCCTGTCTGAGGTAAGCTCTAAAAAACCTTTTCCCAGGATTCATCCACCATCCATCCATATACCCAAATATCCAAGCACCCCTCTATCCACCCACACACCCATCCATCCAACATTCATCCAACCATCCATCCAACCACCCTCTATCCAACCATGCACCCATACACCCATCAATTCATCCACTCATCCACACACCCATCAATCCATCCATCCACCCACCCATCCATCCATCCATCCATCCACCCACACATCAATCCACCCATCCATCCATCCACCCACCCATCCATCCACCCATCCATCCATCCACACATCCATCCACCCATCTACCCATCCATCCATGCATCTATCCATCCATTCATCAATCAATCAATCCACCCATCCATGCATCCTTCCACCCACCATCCACTTATCCATACTTCCATCCATCCATCCACCCATCAACCCATCCATCCATCAACCCATTCACCTACCCATCCATCCATCCACCCATTCGTCCCTGAATCCATCCATGCACCAATCCATGCATCCATCCACCAATTCATCCATCATGCATTCATTGCCCATCCACCGATCCATCCAACGATCCATCCATCCACCCATCCATCCATCCACCATCCATGATTCACCCATCCACCCATCCAACCCACCATCCACTCATCCATACTTCCATCCATCCATCCACCTATCGATCTATCTATCCATTCACCCATCCATCCATCCACCCATGCATCAATCCATCCATCCACCAATCCATGCATCCATCCACCCATTCATCCATCCACCCATCCATCCATACACCCATCCATATATCCACCCATCCACCCATCCACCCATGCATCTATCCATGCATCCATCCACCCACCATCCATTATTCACCCATCCACCCATCCACCCCACCATCCACTTATCCATACTTCCATCCATGCATCCACCCATGCACCCATCTATCCCTTCACCCATCCATCCATCCACTCATGCATCAATCCATCCATCTATCCACCCATCCATCCATCCACCCATCCATACATCCATGCATTCATCGCCCATCCACCGATCCATCCACCCATCCATCCATCCATCCACCCACCATCCATTATTCACCCATCCACTCATTCAACCCACCATCCACTCATCCATACTTCCATGCATCCATCCACCCATCGAACCATCGATCCATCCACCCATCCATCCATCCATCCACCTGTACATCAATTCATCCATCCATCCATCCATCCATCCATCCATCCATCCAGCAATCCATGCATCCACCCATTCATCCATCCATCCACCCATCCATCCATCCATGCACCCATCCACCCATCCATCCATCCATGCATTCATTGTCCATCCACCGATCCATCCAACCACCCTCCATCCATCCATCCATCCACCCATCCATTCATCCACCATGCATCTATCTATCCATCCATCCATCCATCCATGCAACCATCCACCCACCATCCACTCATCCATACTTCCATCCATCCACCCATCCACACATCCATGCACCCATCCACCCATCACACCATCCATGCATTCATCACCCATCTACCCATCCATCCATCCATCCATCCATCCATCCATCCACCTGTACATCAATTCATCCATCCATCCATCCATCCATCCATCCATCCATCCATCCAGCAATCCATGCATCCACCCATTCATCCATCCATCCACCCATCAATCCATCCACCCATCCATCCATCCATGCATTCATTGTCCATCTACCGATCCATCCAACCACCTTCCATCCATCCATCCATCCACCCACCCATCCATCCATCCATGCAACCATCCACCCACCATCCACTCATCCATACTTCCATCCATCCATCCACCCATCCATCCACCCATTCACACATCCATGCACCCATCCACCCATCACACCATCCATGCATTCATCACCCATCCACCCATCCATCCAACCACCCTCTATCCACCCATCCAACCATCCACCCATGCATCTATCCATCCATCCATCCATGCATCCATCAATCCATCCATCCACGCATCCATCCACCAACCATCCATTATTCACCCATCCACCCATCCACCTCACCATCCATCCATCCATCCACCCATCGAACCATCAATCCATCCACCCATCCATCCATCCATGCATCCATGCATTCACCACCCATCAACCGATCCATACAACCACCTTCTATCCACCCATCCATCCATCCACCCATGCATCCATTCACCCACCATCCATTATTCACCTATCCAGCCATCCACCCCACCATCCACTCATCCATATTGCCATCCATCCATCCATCCATCCACCAATCCACCCATCCATCCATCCAACCCTTATATGTGGAGAGGCCTCTGTATATGCTTCCTGGTGGCCTGCTGCTTGTGTATTGGAGACAGACAGAACACCCTCTCTCCAACAGCTGATGTGCTCCGGGGTGAGGGTGGCCCATGCACCTGGAGGCCCATGTTCAATTCCCTCTTAGGGCACATGCCCTGGTGTCTGACTTGATCCTCAGTAGGGGGCCTGTAGGAGGCAACTGATCTATGTTTCTATCTCCCTCTCCCTCTTCCTCTCCCTCCCTCTTGCTCTAAATGTCTTTAAAGCAAAGAAACAAATGAGACCCCCGCTCTCCTGGTGTGCACAGTGGGACAGGAAGGACAGGGAGCAATGAGGAGCGCACAGCGGGGATGCACATGGGCTGTACTCCGTCAGCAGTGGCAGCTGTGGCCTGGGAGAAGCCTTCCACTGTCCCCAGCCTGTGTCCTTCCCTTCTGTGGGCTGAGTGTGCTCAGCTGACCCTCTTCTGCTCCTGTGACAGGGGCTGAGGCGGGAGCATGGGAGGCCTCCCTGGACTAGAACATTCTAGACGGTCCCTGACTGGGCTGTAGCTGGGCTCCTGGCATGAGTGCCAGTTCTCGCTGATGGTGTGGGAGCAGGAACAGGCAGAGCTGAGTGAACCATCCCACAGAGATGGCACTGGGCCCGAGGTACTGGAAACCTGCGTGGTTTGTTCACCCGTGTCTCCCCAACAAACCACTGGAAAGGGGGTGAAATAGATGGGAAGAAGCAGGCTTTCCAGATGAAATCAGTTCCACACATTGTAAACCAGGAAGGGCCCGTGGGGGGGCTAATGGGAGCCCCTTTGGAAGTGCCAACCAGGTCCCCGCAGCGGAGGGAGGCAGGGGAGGGAGGCGATGGAGGAAACATGGGGCCTGGGATGGACCAGGTGGGGGAATAACTGCAGAGTGAGGAGGGGAAAGGTGCCAGGGCGCCCTCTGGGCCTCCCGCTGGCTGCAGGCACCTCCCGCCCATGGGCATGGCCTGAGGGAAAAGGAGATGCCCTCCTGGCCAGGCCACCAGCCCCAGAGGAAAGAAGCCTCAGAAGGCCTTCTCCTTCCCCTGAGCCCACAGCGCAGGGAGCTGGTGGAGGACCGGCCACGGGAGAGAGCAGGGCGTGAGCGCAGGCTGACTCTGGCCCTGAGTGCACACACATCCCGCTCCTCCGCCAGGGCCTGGGCGCGGGGCCCATGGCTGGTGTCCAGGAGACGCTGCAGAGCAGCTCTGAGCCTGCAGTCACTCTGTGGCACAGGCCGCCTCACAGCGCTCCCGGGAAACCTGCTGACTGTCCGCGCTCTTCCCGAGGGCCTGCGTCTTATTCAATGTGGAGGGGGTTTGTCTGTCTGTCTGTCCTGTACACGGATGAGTGAGATCTCACCTAGTAAATGTATCATTGGGTCATAGTTCCTGAAGGGGATTAGTGTGAGTATGTGTGTGTGTGTGTGTGTGTGTGCTTTATGGCTTCACTATTTGTGAGTGTGTGTCTTTTAGAGTTTGACTCTTTAAAGATTAGGAGAGAATATGTGATATAGCTAGAAAGCACTCCATTTTTCTGATTTATATGCAAATGATGAGGTCCTAGGTTAAATAAAAAAAAATATATCTGCAGGTTGTAAAAATAAAAAAAATTAAAAGTGAGGAGGAGGCGCTGGGAGCGGGCGGTGAGGCCTGAGGGCGGGGCCAGGCCTGAGGAGGGGGCGCTGAGCCAGGCTGGGGGAGGGCGGGCCTCCCAGGTCGCCCTGTGCTCACAGCCGGGCTCTGAGGGGCACTGAGCTGGGCAGGAAGGGGGGCTGGCTCTTTAGAGAGAGGGCAGGAGAGGGAGACTGAGGGGAGACCCCTCTCCTCTGGCCTCCTGCCCCTGATGGGGTGGGGCCTGCTCCTGGGGAGCCTGTCTGGAGTCTGCGCACTGTGGGGGGAGGGAGCCCCCACCATCTAACCCCCCACCGAGGGCGCGGTGACAGCGCTGAAGTCAAAGCGCCTTGGGGACGGTCCCCTGACACAGAGGCTGCTGCCCTGGCCCCGCCGCTCAGCGCCCAGCGGGCCGCCCTCGCCTTGGAGTCCTGGGTGGTCCTGGGCCAGGGCCCCTGGGCGGTCACCCTATCCGGTGGGAGGCACCAGTCCAGCATCTCCTTTCTGGGGCTCCCCCTCCTCACTCCCTTGCCACCCTTCCTCCCTCCCTGGCCCCTCCTCCTCCCTCCCTGCATTCTCACTAAGGAAGAGAGAAATCACTGGAAAAACATCACCCAGTAAGAATTAATGAAAACAAATCTAAACACAGTGTGCGTGTGTGTGTGTGTTTCTGTGTGTGTGTGTGTGTGCCATCTCCTGTGAGTGTAATGTAGGTGCATGTGGGGTGCGCTCACACCTTTAGCGCCAATAAACACAGGACAGAGCAGGGCGGGCTGTGGCCACACCGCTCCCTCCTCCCGTCCCTCCTCCCGTGGGGGCACCGCCAGCCCGAGGACCGGCCGCTGCAGACACCGGGGCTGCAGGGGGGGGGGGTGCCTCGTGAGTGCCTGCGACCTGGGGTCCCGGAAGGGGCAGCAGAACCGGGTCCCACTCCGTCCTTTCAGCCCCGCCCACAACTCCCACCCGGACCCCCACTCAGGCCTCAGCGCTGCCGGGGCGCCCGGCGTCGGTGGGCTGGGCCGAGGGGCAGGAGCGGCAGCGCCGGCCTCGGGGGGGTCACCGGTTGCGGGGGGGGGGGGGGCACCGGCCCAACCTCAGCCCCGGCGGGGCGGGCGCAGAACCAGCTCCACCCGCGGCGCCCGGGCGCCTCTCCGGAAGGGCTCCCGCCTTGGCCCCGGGGACACCGCCCCGCTGCTCCCTGGGCGGGGTCTGGGGGGCCCCAGCCCCTGGCACCCTATGCCTGTGCGGGCCCCACCCTGAGCCCGACTCCCCTCCCGCCTCCCCCAGGGCTGGCCTCCGCCCCGGGACCCCGGCCCCCGACTGGCCGTGGCCCAGGAGCCGAGGACGGACTGCCGGCCGCGGGGGAGGGATGGCGGGTCCAGGAGGGACGGCGGGCGGCCGGGGACCCGCAAAGGCGGCTGCGCGTCCCCAGCGCCGCTGTGGGCTGAGTCCCGGGCTGTCCCTCCGCCGCCCCCTCCGGGGAGGTTCCTGGTCGCCCTGCGCCCCGCGGCGCCTCCTCGCGTCCCGGGCGCCGGGTCCCCAGAGGCGGGTCCGGGAGCTGCGTGCGCGGGGCCGTCTCCACGGACGCGCAGGGGACCGGCCTGCGCGGGGCGATCGCGAGCCCCAGAGGCGCGGTCGGGGGACCGAGAGCAGGAACCCCTCCACGGGGGCGGGGTCCGCACACAGGCGCCCCCCCAGCAGGTCGCCCCGCGCTGCAGCCTCCCCGCTGAAGGCCTGGGGGGGGGACGCAGCTGCAGACACCCCTGCCCCCGCCCTCCCCTCTGCCCCGCCCCGTGGGCACCCGCCCCGGCCCCGCAGCAAGGCCGCCAGCCCCGGCTCCTGGGGGGCACCCCTCTTTCTGAGGGAGGGGCCGCACCCCGCTGAGCACAGTCTCCAGGGAGAACAGCAGCCGCCCTGACCAAGGCCCCTGAGGACGGAGGGCGGGGCCCGGGGCCTCCCGCACAGCCCGGGGCGCGGGGGGTCCTGGGAAAGGGGCGCCCGTGGGGCCAGGCCCCGGGTGCTCACGCTCAGGAGGGAGGCACGTCCATTGTGGGGACACACCCCCCTTAGAGAGGAAACCGGCAAACACACCCCCACTTTACAGCCGGGGGGCGGGGCCGGGGCGGGGCCCGGGGAACGTGCGCTCTGCTGCCCCCTGGCGGCGCCCGGAGGTGCGGGCGCAGCAGCCGCGTCCCTCCCGCGGGGCGTCCGCCCAGGAGACTCCCCCCAGGGCGGCCGCGCAGGAGCCGCTTTACAGGCCCAGGAGCTCCGGGGGGGGGGGGGTCCCCGTCAGCTAACGGGGCTCCGCACACTCAGGCTGCCCAGCGGGCGAGGGGCTGCGGGAGGCAGAGGGCACGGGGATCCGAGGCCCCACGTCCACGGGTGTCATGGCCTCGGGGCCCCAGCTCCCCTCCTCCCCGCGCAGCCTCCTGGGGCAGAAGGAAACCGGGGGTGGGGACCGGGGCCCCAAAGGGAAGAGGAGCCCCAGCGCCGCCCCCTCCGGGGACCCGTCCTCAGGGCCAGGCCGGTGGGGGGGGGGGCCGGGCTGGGCCGCGGGCGCCGCGGAGGGAGCCCGGGCCGCGGGCCGCCCCGGACGGAGCCGGGCCGTGAGCGCCCGGCAGACGGGCCGCTCTGCGCCGGGGACGCGGCGGGGCGGCCGGACGAGCCGCGGGGCCCGCACAGCCCGGCCCGGAGCGCAGCCCTGCGGGGAGGGGAGGGGAGGGCGGCTCCCGGGCGGCCGACCCGGAGGGCAGCGAGCGGTGCGCCGGGAGCCGGGAGCCCGCCCCGGGCCGCCCCGGCCGCTGGGGAGGGAGGAGGCTCCGGAGCGCCGTCCCCGCGGCCGCCCCGGGGCTCAGGCCGAGCTCACCGGCCGCTGAGCTGCGAGCGGCCGCGGGGCTGCGGGCCGCGTGGGGGGCTGAGGGCGGCCGCGGGGCGGGGACGGGGGGCAGAGGCACCCGAGCCTCAGGCTGCCGGTGTGGCCTCCGCCTGAGGGTGACGGGGACCCCTGCGCCCCGCTGCCGCTCAGGACCCGGGGCCCCCGGGGCGGCGGCCGTTCCCTCCGCGGGGAGCCCGCAGCCTGGACCCGCCCGGCCCCGTCCTGCCCGCGTTGGGGGGCGGGTCCGGGACTCGGCCTCGCAGCCCATGAGGGGCCTCCTCCCGGGGGTGCGGGGAGGGACCCGGAGCAGAAGGGCCCGGATACACCGGGGACACGGCCCGCACCCCGGGTCTCAGCGGCAGCGGCGGAGATGCAGGCGGAGCCGCGCAGCGCCCCCTGCGGGCCGGGCCTGGGCAGCGGGAGGCGGCCGCCGCCCCGGGGCGCACAGGGACCCGCTGGCTGGGTGCTGACCTCACCCTGGGGCCGCCGGCGGGTCCCCCAGGCCCTGGCCCCGGGGCGTCCCTGTTCGCATGGGAGCCCGTGGAGGACGCGGGGCCCACAGCCCTGTCCCGGGGCCCGTGTCCCCGCCCCCCGCTCCCCCCGCCCCGCCTCCGCCCCTCCGGGCTGTGGCCGGCTCACCGTGAAAACCCCACACGTGCCATCACCCACGGGCGATGCCCACCCAGACCCCTCGGCGCCCTGCCAGCACCCGCCCCCACCCCGCCGCCTCCGGGCCCGGCTCCTGCTGCGGCCGCTGCCGAGGGCCGGGGCCGGGCCGCCCGTGCCCGCCGCCTCCTGGGTCCTGTCGTCTCTCCTTTGGAGGAAAGTAGTTTGTCCCTGGCAGCGGCCTCCCGCCTGCAGGGCCCGCGCCTCCTGGGCTGGAGCGGCGCTGGCCTGGGTGTCCCCGGGCGCTGGCCGGACCGGATGGGCACGGGGAGGGCATCCGTGGGTCACTCGGTGCCAAACAGGGAGCCGGAGGGGCTGGAGGCCCCGGGATACCAGGGTGCAGGCCGGGCAGGTACGCCCGCTGCCCCGGGCCCAGCGGACGGGCAGGGACGGGGCTGAGAGACGCTGGGGGCAGGAGCCCAGCCCTTCCCGCCTCCGGTGCCAACTCGGCTGCAGACCCAGCGTGCCTGTTCCCTCGAGGGGCACCCCATGCCCACAGCTGCTCCCCACCAGCCCCGGGGCATCTGGGGGTGCAGGGCCTGCCCAGCGGGGGTGCCGGGCCCCTGCTCCTGGTTCGTGGCCTCTGGGCCAGGGGGAGGCGGCAGCCAGGCTCCCGGGAGCTCCGGAGGCAGCACGCCGCCCCGTCCCGGACGCCGGGCATGAACGGGGCATCGGCACTGGGCTCGGGCCCCACAGGCCCCGTCCTGGGGGCAGGGCAGGGACAGGCCCGGGGCCGGTGGGTGTTCTCAGGCTCCTGTTGGCGGGAACGTGCCAGGCGGGCCTGCTGGGGGCTGTGTTTCTGGGGCGTCTGAGCCAAAGAGCCCGCGTGGGGGGCGGGGGCCCCTCGACCAGAGTGGGTGGGTGTGCGGGTAGCCCTGGCGTCTGCATGCGTGTCGCTGCTGGGGATCGATCACCTGTGGGGGCCGCGCAGCTGGACGGAGGCCAGGATCCCCCTGAGGCCACCATACGCTTTTTTATTCACTGTCTCCTGTCCCCTCCGGTCCGGCCTGGGCTCAGTGACTGATTTGTCCGGCTTCGTGGAGGCTACTCTGGGCGTGTCATCAGGGGATCTGCGGGTGTCTTTCAGAAAATGGTCATTTCATGTAGTTTGTCAGGGATTTTGTCCTAATAAATCATACCATCACGTGGCATAAGATGACCCACAAATACACGGCTCCTGCCCATGTCTGTGAGGCCCTCTATGTCTTAATAAGCTGCCGCCACAGCAACAGATCAAACGCAGAAGCAAATGTGAAACCCAGCGTCTCCCAGGGGGACGGGCAGCATGTGACAGGGGAGCAGGCCCCTCCTCTCTCCTCCTCCTTCACCTGGGAAAATGGTGATTTTCACAAAAACTTGACTCTGTCCCCATCTCACAGGCAGTGAGCATGCGGCGTGAGTTGATACTTGTTTCCCCCGTGTGGTTCCGTGAGTGGTGACTGTGACAGAGGGAACCCCGTGAGCAAGGTGATTGGGGGCCTCCCTCCTGTGTGAGGCTGCACAGAGATGGGGAACCCCAAGCCTTGGAAAGTCCCTGAACAGCACAGCGCCTGGGGCCAGGCCTCGGGGACAGGGGGACGGGCGCCCCGCGCAGGAGGAGGGTCAGGACCGAGTCCGGGGCCCAGGCCTGCGCTCAGGTCTCCGCAGGGCACAGGGTCTGGGGGGGCAGCTCCGTGGTGGGGACTCCCCAGCGCCCTGGTTTCACTTCTCTCCCAACCTGTTTCGGCGCCTCCTTCCTGGATACTCGTGACGCGTACACAGCTCTTTTTCCCATTGGCTAATAGGGTTCCACAGCAGCCAATCAGCGTCCCCGCGGCTCCCGGTTATAAGTCCTCCGCGGAAGCGCCCGGACTCAGACGCTCCCCAAACGGCCAGGATGCGGGTGCAGAGGCCCCCCACCCTCCTCCTGCTGCTCTCGGGGGCGCTGGTGCTGACCCCCGGCCGGGCCGGTGAGTGCGGGTCGGAGGGGCGGCTGTGCGGGGCGGAGCGCGGGGACCGGCGGGGCGCGGGCCCGGGAAGGCGCGTGTCCAGCCCGGCCTGCCCCCCGTCCCCCCCAGGCCCCCACTCCCTGACCTATTTCTACACCGTCGTGTCCCGGCCCGGCCGCGGGGAGCCCCGGTACCTCTCCGTCGGCTACGTGGACGACACGCAGTTCGTGCGGTTCGACAGCGACGCGGCGAGTGGGAGGGCGGAGCCGCGGGCGCCGTGGATGCAGCAGCCGTGGGTGGAGCGGGAGGACCCGGGGCATTGGGACTGGGAGACGCAGATCCACAAGAGAATAGCACAGGCTTCCCGAGTGAACCTGCAGAACCTGCGCGGCTACTACAACCAGAGCGAGGACGGTGAGCCGCGCGCCGGGCCCCTCACGACCCCCCTCTCCAAGGACGGGCCGGGGTCGCCCCGAGGGTCCGGGTCCGAGCGTCACCCCGAGGCGGCGGGACCCGCCCGGCCCCCCACCCCCGGGAGGAGCCCGCGGGGACTGTGACCCGATTTCAGATTCAGATTCAGTCCCCGCGGGGCGGGCTGACCTCGGGGCGGGCTGACCTCGGGGCGGGCTGACCTCGGGGCGCGGTCAGGGTCTCACACCATCCAGGGGATGTTTGGCTGTGACCTGGGACCCGATGGGCGCCTTCTCCGCGGGTACATACAATTCGCCTACGATGGCACCGACTACATCGCCCTGAACGAGGACCTGACCTCCTGGACCGCGGCCAACACGGCGGCTCAGATCACAAAGCGCAAGTGGGAGGCGGAGGGTGTGGCAGAGTGTTACAGGAGCTACCTGGAGAGCCTGTGTGTGAACTATCTGCGTATGTACCTGGACAAAGGGAAGGAGACCCTGCAGCGCGCAGGTACCAGGGGCCCTGGGGCCGCCCCCTCTCCCCAAGGCTGGGGCTCCTACAAGGAGACAGGACAGGGGTTCAGTGTCAGACACTCCTCCGTGGGGTCAGGGAAGGGGGTCCCCTGAATGTCTAAGTTAGGTACCAGAGGGACTCCCCCTCCTCTCAGAGACAGTGACGGGTGCAGGTTCCCCTGCGGTCCAGGGAAACTCCCCGGAAATAACCCATCAGCGATTCCCTTGCTGCCCCACACCCCCTGGGTCTGAGGCCTGACCCCAGCTTTTCTGAGTCACATGGCTTCCACCCAGCTCAGAAACACAAGTCCGTTTTCTCCCCTCAGAGACCTGCCTCCTGCCCTGGGCTGTGTATCTCTGATTCTAGAACTTTCTAAAGACTAGGAGGTCCTTCCAGGTGTCTCTGTCCTGGCTGCTGTGTGTGCTGTGTGCTCCCTCCCCACCCAGGTGTCTGTCCACTCTCAGGATGGTCATATGGGCGCTGCTGGAGTGTCCCATGGAGGATGCAAAGTTCCTGCATGTTCTCCCCTCCCCTCAGACCCTCCAAAGGCACACGTGAGCCACCATCCCGTCTCTGCCCGGGAGGTCACCCTGCGGTGCTGGGCGCTGGGCTTCTACCCTGCGGACATCAGCCTGACCTGGCAGCGTGACGGGGAGGACCAGACCCAGGACATGGAGCTGGTGGAGACCAGGCCTGCGGGGGACGGGACGTTCCAGAAGTGGGCGGCTGTGGGGGTGCCCCTTGGAGAGGAGCACAGATACACGTGCCAAGTGCAGCACGAGGGCCTGGCCGTGCCCCTGATCCTGAGATGGGGTGAGAAGAGCCGTGGGCACAGAGCCTCTTCTTAGGGCATCGGGGCCCTGGGGGACCTCAGTAGGGTCTGATTGAGGCCAAGGTCAGGACCCTCACCCTCCCGTCCCTTGTCCTTTCAGAGCCGCCTTCTCACACCTTTATAATCATCCTGGGCATTGCTGGGGGCCTGGTCCTGCTGGCAGCTGTGGCTGGAGCTGTGATGTGGGGGAGGAGGCGCTCAGGTGGGCAGGCGTGGGGTCTGAGTGTCTGCCCCACGGGGGTTCAAGCCCAGGTAGAGGTGTGTCCGCCTCATTCACAGGAAGCACCACTCCCACCATTGTGAGGGCCAGTGTGGGGCTCTGTGCTCACACTCACTCTGTAGTGAGACCCGTGGGAAATGAGGGGCCCACTTCTCACTGGTGGTGGGAACCCCATTCTCAGCAGCACCAGGTTAGAAGGCAGGTCCCTGCTGAGCATAGAACTCTAGGAGGGCGGTGGGTCCAGTCCCCACACATGCACTTCCCTCAGGTGTCTTGATCCTGCCCTGGGTCTGTACACAGGGTTCTGGAAACTTCTCTGGGCCCAGGACTAGGGCTTCCTTTAGGACCTCATGGCCCTGCCTCCTCCCTGGTCTCTCACGGGGTGTTTTCTTCCCGCAGGTGGAATAGGAGGGAGCTATGCTCAGGCTGCCAGTGAGTATGGGGTGTGACCGCTGAGAACCTGTGACAGTGCTGGGGGACCCCACCCCATAGTTCCTCTTAGTCTCCTCTCCTGGGCTGTGACCCCGTCCTGCTGTGTCGCCCACAGATAGTGACAGCGCCCAGGGCTCTGAGATGTCTCTCTCGGCTCTGAGGGTGAGACCTGCCGTGGGGAGGGATGGGAAGAGAGGAGACTGGGCAGGGAGGAGTATGGGGGACACTGTGAGCATGAAGTGGGTTTGAGAATGTCACCAATCACAGCCACTGCCCTGAACCTGCTCATGATGATTGTCCTCCACAGCGTGAGGCCGCTACCTTGTGGGGACTGAGTGATGGCAGGTGTGTTCCCGCTCCCACTTCTTCACTCAGGACCCTCTGATTTGTGTGTGTGGGGGGCTGGCCCCGCCCTGCTCTCCACACTTTCCGGTCAGCAGAGGTGGGCTGAGCCCTCCCCATCCCCATCCCTGCCCCCATCCCCATTCCTGCCTTTGCTCCCTGGGGCTCTGGGCTGCAACTTTCTTCTCCGGATTGAAATGAGATGCTGATGTGACTGTTGATTTCTTGCCAAGAAGGTTTGGGGGGTTTTTTAAAGAGAAGAGCCCACAACTTGAGCGGAAATAAATATAAACACCAAGAACTCATGTGTTTGCTGTGCTGAGCTGTCCCAGGTGTGGACAGGGGAGGTATTGAAGACCGAATGTCGTCTCGGCCTGTGCCCTGGGGGTGCATCATGGACTTTGATCTGGTCACTCCTACACCGGGTCACCTCTCTGATCCTCTAACTTTGTCCCTCAGGGGAACCTTGTCCCACCAGGACCTGTGGTCACAGGAACTCCCCTCCCCCAGGCCTTGTCACGTGTCCTAATGCAGCGCATCTCCAGGACCCTGGACAGCGAGCCCTCCTGGGGCAGGACAGCCTGGGCTCAGGCCTAGATGGGGCTCAGCACCCATCCTCTGGGTGTCTGTTGTTTCTTTGCTCTTGTAGACACTATGCCTGTTCCTACTTCCATGTGTGAGTTCTGGCCTCATTCTCTGGGTGTCCCCATCTCACAGCAGCAGGAGGCATGTTCCCCATCAGTGTCCCACAGGCCCAGGTCCCTGCACACAGGCCTCTGTGGTTGGAGAGATGGGTGTTCAGGCTCCTCCTGCTCTGCCTCCTTCCTGGGCCTGAACCTTCCAGCCCTCTGATCAGCTGGGTCTTTCTGGGGATCAGCCACCACCAAGACACTCTCCAGGCCCCTCAGCCACGGGCCATCTCACCAGCATCCCAAAGACACCTGTCACTCAGGAGGTGCCCAGGGTTCAGGAGCTCAGTGGCAGGAGCCTGGGGCAAAGACGAGACACTTTCTCTCATCCCACAGGTCTCTGCCCACATACCCATGAATAGTCAACCGGTCCCACTATTTCAGGATGCTGGCACCTTACTAGAGTCCACTCACTCATGGACAAGAGTCCAGTCCATCCTCCTGTTGAAGATAGTTACATGGTCCACACAGATATGAAAACTGCCCATCAGTTTTAGCCAGAGGGGAAACTGAAGTTCATCCACCATGTGATATTGGTGCCCACCTCGTAGGAGAGCAATAAGGAAAGTGTGAGGCAAAGTCAGTTTTTAGCAGGAAGTGGAACTCATGTTATCTCTGATGTATTTCTGGTTGGGGAGTGCATTGTTTCCAATACTTTGAAAATGTGCTGGCAGCACTCACTACCTCGAGCATTGGGTAGTGTTCACCACACCCAGTGTCCCAGCAATTCCCCTCCTGGTCATATCCCCAATAGACACACATACATATGTGTGCCAGAACATATGGAGAACTTACTCATAGCTGCACAGTTTGCAAAATCTGTGTATAAGACAAATGCACATGAGCAGTAGAGGAGGACTGTGTTGTGTCCATAGGACAGAACCTGTAGCCCTGAGCGTGGATCCCCTACAACCACAAGAGCCACTGGGAGGAGGAGGACATGGTGTGGAGAGAGAGCAGGTGCAGGCAGGCGGCCGCTGTAGCTTTCCTTCCCTCAGAAGCTGTGGGAACTCACGTGGGTTGTAGAAACCAAGGCGGTGGAGAATCAGGATGGGGGCGGGTTGTGACCAAAAGCGATCAGCTGCGGTGCGTGGGTGTTCTGTGGCGGTTGTGGACCCACCTCCACCTGTGAGAACCCAGAGTTTGTTCAGGGCTTGCTCTGGGTGTGCTCATTCCTCTTCTCACCCATTGTGTACATTTTCTCTTTGTTATTTCACCCTATTTCCTATGTGTCCCAGTTTACTTCTCAACTCCAAAGAATGTTGTGGGGCCAAAACAAGTGTTGTTCAGTGGTAAGCGTGTCAGCCTATGGGCTGAAAGGTCTCAGGTTTGATTCTAGTCAAGGACATGTACCTTTATTGCCAGCACATCCCCAGTGGGGGTGGGGGGGTGCAGGAAGTGGCTGATTGATATTTCTGGCTCTCTATCCCTCTCACTTCCTCTCTGTAAAAAAAAATCAATGAAATATATTTGAAAACATAAAGAAAGAATGTTGTGGGTATCTCTCCCTGTCCTGATGATTACTTCTCTGAATCCTGTCTCTGTGTCAGGAACAATTCTTTGTGAAGAAATCCTCAAACTAGAAAAGAAGGAGGAGTAGAGTGGGGAGCAGGAGGGTGGGAAGGAGGAGGAGAGCTAGTGGCTGTCTACAGAGGGACAGAGAGCAGGACTGTGTGGGTGTCTAAGGAAGCCCATCACTGTCTCCTGCAGGGTCATGTGGACATTAGGGATCCCAGGACTCTGGGCAGGGTTAGCACAGCTCCCAGGGGACAGTCTCCAGCCTTCACACCCCTGGGGCCACCCCAGGAAGGACCGTGGCATTTCCATCAAGGGAGGGACCAGCCTCCTGACCCAGGGGAGAGGTTCAGCCTGCGCCCATCCTGCTGTCAGCCTGACGTGGGAGTAGGGGAGCCCTGAGGACAGAGCCACGTGGGGATGGGGTGTGGTTGTACCATGAATGGAGGGGAGGAACGTGAGGCAGCCGTGGGGTTCAGTTCACCCTGTGGAACAGCTGTGCTCTGAGCTCTGGACCGTCCTCAGGGGACACAGGCACCTGTTTCTATCCATTGTTCAGCTGCTCCTCATGACCATGTGGTTAAGTGCCCAATTACCACTAATCAGCAGCGGCTGGTGGAAATGTGATAGGGGTAAATATCTACTTTCAGAGACACCCCAGACTCTCCATACAAACTATCCACCCTCCTTCCTGACTCAGGTAAGCTCTAAGGAACCTGTTCCCACATTCATCCATCCAAACACCCAGCCATCTAACCATCTGTTTATCCACCCCTCTACATAGTCTTCCATCCACCCATCCATCTATTCATCCACCATCCATTCATCCACCCAGTCATCCAACCACCCTTCTATCCACTCACCCACCCATCCAACCATCTACCCATCTACCCACTCCTCTACCCACCCATCCATCAATCCATCCATCCATCAACAACCCCTCTATCAACTCATCCATCCATCCACCCATCCGTCCAACCATCCATCCATCCATCCATATATCCAACAACCAATCTATCCACCAACCCATCCACCAACTCATCCATCCATCCATTGATCCATCCATCCATACATACATACATACATACATACATCCACCCAACCATCCATCCATCCATCCAACCACCTCTCTATACACCCATCCATCCATCCATCCATCCATCCATCCAACCACCCTTCTAACCACCCATCCATCCCTCCGCACCTCTACACACCCTTCCATCCATCCACTGATCCATCCATCCATCCATCCATCCACTAACCCTCTATCCACCTATCCATGCATTAGCCCATCCATCCATCAACCACCCCTCTATCAACCCATCCCACCACCCACCCATCCAAGAGCCCCTCTATCTACCCCTACGTCCATCCACACAACCATCCTTCCATCCAACCACCCCTCTAGCCATCCATCATTCCATCCATCCATCCATCCAACAACCCCTTTATCCACCCTTCATTCCACCCAACCATCCATCCATCCACGCACCTGTCTATCCACCCATCCATCCATCCTCCCATCTATCCATCCAAACCCTCTACCCACCCATGCATCCATCCAACCATTCAACCAAGCGCCACTCTACCAACACTTCCATTCATCCACCCACCCATCCATCCCACCAACCAACCACCCCTCAATCCATCCCTCCCTCCATCCATCCATCCATCAATCCATTCCCCAACCACCCCTCCATCCATCCATCCATCCATCCAACCATCCCACTATCCACCAACCCATCCACCAACACATCGATCAATCCATCCATCCATCCAACAACCCCTCTATCCACCCATCCATCCACACACCCATCCATCCATCCAACTAACATTCTATCCATCCATCCATCCATCCATCCATCCATATATACCTACATACATATATACATACAAACATATATATATACATCCACTCATCCAACCACCCCACTGATCCATTCATCCATCCATTCTCCCATCCATCCATCCATCCATCCATCCATCCAACCACCTCTCTATCCACCCATCCATACATCCAACCAACCACTCTTTAATAAACCATCCATCCATCCATACATACATACATCTATCCAACCACCCCACTACCCACCCATTCATCCATCCATCTTCCCATCCACCCATCCACCCATCCATCCAACCACCCCTCCATCCACCCATCCATATATCCAACCAACCACCTCTCTATTCACCTATCCATCCATCCTCCCATCCATCCATCCATCCATCCATTCATCCATCCATCCATTCATCCATCCATCCATTCCTCCATCCATCCATCTATCCATCCATCAATCCATTCATCCAATCATCCAACCACCCCACTACCCATCCTTCCATCCATCCACCCACCCATGCATCCATCCATTCATCCATCCAACTACCCCTCTTTCCACCCATACATCCATCCAACAACCCCTTTTCAAACCATCCATCCATCCATCCATCCATCCATCCATCCAACGACCCCTCTATCAAATCATCCATCCACCCAACCATCCATCAAACCACCCTTCTATCCACCAACCCATCCACCAACCCATCCATTCATCCATCCATCCATCCATCCATCCATCCATCCATCCATCCTCCCATCCATCTATCCATACATGCATCCATCCAAACACCCCACTACCCACACATCCATCCATCCACCTATCTACTCATCCATCCAACCGCCCTCTACCCACCCTTCCATTCATCCACCCATCCATTCATCCATCCAACCACCCCTCTATCCACCAACCCATCCACCAATCCATCCATCCATCAATCCATCCAATCACCCCTCTATCCACACATCCATCCATCCTCCCATCCATCCATCTACCCAACCATCCATCCATCCAAACACCCCTCTATCCAGCGGTCCATCCATCCATCCAACCAACCGCCACTCTACACACCCTTCCATCCATCCACTCATTCATCCATCCATGCAACTACCCCTCTATCCACTCATCCATCCTTCCAACCACCCCTATATCAACCCATTCAGCCACCACTCTATCCAGCAACCCATCCACTAACCCATCCATCCATCCATCCATCCATCCATCCATCCATCCATTCATCCATCCATCCAACCACCACTGTATCCACCCATTCATCCATCCACCCAACCATCCATCCATCCAAACACCCTTCAATCCACCCGTCCATTCATGCTCCCATCCATCCATCCATCCATCCATCCATCCATCCATCCATCCATTCAACCACTCCTCTATCCACCCTTCCATCCATCCATCCACCCACCCATCCATCCATTCAACTTCCCCTCTATCTTCCCATCCACCCATCCATCCAACCACCCCTCTATCCACCAACCCATCCATCCAACCAACTACCCCTCTATCCACCCATCCATTATTAAAATTGTATCGTTTAATTTCACCCAGTTTCCTATTCTGTTTCTTTCTTACTTTAGATTCTGAGGGAATCTCTGTCTGTCCTAATTATTACTTTCCCTAAATCCTGTCTGTATGTCAAGAATAATTCTTTCCAGGGTAAAACCTCAAAAAAAGAAGCTGAAGCAGAAGTGGAAGAAGAAGAGGAAGAAGAGGAGGAAGAAGAAGAAGAAAGGGGAAGAGAATGTGGTAGAGGAGGAGAGGTAGTGGTTCTATAGTGAGACACCAAAGAGCAGGACTGTGTGGGTGGCTTAGGCAGCCCATCACGCTCTCCTGCGGGGTCGTGTGGACATTAGGGATCCCAGGATTCTGGGCAGGATAAGCACAGCTCCCAGGGGACAGTCTCCAGGCTTCAGACCCCGGGGGCCCCCGCAGGAAGGACCCTGGCGTTTCCATCAGGGGAGGGACCAGCCTCCTGACCCAGGGGAGAGGTTCAGCCTGCGCCCATCCTGCTGTCAGCCTGACGTGGGAGTAGGGGAGCCCTGAGGACAGAGCCACGTGGGGATGGGGTGTGGTTGTACCATGAATGGAGGGGAGGAACGTGAGGCAGCCGTGGGGTTCAGTTCACCCTGTGGAACAGCTGTGCTCTGAGCTCTGGACCGTCCTCAGGGGACACAGGCACCTGTTTCTATCCATTGTTCAGCTGCTCCTCATGACCATGTGGTTAAGTGCCCAATTACCACTAATCAGCAGCGGCTGGTGGAAATGTGATAGGGGTAAATATCTACTTTCAGAGACACCCCAGACTCTCCATACAAACTATCCACCCTCCTTCCTGACTCAGGTAAGCTCTAAGGAACCTGTTCCCACATTCATCCATCCAAACACCCAGCCATCTAACCATCTGTTTATCCACCCCTCTACATAGTCTTCCATCCACCCATCCATCTATTCATCCACCATCCATTCATCCACCCAGTCATCCAACCACCCTTCTATCCACTCACCCACCCATCCAACCATCTACCCATCTACCCACTCCTCTACCCACCCATCCATCAATCCATCCATCCATCAACAACCCCTCTATCAACTCATCCATCCATCCACCCATCTGTCCAACCATCCATCCATCCATCCATATATCCAACAACCAATCTATCCACCAACCCATCCACCAACTCATCCATCCATCCATTGATCCATCCATCCATCCATACATACATACATCCACCCAACCATCCATCCATCCATCCAACCACCTCTCTATACATCCATCCATCCATCCATCCATCCATCCATCCATCCATCCATCTAACCACCCTTCTAACCACCCATCCATCCCTCCGCACCTCTACACACCCTTCCATCCATCCACTGATCCATCCATCCATCCATCCACTAACCCTCTATCCACCTATCCATGCATTAGCCCATCCATCCATCAACCACCCCTCTATCAACCCATCCCACCACCCACCCATCCAAGAGCCCCTCTATCTACCCCTACGTCCATCCACACAACCATCCTTCCATCCAACCACCCCTCTAGCCATCCATCATTCCATCCATCCATCCATCCAACAACCCCTTTATCCACCCTTCATTCCACCCAACCATCCATCCATCCACGCACCTGTCTATCCACCCATCCATCCATCCATCCATCCAACGACCCCTCTATCAAATCATCCATCCACCCAACCATCCATCAAACCACCCTTCTATCCACCA
This sequence comes from Vespertilio murinus, assembly GCA_963924515.1. Classification (NCBI taxonomy): domain Eukaryota; kingdom Metazoa; phylum Chordata; class Mammalia; order Chiroptera; family Vespertilionidae; genus Vespertilio; species Vespertilio murinus. Next base: position 49,722,836 of record OZ004716.1, on the reverse strand, counting down.
ACCCATCCACCAACCCATCCATTCATCCATCCATCCATCCATCCATCCATCCATCCATCCATCCTCCCATCCATCTATCCATACATGCATCCATCCAAACACCCCACTACCCACACATCCATCCATCCACCCATCTACTCATCCATCCAACCGCCCTCTACCCACCCTTCCATTCATCCACCCATCCATTCATCCATCCAACCACCCCTCTATCCACCAACCCATCCACCAATCCATCCATCCATCAATCCATCCAATCACCCCTCTATCCACACATCCATCCATCCTCCCATCCATCCATCTACCCAACCATCCATCCATCCAAACACCCCTCTATCCAGCGGTCCATCCATCCAACCAACCGCCACTCTACACACCCTTCCATCCATCCACTCATTCATCCATCCATGCAACTACCCCTCTATCCACTCATCCATGCTTCCAACCACCCCTATATCAACCCATTCAGCCACCACTCTATCCAGCAACCCATCCACTAATCCATCCATCCATCCATCCATTCATCCGTCCATCCATCCATTCATCCATCCATCCAACCACCACTGTATCCACCCATTCATCCATCCACCCAACCATCCATCCATCCAAACTCCCTTCAATCCACCCGTCCATTCATGCTCCCATCCATCCATCCATCCATCCATCCATCCATCCATCCATCCATTCAACCACTCCTCTAATCACCCTTCCATCCATCCATCCACCCACCCATCCATCCATTCAACTTCCCCTCTATCTTCCCATCCACCCATCCATCCAACCACCCCTCTATCCACCAACCCATCCATCCAACCAACTACCCCTCTATCCACCCATCCATTATTAAAATTGTATCGTTTAATTTCACCCAGTTTCCTATTCTGTTTCTTTCTTACTTTAGATTCTGAGGGAATCTCTGTCTGTCCTAATTATTACTTTCCCTAAATCCTGTCTGTATGTCAAGAATAATTCTTTCCAGGGTAAAACCTCAAAAAAAGAAGCTGAAGCAGAAGTGGAAGAAGAAGAGGAAGAAGAGGAGGAAGAAGAAGAAGAAAGGGGAAGAGAATGTGGTAGAGGGGGAGAGGTAGTGGTTATATAGTGAGACACCAAAGAGCAGGACTGTGTGGGTGGCTTAGGCAGCCCATCACGCTCTCCTGCGGGGACGTGTGGACATTAGGGATCCCAGGACTCGGGGCAGAGTTAGCACAGCTCCCAGGGGACAGTCTCCAGGCTTCACACCCCTGGGGTCCCGGCAGGAAGGACCCTGGCGTTTCCATCAGGGGAGGGATCAGCCTCCTGACCCAGAGGAGAGGCTCAGCCTGCGCCCATCCGGCTGTCAGCCTGAGGTGGGGAGGAGGGACCCATAAGGAAGGAGCCACGTGGGGATGGGGTGTGGTTGTACCATGAATGGAGGGGAGGAAGGTGAGGCAGTCGTGGGGTTCAGTTCACCCGGAGAACAGCTGAGACTCGGAGCCAAGACCCGTCCACAGGGGACGCAGGCACCTGGTCCTGCCCCGTCGTTCAGCTGCTGGTGAGGACCCCGAGGACAGTCCTCAGGAAGGAAGGTGGAGGAGATGCTCTCCCAGGCTTGGGGCTGGCTTCCTACAAAATGGAATCTATCCGCGTCAGAGCGCCCTGTGCTGGTCAGGACAGGGAGGCGCCGCCAGCTTACTCAGTGCCCTACCCCCCCCCCCCGGGCCCACCTCAGGAGTGCTGGGAACTGCCCTGCTCCCTGGGGTTCCCTGCTCTGCCTGACACATAAATGGCCCAATGAGCAGTAACCTCCGCCGGGCGGGGAGAGATGTGAGTGGGGATAACGCCGCTCCTCTTTTGAGACGTCCCAGCCCCTCCCCGCAGACAGAGCCACCTGTGCCTCAGGTGATGTGACACTGGCATCTCTGTGGGAGGACAGGGTCCAGGAACCCTGTCCCTGTGACCATTGACTCAGGTACCCTGGCTCATCATGGATGGCACATCCCTGCCCACAGCTCGGGAGCAAAAACCAGCCAGGTGAGGTCTTCCTTATGTCCCACCTCGGGGCAGAGAGCGGGGAGGAGGGGAGCCATGAGAGGAGATGGAACTGGGTGGTAGTTCCAGGGGGCAGGACAGGGGCTGCCCCACCTGGATCTGAGCTGCTTCTGCTCCCTCTGCTGGGGGCGGGAGGGCATGTGCTGGGGAGTGTCCCAGAGAGTGATTCCCGCCAATGATGGCTTCCCGCCCCTCTGTGTCCTAGAGACCCGGACAGGGAGGGACCCCAGCACGGTGCTCCCTGTGGATCTGAGACAACGGTAGGGTGGCCAGGGCCACTGAGCATCTCGGTCCAGAAAGATGGACTCTGGGTCTCTGGAATGGTCTCTCTGGAGATGTGAGACCCAGACCCTTTAGAGGGAGACGTCGGCAGAGCGCTCCCCCTGCAGGAGGAGGGCAGCCCAGGCCCAGGCCCAGGCCTGGCGCTCAGGTCTCAGCCCAGGGAGGAGTCTGGAGCAGAGCTGCTCAGTGTTGGGGCTCCCCCTCTCCCTGGGGCTCCCCTGTCCATCTCACATCCTGCTGAGTCCTCCTTCCCGGATACACATGACGCAGCCTCCCTGCTCTCTCCCATTGGGTGTCTGCTTCCAGGTCAGACCATCTCCAGGAGCCCCTGGGACTCAGATGGTCAAGGGACACCAATGATGCAGGTCCAGAGGCCCCCCACCCTCCTCCTGCTGCTGTCGGGTGCGCTGGTCCTGACCCCCAGCTGGGCCCGTGAGTTCAGGTTCAGAGGAGCTGGCTGTGCCGGGAGGAACGCGGGGACCTGGAGGAGGGGGGTGCGCAGGCCCGGGAAGGTTCGTGTCCAGCCGGCCCTGCCCTCCATCCTCCCCCCAGGCACCCACTCCCTGAGGTATTTCACCACTGCAATTTCCCGGCCCGGCTGCGGGGAGCCCCGGTACCTCGCCGTCGGCTACGTGGACGACACGCAGTTCGTGAGGTTCGACAGCGACTTGGCGAGTGGGAGGATGGAGCCGCGGGCGCCTTGGATGCAGCAGCCGTGGGTGGAGCGGGAGGAGCCAGGGTACTGGGAACGGAACACGCAGAGGGAAAGGCGACACGCAGGGCTTTTCGGGGGAGAACTGCAGAACCTGTGCGGCTACTACAACCAGAGCGAGGATGGTGAGCCGCGCGCCGGGCCCCTCACGACCCCCCTCCCCACGGACCGGCCGGGGTTGCCCTGAGGGTCCGGGTCCCAGCGTCACCCCGAGGTGGCGGGACCCGCCCTTCCCCCCTCCCCCTGGAGGAGCCCGCGGGGACATTGTCCCAGTTTCAATCTCAGTTTAGATTCAGTCCCCGCGGGGCGGGCGAGGTGAGGCTGATCGCTTTGCTGGGTCAGGGTCTCACACCTTCCAGAGGATCAGAGGCTGCACCTTGGGACCGGATGGGCGCCTCCTCCGCGGGTACCAGCAATACACCTACGACGGCACCGACTACATCGCCCTGAACGAGGACCTGACCTCCTGGACCGCAGCGGACTGGGCAGCTGAGATCACAAAGCGCAAGTGGGAGGCAATCGGTATGGCACAGAAAAAGAAGAGCTACCTGCAGGGGGAGAGTGTGAAGTGGCTCCTGCTTTACCTGGACAAAGGGAAGGAGACCCTGAAGCGCGCAGGTACCAGGGGCCCTGGGGCCCCCCTCTCCCCGGGGCAGGGGCTGCTACAAGGAGACAGAACAGGGGTTCAGTGTCAGACACCCCTCCTCCAGGTCAGGAAGGGGTCGCCCTGGATGTCCAGGTCAGGTTCCAGAGTTATTCCCCTCCTCTCAGGGAAGGTAGGGGTGCAGGCTCTCCTGGGGTGCAGGGAGACCTCCTGCAATAGCCCACCAGAAGTTCCCATGGGCCCTGCAGGGGCTGTGGGACCCACAGGGACCTTCTCTCTCAGGCCATGTGCGCTGCCCCACACCCCTTGTGCCTGAGGCTTGACCCCAGCTTTTCTGAATCTCATGGCCTCCACCAAGATCAGGACCTTTTCTCCCCTCAGAGACCTGCCTCCTGCCCTGGGCTGTGTCTCTCTGATTCTAGAAGTTTCTAAAGACTAGAAGGTCCTTCCAGGTGCCTCTGTCCAAGCTGGTGTGTGTGCTGTGTGCTCCCTCCCACCCAGGTGTCTGTCCACTCTCATGATGGTCACATGGGAGCTGCTGGAGAGTCTCAGGGAGGATGCAAAGTTCCTGCATGTTCTCCCCTCCCCTCAGACCCTCCAAAGGCACACGTGAGCCACCACCCTGTCTCTGCCCGGGAGGTCATCCTGAGGTGCTGGGCGCTGGGCTTCTACCCTGCGGACATCAGCCTGACCTGGCAGCGTGATGGGGAGGACCAGACCCAGGACATGGAGCTGGTGGAGAGCAGGCCTGCGGGGGACGGGACCTTCCAGAAGTGGGCGGCCATGGGGGTGCCCCCTGGAGAGGAGCACAGATACACGTGTCATGTGGAGCACGAGGGGCTGCCCAAGCCCCTGACCGTGAGATGGGGTGAGGAGGGGCATGGGCACAGAGCCTCTTCTCAGGATAGCAGGGCCCTGGGGGACCTCAGTGGGGTCGGGGCTGAAGCTTGGGATCAGGGCCCTCACCCTCCCTTCCCTTCTCCTCCCAGAGCCTCCTCCTCAGATCTTCATTATCATCCTGGGCATCGCTGGGTGCCTGGGCCTGCTGGGAGCTGTGGCTGGAGCTGTGATGTGGGGGAGGAGGCACTCAGGTGGGCAGGGGTATGGTCTGAGTGTGCACTCTAGACAGTGACAGGGCCCAGGGCTCTGATGTGTCTCTCTGGGCTTCTAGAGTGGAGACCTGCTGTGGGGCGGGATGGGAAGAGGGGGCACTGGGCATTGGCGAGTCTGGGGGACACTGTGAGTATGAAGTGAGCTTTGAGAATGTCACCAGTCACAGCCACTGCCCTGAACCTGCTCATGATGATTGTCCTCCACAGCCTGAGGCTGCTGCTTTGTGGGGACTAAATGATGGAAGGTGTGTTCCTGCTCCCACTTTCTGACTCAGGAAACTCTGATTGGGGGCTGGCTCCACCCTGCCCCCTACACTTTCCTGTCAGCAGAGGCAGTTGGGCCCTCACTATCGCTGTCTTTACTTCCTCATGCTCTGAGCTGCAAGCTTTCCTTCCATCTTGAAATGAGGTTGTGGAGGTGACTCTTTATTTCTTGCCATGAAGAGATGGTGGGCACATTAAAAGAGAAGATCCTACATTTTCAGGAAAATAAATGTAAACACCAAGAACTTTCCAGAACTCATGTGTTTGCTGTGCTGAGCTATCCCAGGTGTGGGCAGGGAAGGTTTTGAAGACCGAGTATGGAGGGGTTTGTGCCCAGTGGGTGCTCAGTGCATCGTGGGCTTTGACGTGGTCACTCCTCGGCCAGATCACCTCTCTGCTCCTCTGTCCTTGTCCCTCAGGGAAGCCCTGTTACACCAGGACTTGTGGTCACAGGGACTCCCCTCCCCCAGGCCTTGTCACGTGTCCTAATGCAGCGCATCTCCAGGACCCTGGACAGCGAGCCCTCCTGGGGCAGGTCAGCCTGAGCTCAGGCCTGGATGTGGCTCAGCACCCATCTTCTGGGTGTCTGTTGTTACTTTGCTCTTGGGGACACTATGCCTGTGCCTATGTTTGTGTAGGGGTTTTGGTCTCAATCTCTGGGTGTCCCCGTCTGACAGCAACAGGGTGCATGGTCCCTGTCAGTGTCCCGCAGGCCCAGGTCCATGCACACAGGCCTTCCTGTGGTTGGAGAGATGGCTGTTTAAGCACTTCCTGCTCTGCCTCCTTCCTGATCCTTAACCTTACAACCCTCTGATTAGCGTGGTCTTTCTGGGGTCCAGCCCCACCCCAATCTCCAGGCCCCTCAGCCAAGAGTCATCTCATCAGCATCCCAAAGACAGCTGTGCCTCAGCAGGTGCCCAGGATTTAGGAGCTCAGTGCTAAGACCCAGGGGCAAAGAAGAGATACTTTCTCTCATCCCACACGTCTCTGCCCAGAGACCCATGAATAGCCAACCCATCCCAATAGTTAAGTATGCTGGCATCTTACTAGAGTCCACTCACTCATGGACAAGAGTCCAGTCCATCCTCCTGTTGAGGATGGTTACATGGTCCACACATGTATGGAAACTGCCCCTCAGTTTTAGCCAGAGGGGAAAGTCAAGTTCAGCCATCATGTGATATTGGTGCCCACCTCCCAGGAGAACAGTACGGAAAGAGTGAGACAAAGTCAATTGTTAGCAGGAAGTGGGTATCTCTGATATATTCCTGGTTAGCGGGTGAATTGTTTCAAATACTTTGAAAATGCGCTGGCAGCACTCACTACCTCCAGCATTGGACATTCCTCACCACACCCAGTGCCCCAGCAATTCCCCTCCTGGTCATATCCCCAATAGACACACATACATATGTGTGCCAGAACATATGGAGAACTTACTCATAGCTGCAGTTTGCAAAATCTGCATATAAGACGAATGCACATGAGCAGTAGAGGATGAGTGTTATGTGTTCATAGGAGAGAACCCTGCAACCCTGAGTGTAGATCTTCTACAACTACAAGAGGCACTGGGAGGAGGAGGACATGGTGTGGAGAGGCAGCAGGTGCAGGGAGGCGGCCACTGTTACAATCCCTTCTCCCCAAAGCTGATGGAACTCACCTGTGGGGTAGAAATCTAGGGAGGGGTGAGCCGGGATGGGGCCAGTGTGTGACCAAATAAAACTGAAGAGGGTCTGCTGAGGACTGGAATGTTCTGTGAGTGCTGTGGATCCCAACCCTCACCCTGTGCAATGTCACTGTATGGATAGGATTTGTCCACCTCTCTCAGCATGTGATCATTCATCGTTTCATCCATTATTAAAATTTTGTCTTTTAATTTCACCCAGTTTCCTATTTGTTCAGGTTCCTTCTCACTTTTAGATTCTGAGGGAATCTCTGTCTATCCTGATTATTAACTTTCCTAAATCCTGTCTGTATGTCAAGAATAATTCTTTCCAGGGTAAAACCTCAAAAAAAGAAGCAGAAGCTGAAGTTGAAGAAGAAGAGGAAGAGCTGGAAGAAGAAGAAGAAACAGGAAGAGAATGTGGAAGAGGAGAAGAGGTAGTGGCTATATAGTGAGACACCAAAAAGCAGAATTCTGTGGGTGACTAAGGCACCCCATCTCGGCCTCCTGTGGTGTCGTGTGAACATTAGGGATTCCAGGACTCGGGGCAGAGTTAGCACAGCTCCCAGGGAACTGTCTCCAAGATTCACACCTCTGAGGCCCCCACAGGAAGGACCCTGGCGTTTCCATCAGGGGAGGGACCAGCCTCCTGACCCAGGGGAGAGGTTCAGCCTGCGCCCATCCTGCTGTCAGCCTGACGTGGGAGCACGGGAGCCCTGAGGACGGAGCCCACGTGTGGATTGGGTGTGGTTGTACAATAAGTGGAGGAACTTGAGGCAGCCGTGGGCTTCAGTTCACCCGGAGAACAGCTGTGACTTAGAGCTCAGACCCGTCCACAGTGGACGCAGGCACTGTGTCCTCTCCTGTCCTGTCCTGTCATTCAGCTGCTCCTCAGGACCATCTGGTTTATTGCCTAATTACCACTAATCCGCAGTGGCTGAATGTGATGATATTGGAGGTAAAGTTTCTCCTTTCAGTGTCTCCCCAGAGACTCCATACAGAAAATCCACTCTACTTTCTGTCTGAGGTAAGCTCTAAAAAAACTGTTCCCAAGATTCATCCACCATCCATCCATACACCTAAATATCCAAGCACCCCTCTATCCACCCACACACCCATCCATCCAATATTCATCCAACCATCCATCCAACCACCCTCTATCCAACCATGCACCCATACACCCATCATTCATCCACTCATCCACACATCCATCCATCCATCCACACATCCATCCACCCATCCATCCATTCATCCACCCATTCATCAATTCATCAATCCATGCATCCACCCATTCATCCATCCATCCACACATCCATCCACCCATCCATCCATTCATCCACCCATTCATCAATCCATCAATCCATGCATCCACCCATTCATCCATCCATCCACACATCCATCCACCCATCCATCCATTCATCCACCCACTCATCAATCCATCAATCATGCATCCACCCATTCATCCATCCATCCATCCATCCATCCACACATCCATCCACCCATCCATCCATCCATCCATCCATCCATCAATCCATGCATCCACCCATTCATCCATCCATCCACCCATCAATCCATCCACCCATCCATCCATCCATACACCCATCAATCCATCCATCCATCCATCCATCCATCCATCCATCCAGCAATGCATGCATCCACACATTCATCCATCCATCCACCCATCAATCCATCCACCCATCCATCCATCCATGCACCCATCCACCCATCCATCCTACCATGCATTCATCACACCATCCATGCATTCATCACCCATCCACCCATCCATCCAACCACCCTCGATCCACACATCCAACCATCCACCCATGCATCTATCCATCCATCCACCAATCCATGCATCCATCCACCCATCCATCCATCCATGCATTCATCGCCCATCCACCGATCCATCCAACCATCCATCCATCCACCCATTCATCCATCCACCCATCCATATATCCACCCATCCACCCATCCACCCATGCATCTATCCATCCATCCACCAATCCATGCATCCATCTATCCATGCTCCCACCATCCATTATGCACCCATCCACGCATCCACCCCACCATCCACTCATCCATACTTCCATGCACCCATCCACCCATCGAAGGATCCATCCATCCACCCATCCATCCATCCATCCATCCACCCATGGACCAATACATGCATCCACCCATCCATCCCTCCATCCACCTCTCCATCCATTCACCCATCCATCCATCCATCCATCCATCCATCCATCCCTCCAGCAATGCATGCATCCACACATTCATCCAGCCAGCCAGCAATCAATCCATCCACCCATCCATCCATCCATGCACCCATCCACCCACGCATCCATCCATCCATCCATCCACCCATCAATCCATCCACCCATCCATCCATCCATGCACCCATCCATCCATCCATCCATCCACCAATCCATGCATCCACCCATCCATCCATCCATCCACCTCTCCATCCATTCAACCACCCATGCATCCATCCATCCACCCATCCATCCATCCATCCATCCATCTCTCCATACATCCATTCATCCATCCATCCATCCATCCATCAATCCATCCACCCATCCACCCATCCATCCACCCATCCATGCATTTATCACACCATCCATGCATTCATCACCCATCCACCCATCCATCCAACCACCCTCTATCCACCCATCCATCCATGCATCCATCCACCCATCCATCCATCCATCCATGCATTCATCGCCCATCTACCGATCCCTCCAACCATCCATCCATCCACCCATCCATATATCCACCCATACACCCATCCACCCATGCATCTATCCAACCATCCATCCACCAATCCATGCATCCATCCATCCATGCATCCAACAACCCACCATCCATTACGCACCCATCCATTCATCCACCCCATCATCCACCCATCTATACTTCCATGCATCCATCCACCCATCCACCATGCATCTATCTATCCATCAATCCATCCATCCATCCATGCATCCATCCACCCACCATCCACTCATCCATACTTCCATCCGTCCATCCACACATGCATGCACCCATCCACCCATCACACCATCCATGAATTCATCACCCATCCACCCATCCATCCAACCACCCTCTATCCACCCATCCAACCATCCACCCATGCATCTATCCATCCATCCATCCATCCATGCATCCATCAATCAATCCATCCATCCATCCATCCATCCACCCATCGAACCATCAATCCATCCACCCATCCATCCATCCATGCATTCACCACACATCCATGCATCCATTCACCCACCATCCATTATTCACCTATCCAGCCATCCACCCCACCATCCACTCATCCATATTTCCATCCATCCATCCATCCATCCATCCACCAATCCACCCATCAATCCATCCAACTCTAATATGTAGAGAGGCCTCTGTACAGGCTTCCTGGTGGCCTGCTGCTTGTGTATTGGAGACAGACAGAACACCCTCTCTCCAACAGCTGATGTGCTCAGGCGTGAGGGTAGCCCATGCACCTGGAGGCCCAGGTTCAATTCCCTCTTAGGGCACATGCCCTGGTGTCTGACTTGATCCTCAGTAGGAGGCCTGTAGGAGGCAACTGATCTATGTTTCTATCTCCCTATCCCTCTCCCTCCCTCTTGCTCTAAATGTCTTTAAAGCAAAGAAGCAAATCAAACCCCCCCTCTCCTGGTGTGCACAGTGGGACAGGAAGGACAGGGAGCAATGAGGAGCGCACAGCGGGGACGCACATGGGCTGTACTCCGTCAGCGGTGGCAGCTGTGGCCTGGGAGAAGCCTTCCACTGTCTCCAGCCTGTGTCCTTCCCTTCTGTGGGCTGACTGTGCTCAGCAGCCCCTCTTCTGCTCCTGTGACAGAGGCTGAGGCGGGAGCTTGGGAGGCCTTCCTGGACTAGAACGTTCTAGAAGGTCCCTGACTGGGCTGCAGCTGGGTCCTTGGCATGAGTGCCAGTCCTTGCCAATGGGGTGGGAGGTGAATAGGCAGAGCTGGGTGAACCATCCCACAGAGATGGCGCTAGGGCCGGGCACCGGAAACCTGCGTGGTTTGCTCACTAGAGTCTTCCCAAGGAACTCACTGGAAAGGGGGTGAAGGAGATGGGAAGAAGCGGCCTTTCCAGATGAAATCAGTTCCACACATTGTAAACCAGGAAGGGGCAGGGGGCGGGGCCAGTGGGAGCCCCTTTAGAAGTGCCAACCCGGTCCCCGGAGGGGAGGGAGGCAGGAGAGGGAGGCGGTGGAGGAAACATGGAGCCTGGGATGGACCAGGTGGCGGAATGACTGCAGAGTGAGGAGGGGAAAGGTGCCAGGGCGCCCTCTGGGCCTCCCGCTGGCTGCATGCACCTCCCGCCCATGGGCATGGCCTGAGGCAATAGGAGGTGCGCTCCTGGCCAGGGCACCAGCCCCAGAGGAAAGAAGCCTCAGAAGGCCTTCTCCTTCCCCTGAGCCCACAGCGCAGGGAGCTGGTGGAGGACCGGCCACGGGAGAGAGCAGGGCGTGAGCGCAGGCTGACTCTGGCCCTGAGTGCACACACATCCCGCTCCTCCGCCAGGGCCTGGGCGCGGGGCCCATGGCTGGTGTCCAGGAGACGCTGCAGAGCAGCTCTGAGCCTGCGGTCACTCTGTGGCACAGGCCGCCTCACAGCGCTCCCGGGAAACCTGCTGACTGTACGCGCTCTTCCCGAGGGCCTGCGTCTTATTCAACGTGGAGGGGTTTTGTCTGTCTGTCTGTCTGTCTGTCCTGTCCGATGATCTCACCTATTAAATGTACCATTGGGTCATGGTTCCTGAAGGGGATTAGTGTGTGTATGTGTGTGTGTGTGTGTGTGCGCCATCTTCTGTGAGTGTCACGTAGGTGCATGTGGGGTGCGCTCACACCTTTAGCGCCAATTAACACAGGACAGAGCAGGGCGGGCTGGGGCCACACCGCTCCCTCCTCCCGTCCCTCCTCCCGCGGGGGCACCGCCAGCCCCGAGGACCGGCCTCTGCAGACACCGGGGACGGCGGGGGGGGGGGGGGGGCTGCCCCGTGAGCGCCTGCGGCCTGGGGTCCAGAAGGGGCAGCAGAACCGGGTCCCACTCCGTCCTTTCAGCCCCGCCCACAACTCCCACCCGGACCCCCACTCAGGCCTCAGCGCTGCCGGGGGCGCCCGGCGTCGGTGGGCTGGGCCGAGGGGCAGGAGTGGCAGCGCAGGCCTCGGGGGGTCACCGGGTGCGGGGGGGGGGCACAGGACCAACCTCAGCCCCGGCGGGGCGGGCGCAGAACCAGCTCCTACCGCGGCGCCCGGGCGCCTCTCCGGAAGGGCTCCCGCCTTGGCCCCGGAGACACCGCCCCGCTGCTCCCTGGGCGCGGGGTCAGGGGGGCCCCAGCCCCTGGCACCCTATGCCTGTGCGGGCCCCACCCTGAGCCCCACTCCCCTCCCGCCCTCCCCGCGGCTCCGCCTCCCCCAGGGCTGGCCTCCGCCCCGGGACCCCGGGCCCGACTGGCCGTGGCCCAGGAGCCGAGGACGGACTGCCGGCCGCGGGGGAGGGATGGCGGGTCCAGGAGGGACGGCGGGCGGCCGGGGACCCGCAAAGGCGGCTGCGCGTCCCCAGCGCCGCTGTGGGCTGAGTCCCGGGCTGTCCCTCCGCCGCCCCCTCCGGGGAGGTTCCTGGTCGCCCCGCGCCCCGCGGCGCCTCCTCGCGTCCCGGGCGCCGGGTCCCCAGAGGCGGGTCCGGGAGCTGCGTGCGCGGGGCCGTCTCCACGGACGCGCAGGGGACCGGCCTGCGCGGGGCGATTGCGAGCCCCAGAGGCGGGGTCGGGGGACCGAGAGCAGGAACCCCTCCACGGGGGCGGGGTCCGCACAAAGGCGCCCCCCCAGCAGGTCGCCCCGCGCTGCAGCCTCCCCGCTGGAGGCCTGGGGAGGGGACGCAGCTGCAGACACCCCTGCCCCCGCCCTCCCCTCTGCCCCGGCCCGTGGGCACCCGCCCCGGCCCCGCAGCAAGGCCGCCAGCCCCGGCTCCTGGGGGGCACCCCTCTTTCTGAGGGAGGGGGGTGCACCCCGCTGAGCACAGTCTCCAGGGAGAACAGCAGCCGCCCTGACCAAGGCCCCTGAGGACGGAGGGCGGGGCCCGGGGCCTCCCGCACAGCCCGGGGCGCGGGGGGTCCTGGGAAAGGGGCGCCCGTGGGGCCAGGCCCCGGGTGCTCACGCTCAGGAGGGAGGCATGTCCATTGTGGGGACACACCCCCCTTAGAGAGGAAACCGGCAAACACACCCCCACTTTACAGCCGGGGGCGGGCCCGGGGGGGCAGAGGCACCCGAGCCTCAGGCTGCCGGTGTGGCCTCCGCCTGAAGGTGACAGGGACCCCTGCGCCCCGCTGCTGCTCAGGACCCGGGGCCCCCGGGGCGGCGGCCGTTCCCTCCGCGGGGAGCCCGCAGCCTGGACCCGCCCGGCCCGCGTCCTGCCCGCGTTGGGGGGCGGGTCCGGGACTCGGCCTCGCAGCCCATGAGGGGCCTCCTCCCGGGGGTGCGGGGAGGCACCCGGAGCAGAAGGGCCCGGATACACCGGGGACACGGCCCGCACCCCGGGTCTCAGCAGCAGCGGCGGAGATGCAGGCGGAGCCGCGCAGCGCCCCCTGCGGGCCGGGCCTGGGCAGCAGGAGGCGGCCGCCGCCCCGGGGCGCACAGGGACCCGCTGGCTGGGTGCGGACCTCACCCTGGGGCCGCCGGCGGGTCCCCCAGGCCCTGGCCCCGGGGCGTCCCTGTTCGCATTGGAGCCCGTGGAGGACGCGGGGCCCACAGCCCTGTCCCGGGGCCCGTGTCCCCGCCTCCCGCCCCCCCTGCCCCGCCTCCGCCCCTCTGGGCTGTGGCCGGTTCCCCGTGAAGACCCCACACGTGCCATCACCCACGGGCGGTGCCCACCCAGACCCCTCGGCGCCCTGCCAGCACCCGCCCCAACCCCGCCGCCTCCGGGCCCGGCTCCTGCTGCGGCCGCTGCCAAGGGCCGGGGCCGGGCCGCCCGTGCCCGCCGCCTCCTGGGTCCTGTCGTCTCTCCTGTGGAGGAAAGTAGTTTGTCCCTGGCAGCGGCCTCCCGCCTGCAGGGCCCGCGCCTCCTGGGCTGGAGCGGCGCTGGCCTGGGTGTCCCCGGGCGCTGGCCGGACCGGATGGGCACGGGGAGGGCATCCGTGGGTCACTCGGTGCCAAACAGGGAGCCGGAGGGGCTGGAGGCCCCGGGACGCCAGGGTGCAGGCCGGGCAGGTGCGCCCGCTGCCCGGGGCCCAGCGGACGGGCAGGGACGGGGCTGAGAGACGCTGGGGGCAGGAGCCCAGCCCTTCCCGCCTCCGGTGCCAACTCGGCTGCAGACCCAGCGTGCCTGTTCCCTCGAGGGGCACTCCATGCCCACACCTGCTCCCCACCAGCCCCAGCGCATCTGGGGGTGCAGGGCCTGCCCAGCGGGGGTGTCGGGCCCCTGCTCCTGGTTCGTGGCCTCTGGGCCAGGGGGAGGCAGCAGCCAGGCTCCCGGGAGCTCCGGAGGCAGCACGCCGCCCCGTCCCGGACGCCGGGCATGAACGGGGCATCGGCACTGGGCTCGGGCCCCACAGGCCCCGTCCTGGGGGCAGGGCAGGGACAGGCCCGGGGCCGGTGGGTGTTCTCAGGCTCCTGTTGGCGGGAACGTGCCAGGCGGGCCTGCTGGGGGCTGTGTTTCTGGGGCGTCTGAGCCAAAGAGCCCGCGTGGGGGGCGGGGGCCCCTCGACCAGAGTGGGTGGGTGTGCCGGGCAGCCCTGGCGTCTGCTGGGGATCGATCACCTGTGGGGGCCCCGCAGCTGGACGGAGGCCACAGGGTCCTGGCTGTTTGCCCTGGGCGCCGGGCGAGGCGTGCGCCCCCCGGGTGTTTGAGGGTGTGACTGGCGGTGGGGTCCCTGCCCGGCGCCCCTCCCCGGAGCCTGCGGAGTCCCCAGAGGAGGTGCTGGTCCTGGTCCCACCTGGCCTGCCAGACGCCACGCCCACACACGTGACGGGGCAACGCCTCTCACTCCCATTGGCTTAACCATTTCTATGGCAGTCAATCAGCGTCCCCGCGGCTCCAGGTTATAAGTCCTAGTTGGAAGCACCTGGACTCAGATGCTCCCCAAATGGCCAGGATGCGGGTGCAGAGGCCCCCCACCCTCCTCCTGCTGCTCTCGGGGGCGCTGGTGCTGACCCCCGGCCGGGCCGGTGAGTGCGGGTCGGAGGGGCGGCTGTGCGGGGAGGAGCGCGGGGACCGGCGGGGCGCGGGCCGGGGAAGGCGCGTGTCCAGCCCGGCCTGCCCCCCGTCCCCCCCAGGCCCCCACTCCCTGACCTATTTCACCACCGCCGTGTCCCGGCCCGGCCGCGGGGAGCCCCGGTACCTCGCCGTCGGCTACGTGGACGACACGCAGTTCGTGCGGTTCGACAGCGACGCTGAGAATCCGAGGGCGGAGCCGCGGGCGCCGTGGATGCAGCAGCCGTGGGTGGAGCGGGAGGACCCGGGGTATTGGGACCGGGAGACCCAGATGTTCGGGGCAGCGGCACAGACTTACGGAGAGAACCTGCGGAACCTGAGCCGCTCCCACAACCAGAGCGAGGACGGTGAGCCGCGCACCAGGCCTGTCACGACCCGCCTGCCCACGGAGGGGCCAGGATCGCCCCGAGGGTCCGGGTCCCAGTGTCACCCCAGGTGGTGGGATCCGCCTTGGCCCAACCCCCCGCGCCCTGTCCCCGGGGGCAGCCCGCAGGGACTGAGACCCAATTTCAGTTTTACATTCAGTCCCTGCTGGGCTGGCCTGGAGGGGCTGAAGTCCAGGGGACCGGGTCAGGGTCTCACACCCTCCAGGTCAAGTACAGCTGCGACCTGGGACCCGATGGGCGCCTCCTCCGCGGGCATGAGCAATTCGCCTACGATGGCACCGAATACATCGCCCTGAACGAGGACCTGACCTCCTGGACCGCGGCCGACATCGCGGCTCAGATCACAAAGCGCAAGTGGGAGGTGGAGAGTGTGGCGCAGCAATACCGTAGCCACCTGGAGGGCCTGTGTGTGGACGGACTGCGCATGTACCTGGACAAAGGGAAGGAGACGCTGCAGCGCGAAGGTACCAGGGGACCTGGGGCCGCCCCCTCTCCCCGGGGCTGGGGCTGCTACAAGGAGACAGGACAGGGCTCAGTGACTGACACCCCTCCTCGGGGTGTTGGAGTGGGGCCCCCAGGATGTCTAGGTGAGGTTCCAGAAGGACTCCCCTTACTCTCAGGAACAGGTAGGGGTGCAGGCTCCCCTGGGGTGCAAATAGATCCCCTGCAATAACTCATAAGCGGTTCCTGGGACCCACGGGGACCTTCTCTCTCAGGCCTTTTGCACTGCCCAACACCCCCTGTATCTGAGCCTGACCCCAGCTTTTTTGAGTCCGTGGCCTCCACCCAGGTCAGGACCACAAATCCCTTTTCTCCCCTCAGAGACATGCCTCCTGTCCTGGGCTGTGTCTCTCTGATTCTGGAACTTTCTATAGACCATGAGGTCCTTCCAGGTGCCTCTGTCCAGGCTGGTGTGTGTGCTGTGTGGTCCCTCCCCACCCAGGTGTCTGTCCACTCTCAGGATGGTCACATGGGCGCTGCTGGAGTGTCCCATGGAGGATGCAAAGGTCCTGCATGTTCTCCCCTCCCCTCAGACCCTCCAAAGGCACACGTGACCCACCACCCCGTCTCTGCCCGGGAGGTCACCCTGAGGTGCTGGGTGCTGGGCTTCTACCCTGAGAACATCAGCTTGACCTGGCAGCGTGACGGGGAGGACCAGACCCAGGACATGGAGCTGGTGGAGACCAGGCCTGCGGGGGACGGGACCTTCCAGAAGTGGGCGGCCGTGGGGGTGCCCCCTGGAGAGGAGAAGACCTTCGAGTGCCAAGTGCAGCACGAGGGGCTGGCCGAGTCCCTGACTCTGAGATGGGGTAAGGAGGGCGGTGGGCACAGAGCCTCTTCTCAAGGCAGTGGGGCCCTGGGGGACCTCAGTGGGGTCGGGACTGAGGCCTGGGGTCAGAGCGCTCACCCCCCCTTCCCTACTCCTCCCAGAGCCGCCTCCTCACACCTTCATCCCCATCATCCTGGGCATCGCTGGGGGCCTGGTTCTGCTGGGATCTGTGGCTGGAGCTGTGATGTGGGGGAGAAGGCGCTCAGGTGGGCAGCGTGGGGTCTGAGTGTGCACTCTAGACAGTGACAGTGCCCAGGGCTCTGATGTGTCTCTCATGGGTTCTAAAGGGGAGACCTGCTGTGGGGCGGGATGGGAAGAGGGGGCACTGGGCATTGGCGAGTCTGGGGGACACTGTGATCATGAAGTGGGTTTGAGAATGTCATCAGTCACAGCCACTGCCCTGAACCTGTTCATGATGATTGTCCTCCACAGCGTGAGGCCGCTGCCTTTTGGGGACTGAGTGATGGAAGACGTGTTCCCGCTCCCACTTCCGGACTCAGGATCCTCTGATGGGGGCTGTCTCCAACCTGCCCCCCCCCACACACACACACACACTTTCCTTTCAGCAGAGGCGGTTGGGGCTTCCCCATCCCCATCCCTCCCTTTCCTCCCTGGGGCTCTGAGCTGCCACTTCCTGCTCCGGATGGAAATGAGATGCTGATGTGACTGTTCATTTCTTGCCAAGGAGGCCTGGGGGGTATTTAAACTGGAAGCTCCTAAATTCGGAAGAGAAATAAATTGAAGCTCCAAGAACTTTCCAGTCACGTGTGTTTGCTGTGCTGGGCCTGTGGCCGGCGGGACGGGAAGGGCGGTGAGGACAGAACGTCAAGTCAGGGCCTGGGCCTGGTCAGTGCTCAGTGCATCATGGGATTTGATGCAGTCACTCCTTGGCCAGGTCACCTCTCTGCTCCTCTGACCTTGTCCCTCAGGGGAACCCTGTCCCACCAGGACCTGTGGTCACAGGGACTCCCCTCACCCAGGCCTTGTCACGTGTCCTAATGCAGGGCATTTCCAGCACCCTGGACAGCGAGCCCTCCTGGGGCAGGACAGCCTGGGCTCAGGCCTGAGCCCCAACCCCTTCCCCTGAATGCTTATGTCTTTGCTCTTGTGGACACTATGCCTGTTCATGTCTTTCTGCAGGGGTTCTGGTCTCATTCTCTGGGTGTCCCCGTCTGACAGCAGCAGGAGGCATGTTCCCCATCAGTGTCCCGCAGGCCCAGGTCCCAGCACACAGGCCTCTGTGGTTGGAGAGATGGGGTTCAGGCTCCTCCTGCTCTGCCTCCTTTTGGGGCCTGCACGTTCCCACCCTCTGATCACCTGAGTCTTTCTGGGGACCAGCCCCCACCCTGATGCTCTCCAGGCCCCTCAGCCAAGGGCCATCTCACCAGCATCCCAAAGACATAATGTCACTCAGGAGGTGCCCAGGGTTTAGGAGATCAGTGACAGGAGCCAGGGGCAAAGAAGAGATATATTCCCTCATCCCACAGGTCTCTGCCCACATATCCATTAATAGCAAACGTTTTCCAATAGTTATGGATGCTGGCAACTTACTGGAGTCCCACCCACTCATGGACAAGAGTCCAGTCCATCCTTCTATTGAGGATGGTTACATGGTCCACACATGTATGAAAATGGCCCAAGAATCTCAGTCAGATGAGAAACTGAAATTCACCCACAGTGTGCTATTGCTGGCCACCTCCCCCCATGGTGGAAATGACAGAGTCAGGGAAAGTCAGCCGTTCACAGGCATGTGGACTCCTCTCTCATATCCTCCTGGTGGCAAAGTGCATTGTGTCACACCTGGTGGGAAATGCATTGTCCGTACTCCCTGCTCCTAGAGACAGAGCAGGGTGGGGTGTTGGGGAGTCTGAGGCTGAGTGTCCCCCACGGGAGGACAGGAGGTCACAGATGGGATGAGGGAGAGAGTGAAAGGTTCAGAAGGACAGATGGACTGAAAGCAGAGACGCCTGTTGGCAAACATGTGGAGGAAAGGGAAGCCTTACCCATGGTGGTGAGAACGTGCTTGTCCTCCAGAAAGAGATGCTCAGCCCTGACGTACCTCAAACCACCCAACTTCACCAATGGCTCCCTCTCACGGACTTGGCACTCCGGCCGTGCCCCCCAATCTTCTCCAATGGGGTGCCACACATGTGCTGTCACAGGGGGAACATTAGTCAAGATGCCAGCTGCCCCACTCCCCCTTTTGAAAGAAGCAATAAAAGGAGAGGGTTGAATTAGGTCACAGGGGTCTCTCAGGTCTTGGAATTTCGGGGAAGTCACTCTGCCCCATGGGACACCTGTACAAGCGAGAACAGAGACGGGGAAGGTAAGGGAACCAACTCCTCTGGAGGCGTGAGGAAATCGGGATGGAGCCATGGATGCAGAGACACAAAGGTGGGAATGGAGCCTGAGAGTTTCTCCTCAGGGGACGCCGAGGGGACCCGGTTGGCAGCTCTACCTGGACAGGAGTGAGGGGACCATGGGTCTCCCTTCCAATTCGAGACGCCACATGACCCCCTGATAGAAGGGAACTTTCTTGCGATGCTTTGTGACCACTTATGACTGCCCAGAATGCTTTTCTTACTCTGGTGGACAGTGTAGGAGTTTCATAGAGAAAGCAGTTAACTCATCAAGTCCCCAGTAAATACGTACAAGAAACCTGTGCTGTGTCAGCCAAGCCAAGGGTTCGGCGAACCTGAGGGAGGGCCGGTGAAGGATGAGGAAGAGACAGGCAAAGAGAATACGCTGGGTCTAGGTAGACAGGAACCCTGAGGAGCTTCCAGAACCTGCCTGCGGAGCCTGTGGCGGGAGAGGCTGTGAGAAGCTGGTGTGGTGGGGCCTGTGCCAACTTGGTGCCCGTTGCATCATGGGTTTGAGGTGGTCACTCCGTGGCTGAGTCATATTCGTTGCTCCTCTGACCTTGTCCCTCAGGGGAGCCCTGTCCCACCTGGACCTGTGGTCATACAACTCACACCCCCCAGGCCTTTTCCCCTGTCCTAATGCAGCGCGTCTCCAGGACCCTGGACAGCGCATGCTTTGGGGGTCCCTGAAGTCAGCCTGTTTCTGGCCTGGATCCTGCCTTCAGCCCCCACCTGCAGGAGATTGTTGTGTTTGTGCTTTTGTGGATTTTACGCCAGTTACTCCGTGGGTGTGAATGCTGGTCTCGTTCTCCGGTGTCCCCTCTGACACACGCGCCTGTTCCCCTCAGTGTCCCGCAGGCCAGGTCCCTGCACACGGGAGCCCGTGGGAGGGGAGGTGGACTTCAGGCTCCTGCTGCTCCGCCTCCTTCTCGGGCCTCATGTTCTATCCCCGAACTTCCGGGGGACCCGGTTCTGGAATCAGCACAGAGGAGGGCCCCCATTCCTCCTCTGAGATCAGGTCCCACTGGGATTATGCTCTGCCCGCGGCCCTCTCTCCAGCCTCCAGTGGCCCCCAGGATGTGGGGAGGGGGGGCAGCTGCAGGTTTAGGGGCGCAGCGCTGTGGGCAGTGCAGGTGCAGTGACGTCCCCGGGGGCATCCTGAGCTGCATCCGCCCCAGGACAGCTGTGCGGGGACCACAGCCAGGAGGTCACTGTGTCCAGCACAGGGAGGGCTCCCCTGCAGGGGCCGCGGCTGGTTGAGTGACAGATGTGAGCGGGGGCTGCCTCTGGGGCCTCACTGAGGGGGATGGGGACCCGCTGGCCGGTGGGCAGGAGTGTGGGCACAGGGTGTGTAAGAGCCAGGGGACAGGGAGGGGGGAGGGGAGAGGGAAGGGTTTTGGGGACACCCAGGGAAGGGACTCAGGTGTGGCTGTGGGACAGGGCAGGCGGCTGTTCGATGGGGGGTCAGTGTGGGGCTCGCTGGGAGGTGACCTTGAGGAGAGGCTGGAAGGTCATTACCCAGGAAGCCCTCTGGGGGGAGGTCTGCCAGTTGGGAACCTGCAGTGCGCATGCCCTGGGCAGGAGGGGCAGGTCTCTGGGAGGAGTCATGAGGCGGTGTGGGCGGAGCAGAGATGGAGCTGAGAGGAGCCTGGGGACCACGTGGGCTGAGGGGTGGAAGGGCGGGGCTGTGCTGAGGGAGGCGGGGTCCCAGGATGGCTTAGAGCAGGAGAGGGACTTGGGGTGACGCCCCCTTGAAGGGGTCGCTGTGGCTGCTGTGCTGAGGGCACACCTGGGGGCCAGGGAGGCAGCGGGAGAGCAGGAGGGCCTGCGGGGTGCACGGGGAGATCCCTCCGCAGGGTGACCTGGGAATAGTGGGCCGGTGGGATTCTAGAACCTTCTGAGGAGGACCTGACAGCACCCCTCATGGGTCCATCCGGGGTCTGGGAGAGCGCGGGCACCTTCACCAGGAATGTCACTGGTGGAAGGAGGAGGACAGCGCTGCCCCCAGCGGAGATGGGAGCTCAGGGAGCAGCACATATGGGGGGGGGGGGCATCACAGACGTTGGTGTAAGAGATGTTGGGGGGCTGTCTGCTGGGAACAAGGGGACGGGGACTGGCAGGGGGACCTGAGCTGGAGGACGGAGGGGTGTCGCTGGAGAAACAGCCTTGGGCGGCGACGCACAGAAAGGCCATCTCAGGCCTGAAACAGGGACGCGCCCCCCAGGGAGCGAGGCTGCAGGAGACCAGGGGGAGGGGCCGACGGGGACCCAGGGCTGAGCGCCCCCATCCCAGCCACCCCCGCGCCCCTCTGCAGTCCTGGCCCCGAGTCAGTCACGGGTTGTGAATGTCCGGGGTCTCGCTTTCGTTGCCCAGGAGGCCCTGGTCAGTCGCAGAGACTACGGGGTCCAGGCCGAGGGGGACGTCGGGGTCCCAGCGAGGCTGGTGCAGAGGCCGTGGGTCTGGGTCACAGGCTGAGCAGCAGGAACCGCGCAGGAAGCCCAGGGCCGCGGGCGCCCCCTGCGGGGCTGGCTGCGGGGAGACCCTGGTCCAGGGCCAGTTCCCTGGGGCGGGGCCTGGGCCGGGCTGGGCTGTGAGGGGCCCCCAAGGGGTGCTGGGCCTCAGTCAGAGGGGGACCCGCTGGGGACAGCTCCCCGGGGCGGGCCTCACCCACAGGGAAGGGTTTTGTGTGTTTCCCTCAGAAAGGAAAGGGGGGCCTTGTGGTCAGTGATGGGGGTGGGGCTGGGAGAGGCCTGTCCTTGTCTCAGCTTGGGGGGGGGGGGCGTCAGGGGGGACTCGGGGAGCGGGTCCGGGTCAGGGTGTCTCTAACCTGCTCCCAGGAAGCGCACAGCTGAGCTGCGTGTTGGGGACCATGCACCCCACTTCTGCCTCACACACAGCCGTGTGCATGCCCTGGGCTCTGACAGGAGGGGGAGCCACAGGTCAGGCTGAGGCCACACAGCCAGGGGGCCCCGCCCAGCCCAGGTCAGGCCCACAGGGACCCCTGCACGCTGCCCACCCACACCCCCACCCGAGTCCCCTCGGGCAGACCCTGGCCCCGGAGGTGGTCCCGCTGTCTTTGCTGCCCCTGATCCCCAGACACTGTTCCTGCCCCTCCCGCCCCTGCCCAGCGCTCTCTGCCAGCCCCAGCCCCTCCGGGCCACCTCATGGGTCCCAGAGACCCCGACAGGGAGGGACCCCAGCACGGGGCTCCCTGGGGGATCTGAGCCCGGCCTGGGGTGAGGGGGCCAGTGAGCGGCTCAGCCGTGTGCACAGGGTCTGCTCCCTCCTCTGCCGGAGGGACGTGGAGGCTCAGGTGTGGGGGCAAATGGACAACTGATGAAGCTGACGGGCAGACGTTGGGTTATAACTTCCACATTCTGGCATAAAATCAGACCCATCCACACACACACACACACACACACACACACTCACACACACACTAGAATCTTAGTCTGCGGTGTGATGCCATCTGTGCTAATGAAGGGGTAATGTGCTAATTAGACCAGACATCCTCCAGGTCTTCTTCCGGACAAAGCCATGGTGGTGGGGGCCAAGGCAGAGGCAGTTAGGGCGATCAGGCCGGCCAGGGAGAGCAGTTAGGCTTGACCAGTCTGGCAGGGGAAGGCAGCTGGGGGAAATCAGACAACAGGGGAGGGCAGCGGCGGGCAATCAGGCAGCAGAGGTGGTTAGGGGTGATTAGGCAGGCAGGCAGGGGAGCAGTTAGGGGAATCAGGCAAGCAGGCAGAGGAATTAGGAGCGATCTGGCAGGCAGTAGGTGAGCAGTTAGGAGCTAGCATTCCCAGATTGTGAGAGGGATGTCTCCTAAGAGCTCCCAGATTTTTGTGGGTGCACTGGGGGTCACCCCCCCTACACACACGTGCAAGAATTTCATACACCGGGCCTCTAGTTGTAAGGACCAGGTGTGCTCCTTCCTGAAACCCTGCAGGCGATGCCCTTGTCTCCGTCTCCCTGGGAGGCGGGGCTCTCCTCTCTGTGTGTTCCCTGCAGTGTGAGCATGAGCGTGGCTGTGTGTACACGAGGCAGCAGAGGGAGAGAGAACTCCCAGAGAGACTGTCCCTGGGTCCAGTCTCAGAAGTGGTGTGATCACGCTCCTCGGAGGGGGAGGAAGAAATGGGGGGGGGGGGAGCCGGCCCTGGGCCCCCCTGGGAAAGGGGCCACATCCGCTGCCCCCCACCCCTAGGTCCCTGACCCAGCCCAGATCCCCAAGGCCCCACGGGGTTCGGGGATGGGGAGGGGTGGCCAGGATCACCTAGCCGGAGCACAAAGGAAGGAGCAGACACCAAGATGCAGGCGGCCACGAGCGCGGTCCCCCCCAATTCCCTCCCTGGTTTGCAGTCCCCGCACCGGGCTGGGGCCTCCCGGGAGGAGGGGGGCCAGAGACGGACAAACCCTGGTCCGGGCTGACTTTCCGCGGATGCAGCCAGGGAGCCGCTCTGCCACCATTGGAGCCGCGGCCCAGAAGCAGGCCGCCTGGGAACGGGTCACCCCCGGGGTCCCCAGGAACAGCGAGGGGCGGCCCCCTTTCCCCCCACCCGGGGCCCAGGAGGAGGGGCTCCCCACACTGGACCCTGGTTTCCACGCAGCGCGGGGCAGGGCAGGGCAGGGCGGGGACCCGCTATCCGAGGCCCAGTCCGTGGTCCTGCCCCATCGCTCCGCCTGGGGGACCCTGACTGAGAGGCTCCAGTGACACCCACAGAGTCTAGTGCGGCCCCCGTGGGCGCCCCTGCCATGCACACCCATCCAGGGTCTGAGCCGCGCTTCCCCTGGGGCGGGGTTCCCATGGCAACAGCACAGCCTCCGGAGGGACAGCTCCCTCTCCCCAGCCTCCCCCCAGCGCACCTCCTGGTGGTGGGAGCGCCACCCATGCGGGGCGCGTCCTTATTCAGCGACAGAGCCAGAAGCCACGAGGCTAGGAAGGCTTGGCGGGGCGCCCGGAGCACGCAGTCCCGGGGTCACCGTCCTGACACCTCCTGTCCCAGCCCCGAGGGCGGAGGCAGCGTGGGCCCTGGTGCAGGGTCTGCCTCCGAACCCCAAACCCAGATGCCACGAGCTTCTGCAATTCTGCTCCACGGGGCTCCCGTCACCCCCCCCCCAGCTGCCTTGGGGCACCTGCTACCGCATGACAGGGGCACCGCCCCATCACATCCCCCCTGGCTCTGTGTCCCCCTGACACAGTCCCCCCAACACTGTCCCCACAACACTGTCCCCCCAACACAGTCCCCCCTGACACTGTCACCTTCTGACACTGTCCCCCCCTGACACTGACCCCCTGACACTGTCCCCCCTGACACTGTTCCCCTGACACTGTCCACCCCTGACACTGTCCCCCCCTGACACTGTTCCCCCTGCCACTGTCCCCCCTGACACTGTCCCCCCTCTGCTGGCTCTGTTTCTCCCTGATACTTTCGCCCTGACACTGTCCCCCATGACACTGCCCCCCCACACACTGTCCCTCCTTGCTCTGTCACCCAGGCACAGTCCCACCTGGCTCTGTCCCCCCCCCCAACACTGTCTCCCCTGACATTGTCCCCCCTTGGCATTGAACCCCTGGCTCTGTTCCCCCCCCCCCCAGCTCTGTGTCCCCACCGGGGGACACCACCTAGTGAGACAGCCATAGGGCAGTGGCATTTCACCCCATCCCTGCTCCCTGGGGGGCTCAGGGTGGGGTGCCGGGGCCTCCCCCTCATTCCACACGTCTCCTGTCCCCTCACCTGCCAGCCTAGAGTCCAGCTCCACAGGGTCTTCGTGCCCCTAATGCCGTCAGGCCCGTGGCCGTGGGCAGCAGGTGGCACAGTGGGAACCTCCATTCCTGCATCCCTCATTAGAGGGCGGGCACGTGGCCACCTCCAGGGTGTCCAGTACTCCCGCCGGTGCCCATCTGGCACCGCATGTCCTACCTGGACACTCAGAGCCGGGGCAGCAAGCACCTCCGGCCACACCCGGGGCCTCCGGGATGCGTTGTCTGAGTTACACAGCGGGGTCCCCGGTCAACACCAGTTCTAGCGCCGGCTGAGGGGAGGCGCGGGAACCATGGCCACCGGGGCGGTCTTGGCGGGGAGACCTGCACACACTCCACCCGGCGTGACCCAGGCGCCCCCCGAGGCTGGGGTGACCACGAGAAGAGCCCCTGGTTCGGGTCCAAAGTCACCCTCAGCACCTCTGCTCCGGGCCCTCCCTCAGAGCCTCCCACTCAGGTCTGAGGGCCGGATGGGGAAACAGAGGCCGAGCACAGGGTGGGCGAGAGAGGGCGCTGGGCCCACCCCCGCCTGCCGCCTCCCGTGGGTGAGGTCCCTGGTGTCCTGTCTCTGAGCCCCAGTTCCCTCAGCTGTCACAGGACAGGCCCCCCAGCCTGCCTCCCCCAGCCCCAGGTGCAGGGGGGAGGAGGGGACAGGAAGGCGCTTTGGGAACGTGGGGGCTACGGGAGGGGGTACAGGAGGGGTCCCGCCCCCAGGGCGCCTGCCAGTCCCATGGGGCTGCCCTGAGGGTGGAGCAGGGACCCCTAGCCTGCCCCTCCCCCGCCCGGCCTGCCTCAGTGGAATGGGAGCACATGGCTAGGGGTTAGGAGAGGGCAAGGGAGCATTCCCTGAGTGTGCACGTGTGTGTGTGTGTGTGTATGTGTGTGTGTGTGTGTGTGTGAGAGAGAGAGAGAGAGAGAGAGAGAGAGAGAGAGAGAGAGAGACAGAGCCACACAGAGCTCACACCACTGCCCCCTCTGCCCGCCCACTGGACTGGGGTCAGGGGTGGCACAGACAGAAGCTGATGACCAGATGGGGTGGTGGTGGCAGGAGGGGAGTGCCCGCCTCCTGGGGGGCGTGGTGGGAGCTGGAGGGCCTGGGCTGAGGGCCAGCCTCCCATCCCCGCTGGCTGTTCACCGCTGTGCTCCCGCCCTCATGGCGGCTTCAGCTTGCCCCTCAGGAGGGGGGGGGGCGTCCGGCTCAGGGGCTTCCCCGTGGGAACCAGCTCTTCCCAGGACCCGATGGGATGGGCATACACGTCGCCCGCGATGGCACTCATCCGCCTCCTTGGCGTTCGGGGAGGGCCTGGCGGTGGAGTGACAGCCTGGGGGACGCCACTGCCCAGCGGGGTCTGGTGGGTGCAGAGCGGGTGGCGGTGCCCAGCTGAGAGCGGCGGGTCCGCCAGGAGCAGCCAGGGGCGCCGCGGCAGGGCCTGTGCGGGGCCCGCGGGCCGGGGCGGGCCGGGCTGAGCCCTGGGGGCACCATGGGGCCTGTGCCCAGCGCTCCTGCTCCGCGGCCTCCTCTCCGCGCTGGGGCGGCGGCGGGGACCCGTCTGCTTGGGGGGCTCGCCCGGGAGAGACGCCAAGTCTTCCCGCCACAGATGCGATTCGGGGTTCAGGGGTCCCCTGTTCACGGAGGGCCGCCCCTCTGGGCACCGGGACCCCATTCGTCCTGCTGTGCGTGGGGCGCTCTACCTGCCCCGCTCCCCCCGCTCCCCCCGCTCGCTGCCTCCTTTGGGCCTGGGCTGCTCTGCAGAGTCCAGCTCCCGCTCCTCCGTCTGGTCACGGACCCCAGGGGCCCCGGGGAGCCGCGGCCGCCCAGCTCCAGGGCTGGGTCCCAGGGCTCAGGGGATGGAGGACCAGCCTCCTGGGGAGGGAGCACCCCAAGCCCACCCCTGAGGGGCGGGAGGTGGGCGGGGTCTCCCTGGAGGAAGCGCAGCGCCCTCCCCGCCCTCCTGGGGCTGCAGGAGCCCCGCGCACAGCAGCCCCAGCTGCTCCCCAGGCCCAGCCCCTGGGACCCCGGACCCCGCAGCTCAGGGGGGCGCTGCGCCCTCAGGGCCCAGAAAGCGCTGCCCGAGGCCCCCCCACCTGCTGGTCTGGGACTGGGGCCGCTGCCTCCGCCTCCTCCGGGGCCTCCCCGCTGGCCATTCCCTGTGGCCAGGCCGCCCAGCCGAGCCCGGACCGGGCAGGGGGCCCCGAGCCCCGTCTCAGGTTTGTCCTCGGACCCGAGGCCCCTGCAGCCCCCCCGGGGGGGCGGTTCCGGCCTCAGGGCGGCCCTCCTCCCGCGGCCACTGGGCAGCGGCCCTTCCCCGGCGCAGGGGCTGAGCCTGGGCCAGGCCTGTCCTTCCTCAGGACGGTGCGTCCTTCCTTCAGGGACACGGGGTCTCCCGCGGCCCCTGGATCTGACGGGGGTGGCGGCAGGCTGGGGGTCCCCACAGAGCCCCTGGGGTTCCTGGTGGAGGAGACAGCGGAGCCCCTAGGGGAGCTGCGGGGCCTCCGAGGGGGAGTGATGGCTCCTCCCTCCCTCCTGGGCGGTGTGAACCAGCCACGCAGGCGCCACGTGGGGCTTTGAAGGTGGTCTCCTGCTCTGGCCGGTGTGGCTCAGTGGATAGAGTGTCGGCCTGTGGACTGAAGGGCCCCGGGTCCCATTCTGGTCCAGGGCACAGGCCTGGGGTGCAGGCTCCTCCCCAGTGCGGGGGGGGGGTGTAGGGGGCAGCAGCTCCATGATTCCCTCATCATTGAGGTTTCCACGTCTACCTTCCTCTCTGAAATCAATAAAAATATATTTTCAAAGAGAAAATAAAATACAAACGGTCTCTATTACACAAGAGTATTTCTTAATTAAACAATATTAATAATCTAGAGAATAAGAGAGAAATATGCAAATTAGGCCGGGACATCAGGACCAGCTCAGAGCAAGCCCCCAGCCCCCTTGGACACACACCAGGGCTGGGGTGGCAGCTTCGGTCCCCCCACCCTGTCCTGGTGCCAGCCAGCTCCGAGGAAACTCCCCGGGGGTTGGGGGGCAGGCACAGCGCGCTGCTGCTCTGGGGGCAAGGCCCCAGCAGACCCAGGGCTCCTGCCTGAGCTGGCGGGGGGGGGGGGGCAGACTGTGGCTGAGGCCGCTCTCCACCCGCTGTCAGTAGGACACCCCCTGAGGGCTCCCCAACTGTGAGGGGGTAGGCAGGGCTGAGGACACCCACCAGAGCTGGAACTTCCTGCACTCGCCCTTAGTAATAATAATAATAACAACAACAATAGTAATAATAACAGCAGTAATAGACCTACCTGTGGTGTGTACATGCTAAGGGGGCGCTCAGCTCACACCCCTCTCCCCTCCCCGGGCCCAGCCCCCTTTGCAAGGAGGAAGCCCCACGAAGACCCCCCATCCCCATCCCCGGGGCTCCCCTCCCTGCCCTGGGGAGCCGCTCTTTCCGGTCCCCTGGTCCAGCTCTGGGGGGGGGGGGGGGAAGGGACGGGGGGACCTCGCGCTGAGCCCTGGGATGGAGCCCCCCCATCACGTCCTGTAAACTCCTGAGCACAAGGGAAGCCCCGCCCCCCGGGAGCCTCCTTTTATGGGGGACCCGCCTCAGA
Organism: Vespertilio murinus; assembly: GCA_963924515.1. NCBI lineage: Eukaryota > Metazoa > Chordata > Mammalia > Chiroptera > Vespertilionidae > Vespertilio > Vespertilio murinus. Next base: position 49,694,518 of record OZ004716.1, on the reverse strand, counting down.
GTCAGGGGGGCCGCCTCCCAGGCCTCCCCGGGGAGGAGCCCAGAGGTGAGCGCTCCCCACACACACACCCCGCCCAGGGCTGCCCACGCGTCCCCTTCACACGGACACGCCCCGTGGACCCCGCGTGATCCCATCACGTCATCGCTGGGGCCGCGGGCTGGGGGGCCTTCACAGCTGGTCCCGCGGGTCCCCCTCTCCCTCCCCCTCTTTCCTACAGCCGCTTCCAGACGACTCTTCATTATTATTATTATTATTATTATTATTATTATTATTCCTCCTATTGATTTCATGAGGACGGGAGAGGGAGACATAGGAACCCCCACGATGGGAGAGAGCCATGGCCAGGCTGCCTCCTGCACCTCCCCCTGTCCCCCTTCTGAGGACAGAGTCCGCAACCCAGCAGGTGGCTCCGGGGAATGGCACCCTGACCTCCGGGTTCAAGGTCAATGCTCAGCCGCTGAGCCACACCCGGCCTGGCCCGCGGTTCCCTAACGGAATGAGGACACAGACACTGGGAGGGCTGAGGCTGGGGGAACTGGCACGCACCTTCTCAAACCTGAACATGAGAAGGAACCCCATGAACACGGTGATTGGGGGCCTCCCTCCCGTGTGAGGCTGCACAGAGATGGGGAACCCCAAGCCTTGGAAAGTCCCTGAACAGCACAGCGCCTGGGCCGGGCCTCGGGGACAGGGGGACGGGCGCCCCGCGCAGGAGGAGGGTCAGGACCGAGTCCGGGGCCCAGGCCTGCGCTCAGGTCTCCGCAGGGCACAGAGTCTGGGGGGCAGCTCGGTGGTGGGGACTCCCCAGCGCCCTGGTTTCACTTCTCCTCTCCCAACCTGTTTCGGCGCCTCCTTCCTGGATACTCGTGACGCGTCCCGAACTCTCACTCCCATTGGCTGAGGGGCTAGTACAGCAGCCAATCAGCGTCCCCGCGGCTCCCGGTTGTAAGTCCTCCGCGGAAGCGCCCGGGCTCAGACGCCCCCCAAACGGCCAGGATGCGGGTGCAGAGGCCCCCCACCCTCCTCCTGCTGCTCTCGGGGGCGCTGGTGCTGACCCCCAGCCGGGCCGGTGAGTGCGGGTCGGAGGGGCGGCTGTGCGGGGCGGAGCGCGGGGACCGGCGGGGCGCGGGCCCGGGAAGGCGCGTGTCCAGCCCGGCCTGCCCCCCGTCCCCCCCAGGCCCCCACTCCCTGACCTATTTCCTCACCGCCGTGTCCCGGCCCGGCCGCGGGGAGCCCCGGTACCTCGCCGTCGGCTACGTGGACGACACGCAGTTCGTGCGGTTCGACAGCGACGCGGCGAGTGGGAGGATGGAGCCGCGGGCGCCGTGGATGCAGCAGCCGTGGGTGGAGCGGGAGGACCCGGGGTATTGGGACCTGGAGACGCAGGTCTGCAAGCAGGACGCACAGACTTTCCGAGTGGGCCTGCAGAACCTGCGCGGCTACTACAACCAGAGCGAGGACGGTGAGCCGCGCGCCGGGCCCCTCACGACCCCCCTCCCCACGGACGGGCCGGGGTCGCCCCGAGGGTCCGGGTCCGAGCGTCACCCCGAGGCGGCGGGACCCGCCCGGCCCCCCACCCCCGGGAGGAGCCCGCGGGGCCTGTGACCCGATTTCACTTTCAGTTTCAGATTCAGTCCCCGCGGGGCGGGCGGGGCGGGCTGACCTCGGGGCGGGCTGACCTCGGGGCGGGCTGACCTCGGGGCGGGGTCAGGGTCTCACACCTACCAGAATATGTATGGCTGTGACCTGGGACCCGATGGGCGCCTCCTCCGCGGGTACAATCAATACGCCTACGATGGCACCGACTACATCGCCCTGAACGAGGACCTGACCTCCTGGACCGCGGCCGACATGGCGGCTCAGATCACAAAGCGCAAGTGGGAGGCGGCGGGTGAGGCAGAGCATTGGAGGAGCTACTTTGAGGGCCTGTGTGTGGACTCACTGCGCATGTACCTGGAGAAAGGGAAGGAGACCCTGCAGCGCGCAGGTACCAGGGGCCCTGGGGCCGCCCCCTCTCCCCGGGGCTGGGGCTCCTACAAGGAGACAGCACAGGGGGTCAGTGTCAGACACCCCTCCTTGGGGTCACTGAACGGGGTCCCCTGAATGTCTAAGTCAGGTACCACAGGGACTCCCCTCCTCTCAGGGACAGGTAGGGGTGCAGGCTCCCCCGGGGTCCAGGGAAACTCCCCGGAAATAACCCATCTGCGGTTCCCTTGCTGCCCCACACCCCCTCTATCTGAGGCCTGACCCCAGCTTTTCTGAGTCACGTGGCTTCCACCCAGATCAGAACCACAAGTCCCTTTTCTCCGCTCAGAGACCTGCCTCCTGCCCTGGGCTGTGTCTCTCTGATTCTAGAACTTTCTAAAGACTAGGAGGTCCTTCCATGTGCCTCTGTCCAGGCTGCTGTGTGTGCTGTGTGCTCCCTCCCCACCCAGGTGTCTGTCCACTCTCAGGATGGTCACATGGGCGCTGCTGGAGTGTCCCATGGAGGATGCAAAGTTCCTGCATGTTCTCCCCTCCCCTCAGAGCCTCCAAAGGCACACGTGAGCCACCACCCCGTCTCTGCCCGGGAGGTCACCCTGCGGTGCTGGGCGCTGGGCTTCTACCCTGCGGACATCAGCCTGACCTGGCATCGTGACGGGGAGGACCAGACCCAGGACATGGAGCTGGTGGAGACCAGGCCTGCAGGGGACGGGACCTTCCAGAAGTGGGCGGCCGTGGGGGTGCCCCCTGGAGAGGAGCACAGATACACGTGCCATGTGCAGCACGAGGGGCTGCCTGAGGCCCTGACCGTGAGATGGGGTGAGGAGAGCCGAGGGCACAGAGCCTCTTCTCAGGAAAACAGGGCCCTGGTGGACCTCAGTGGGGTCGGGGCTGAGGACTGGGGTCAGTGCCCTCACCCTCCCGTCCCTTGTCCTTTCAGAGCCGCCTTCTCACACCTTTATCATCATCCTGGGCATCGCTGGGGGCCTGGTCCTGCTGGCAGCTGTGGCTGGAGCTGTGATGTGGGGGAGGAGGTGCTCAGGTGGGCAGGCGTGGGGTCTGACTGTCTGTCTCACTGGGGGTTCAAGCCCAGGTAGAGGTATATCCGCCTCCTTCACGGGAATCACCACGCCCACCATTTTGAGGGCCAGTGTGGGGTTCTGTGCTCACACTCACTCTGCAGTGAGGCCAGTGGGAAATGAGGGGCCCACTTCTCACCTGATGATGCTGGTGGTGGGGACCCCGTTCCCAGGAGCCCCAGGTCAGAGGGCAGGGCCCTGGAGGGCAGTGGGTCCAGTCCCCACACATGCACTTCCCTCAGGTGTCCTGGTCCTGCCCTGGGTCTGTACACACGGTTCTGGAAACTTCTCTGGGCCCAGGACTAGGGCTTCCTTTAGGACCTCATGGCCCTGCCTCCTCCCTGGTCTCTCACGGGGTGTTTGCTTCCCGCAGGTGGAAAAGGAGGGAGCTACTCTCAGGCTGCCAGTGAGTATGGGGAAAGGGGGGGGGTGACCCCTGAGTCCTGTGACAGTGCAGAGGGAGCCATAGGGGACCCACCCCCATAGTTCCTCTTAGTCTCCTGCCCTGGGCTCTGACCCTGTCCTGGTGTGTCCCCCCCAGGCAATGACAGCGCCCAGGGCTCTGATGTGTCTCTCTCGGCTTCTAAAGGTGAGACCTGTCGTGGGGAGGGGTGGACAGAGGGGGTACTGGGCTGTGGGGAGCCTGGGGACACTGTGAGCAGGATGTGGACTTTGAGAATGTCACCAGTGCCGAAACCGGTTTGGCTCAGTGGTACAGTGTAGGTCTGGGGACTGAAAGGTCCCGGGTTTGATTCCAGTCAAGGGCATGTACATTGGTTGCGGGCACATCCCCAGTAGAGGGTGTGCAGCAGGCAGCTGGTCAATGTTTCTCTCTCTTTGACGTTTCTAGCTCTCTATATCTCTCCCTTTCTCTCTGTAAAATATTAAGAAGAAAAAAAAAAAATATATATATATATATATATGAGAATGTCACCAGCCACTGCCCTGAACCTGCTCATGATGATTGTCCTCCACAGCGTGAGGCCGCTGCTTTGTGGGGACTGAGTGATGGAAGGTGTGTTCCCGCTCCCACTTCCGGACTCAGGATCCTCTGATGAGTGGCTGGTCCAGGCCTGCCCCCCACACTTTCCTGTCAGCAGAGGCGGCTGGGCCCTCCCCATCCCCATCCCTGCCTTCCCTCCCTGCTGCTCTGAGCAGCCACTTCCGGCTCCGGATTGAAATGAGGCTGTGCATTGACCCGGTTCTTCCATTCTCCCTGTGACTGGTGACTGGAATTAAAGGAGACCCTCTAGTTACATGTCTTCTGAGAGGAAATAAACGGAAGTACCAAGAACATGCAGGTTCCTGTGTATTCTGTGCTCTTTGCAGGTGGGACGGGAGGGGCGGTGAGGACGGAGGTGGTCAGGGCCTGTGCCTGGTCAGTGCTCAGTGAATCGGGGGCTTTAACGTGGTCACTCCTCGACCGGGTCACCTCTCTGCTCCTCTGCTCTTGTCCCTCAGGGGAACCCTGTCCCTCAGGGGAACCCTGTCCCACCAGGGCCTGTGGTCACAGGGACTCCCCTCCCCCAGGCCTTGTCATGTGTCCTAATGCAGTTCATCTCCAACAGCCTGCACATCGAGCCCTCCTGGGGCAGGGCAGCCTGGGCTCAGGCCTGAATGGGGCCCAGCACCCATCCTCTGGGTGTCTGTTGTTTCTTTGCTCTTGTGGACACGATGCCTCTACCTGTTTCCATGTGTGGGTTCTGGTCTCATTCTCTGGGTGTCCCCGTCTGACAGTAGCAGGAGGCATGTTCCCCTTCAATGTCCCGCAGGCCCTGCTCCCTGCACACAGGCCTCTGTGGTTGGACAGATGGGTGTTCAGGCTCCTCCTGCTCTGCCTCCTTCCTGGGCCAGAACGTTCCCACCCTCTTATTAGCATGGTCTTTCTGGGGTCCAGCCCCCACTCCAATCTCCAGGCCCCTCAGCCATGAGCCATCTCACCAGGATTCCAAAGACACCTGCCACTCAGGAGGTGCCCAGGGTTTAGGAGCTCAGTGCCAGGAGCTAGGGGCAAAGCCAGGCACTTTCTCTCACCCCCCAGATCTCTGCCCACAGACCTATGAATAGCCAACCCGTCCTACTAGTTAAGGATGCTGGCACCTTACTAGAGTCCACTCACGCATGGACAAGAGTCCAGTCCATCCTCCTGTTGAGGATGGTTACATGGTCCACACATGTATGGAAACTGCCCCTCAGTTTTAGCCAGAGGGGAAACTGAAGCTCAGTCACCATGTGCTATTGGTGCCCACTTCCCTGGAGAGCAATAAGGAAAGAGTGAGATACAATCAATTGTTACCAGGAAGTGAAATACAATCAATTGTTAGCAGGAATATATCAGGTTCCTCTGATATATTCCTGGTCAGGGAGTGAATTGTTTCCAATACTTTGAAAATGCGCTGGCAGCACTCACCACCTCCAGCATTGGGCAGTCCTCACCACACCCAGTGCCCCAGCAATTCCCCTCCTGGTCATATCCCCAATAGACACACATACATATGTGTGCCAGGACATATGGAGAACTTACTCATAGCTGCAAACTTTGCAAAATGTGCGTATAAAATGAATACGCATAAGCAGTAGAGGAGGATTGTGTTGTGTCCACAGGACAGAACCCAGCAGCCCTGAGGGTGGATCCGCTACAACCACAAGAGGCACTGGGAGGAGGAGGACATCGTGTGGAGTGGGAGCAGGTGCAGGGAGGCGGCCACTGTTACAATCCCTTCTCCCCAAAGCTGATGGAACTCACCTGTGGGGTAGAAATCTAGGGAGGGGTGAGTCGGGATGGGGGCAGTGTGTGACCAAATAAAACTGAAGAGGGTCCGCTGAGGACTGGAATGCTCTGTGAGTGCTGTGGGTCCCAACCCTCACCCTGTGCGATGACACTGTATGGATAGGATTTGTCCACCTCTCTCAGCGTGTGATCCTTCGTCTTTTCATCCATTATTAAAATGTTGTCTTTTTGCCGAAACCAGTTTGGCTCAGTGGTAGAGCGTCTGTCTGCGGACTGAAAGGACCCAGGTTCGATTCCGGTCAAGGGCATGTACCTTGGTTGCGGGAACATCCCCGGTAGGGTGTGTGCAAGAGGCAGCTGGTCGGTGTTTCTCTCTCCTTGATGTTTCTAGCTCTCTATCTCTCTCCCTTCCTCTCTGTGAAATATCAATAAAATGTATTTAAAAATAAATAAAAAATATAAAAAATTTTTGTCCTTTAATTTCACCCAGTTTCCTATTTGTTCTGGTTCCTTCTCACTTTTAGATTCTGAGGGAATCTCGCTCTGTCCAAATTATTAACTTTCCTAAATCCTGTCTGTCTGTCAAGAATAATTCTTTCCAGGGTAAAACCTCAAAACAAAAAAAAAAGAAGCAGAAGTTGAAGAAGAGGAAGAGCTGGAAGAAGAATAACAAGAAAGGGGAAGAGAACGTGGAAGAGGGGGAGAGGTAGTGGCTATATAGTGAGTCACCAAAGAGCAGGACTGTGTGGGAGGCTTAGGCAGCCCATCACGCTCTCCTGCGGGGTCGTGTGGACATTAGGGATCCCAGGACTCTGGGAAGAGTTAGCACAGCTCCCAGGGGACAGTCTCCAGGCTTCACACCCCTGGGGTCCCCGCAGGAAGGACCCTGGGGTTTCCATCAGCGGAGGGACCAGCCTCCTGACCCAGGGGAGAGGCTCAGCCTGCGCCCATCCTGCTGTCAGCCTGACGTGGGAGCAGGGGAGCCCTGAGGACGGAGCCACGTGGGGATGGGTTGTGGTTGTACAATGAATGGAGGGGAGGAACACGTGGCAGCCGTGGGCTTCAGTTCACCCCGGAGAACAGCTGTGACTCGGAGCTCAGACCCGTACACAAAGGACGCAGGCACCTGTTCCTGTCCTGTCATTCAGCTGCTCCTCAGGACCATCTGTTTTATTGCCTAATTACCACTAATCCACAGTGGCTGATGGTGATGACATTAGAGGTAAAGTTTCTCCTTTCAGAGACTCCCCAGACTCTACATACAAAAAATCCACCCTCCTTCCTGTCTCAGGTAAGCTCTAAAAAACTTTTTCCCAGGATCATCCACCATCCATCCATACACCCAAATATCCAAGTACCCCTATATCCACTCACACACCCATCCATCCAACCACCCTCCCATCCACCCATTCATTAATCCACTCATCCACACACCCATCCATCCTCCCATGCATTCATTCATCCAACCATGCATCCATCCTCCATTCATTCATCCATTCATCCATTCACCCACCCACCCATACATTCATCCATCCATTCATCCACTCATTTATCCATCCATCCACACATCCACCTATCCATCCACCCAAATATCCATCCATCCATTCATCCAACCACCCTTCATCCGCCCATCCACCCATCTGCCCATCCATCCACCCACCCATCCATCCATCCATCCATCCACCCATCCACCCACCCATCCATCCATGCATCCATCCACCTACTGTGCATTATTCACCCATCCACCCATCCACTCACTCCTCCATACTTCAATCCATCCATACACCAATCCACCCACCCACTTATCCATCCATCCATCCATCCATCCACCCACCCATCAACCTATGAATCTATCCACCCATCTACCCTTCCACCCATCCTTCAATCCATCTACCCATCCATCAATCCATTCACCCATCCATGCATCCATCCATTAATCCATCCATCCATCCACTCATCCATCTACCCACCCATCCAACCATCCCTCTATACACCCATCCATCCATCCACCCATCCATCCATCCCCCATCCACCCATCCACCCATCCATCCACCCATCCATTCATCCATCTACACGTCCACCCATCCACACATCCATGCACCCATTCACCCATTACATCATCCATGCATTCATCACCCATCCACTCATCCACCCATCCATCCAACCACCCTCTATCCACCCATCCATCCACTTATCCACCCATGCATCTATCCATCCATCCATTCATCAATCCATCCATCCATCCACCCATCGACCCAACAATCCATTCATCCATCCATCCATCCATCCATCCATCCATCCACCCATCCTTCAATCCATATACCCATCTATCAATCCATTCACCCATCTATACATTGATCCATCCATCCATCAATCCATCCATCCATCCATCCATGCATCTACCCATCCACCCATCCACACATTCATCCCCCCATCCACCCATCAGATCATCCATGCATTCATCACCCATCCACCCATCCATCCAACCACCTTCTATCCACACATCCACCCATCTATCCATCCACCCATGCATCTATCTATCCACCCACCCATCCATCCATCCATGCATCCATCCACGCACCATCCATTATTCACCAATCCACCCATCCACCTATCCACCCCACCATCCACTCATCCATCCATCCATCCATCCACTAATCCACCCATGCATCCATGCATCCATCCACCCATTGATCCATCAATCCATCCACCCATACATCCATCCATGCATCCACCCATGAATCTATCCATCCATCCATCCATCCATGCATCCACCCACCTACCTTCCATTATTCACCCATCCACCTATCCAGCCACTCATCCATACTTCCATCCATCCATTCACCAACCCATTCATCCATCCACCCTTCAACCCATCAATCTTCCACCCATCCATCCACCCATCCATTCATCCATCTACACATCCATGCACCCATCCACCCATCACATCATCCATGCATTCATCACCCATCCACCCATCCATCCAACCACCCTCTATCCACCCATCCACCCATCAATCCATCCACCCATGCATCTATCCATCCATCCATCCATCAATCCACCCTTCCATGCATCCATCCAACGACCATCCATTATTCACCCATCCACCCCATGATCCACTCTTCCATACTTCCATCCATCCATGCACCAATCCACCCACCCATCCATCCATGCACCCATTCACCCATTGTCCCATCAATCCATCCATCCATCCTTCCATCCATCCATGCATCCATCCATCCATCCAACAATCCACTCACCCATCCAACTACCCCTCTATACACCCATTCATCCATCCACCCACCCATCCACCCATCCATCCACCCATCCATCCATCCATCCATCCATCCATCCATCCATCCAATTAATATGTAGAGAGGCCTCTGTACAGGCTTCCTGGTGGCCTGCTGCTTGTGTAATGGAGACAGACAGAATATCCTCTCTCCAACAGCTGATGTGCTCAGGCGTGAGGGTGGCCCATGCACCTGGAGGCCCAGGTTCAATTCCCTCTTAGGGCACATGCCCTGGTGTCTGACTTAATCCTCAGTAGGAGGCCTGTAGGAGGCAACTGATCTATGTTTCTATCTCCCTCTCCCTCCCTCTTGCTCTAAATGTCTTTAAAGCAAAGAAACAAATGAAACCCCCGCTCTCCTGGTGTGCACAGTGGGACAGGAAGGACAGGGAGCAATGAGGAGCGCATAGCGGGGGCGCACATGGGCTGTACCCCGTCAGCGGTGGCAACTGTGGCCTGGGAAAAGCCATCCACTATCCCAAGCCTGTGTCCTTTTCTTCTGTGGGCTGACTGTGCTCAGCCACCCCTCTTCTGCTCCTGTGACAGGGGCTGGGGTGGGAGCATGGGAGGCCTTCCTGGACTAGAACATTCTAGAGGGTTCCTGACTGGACTGAAGCTGGGCCCGTGACATGAGTGCCAGTTCTCGCTGATGGAGTGGGAGCAGAAACAGGCAGAGCTGGGTGAACCGTCCCACAGAGACAGCACTGGGGTCCGGGGCACCGGAAACCTGCGTGGTTTGTTCACCCGTATCTCCCCAACAAACCAACGGAAAGGAGGTGAAATAGATTTGAAGAAGAGGCCTTTCCAGATGAAATCATTTCCATACATTGTAAACCAGGAAGGACCAGTGGGCGGGGCCAGTGGGAGCCCCTTTGGAAGTGCCAACCCGGTCCCTGCAGGGGAGGGAGGCAGGGGAGGGAGGCGGTGGAGCAAACTCGGGCCTAGGATGGACCAGGTGGGGGAATGACTGCAGAGTGAGGAGGGGAAAGGTGCCAGGGCGCCCTCTGGGCCTCCCGCTGGCTGCATGCACCTCCCGCCCATGGGCATGGCCTGAGGCAATAGGAGGTTCACTCCTGGCCAGGGCACCAGCCCCAGAGGAAAGAGGCCTCAGAAGGCCTTCTCCTTCCCCTGAGCCCACAGCGCAGGGAGCTGGTGGAGGACCGGCCACGGGAGAGAGCAGGGCGTGAGCGCAGGCTGACTCTGGCCCTGAGTGCACACACATCCCGCTCCCCCGCCAGGGCCTGGGCGCGGGGCCCATGGCTGGTGTCCAGGAGACGCTGCAGAGCAGCTCTGAGCCTGCGGTCACTCTGTGGCACAGGCCGCCTCACAGCGCTCCCGGGAAACCTGCTGACTGTCCGCGCTCTTCCCGAGGGCACACGTCTTATTCAATGTGGAGGGGGTTTGTCTGTCTGTCTGTCTGTCCTGTACATGGATGAGGGAGATCTCACCTAGTAAATGTATCATTGGGTCATGGTTCCTGAAGGGGATTAATGTGAGTGTGTGTGTGTGTGTGTGCTTTATGGCTTCACTATTTGTGAGTGTGTGTCTTTTAGAGTTTGAGTCTTTAAAGATTAGGAGAGAATATGTGATATAGCTTGAACGCACTCCGTTTTTCTGATTTATATGCAAATGATGAGGTCCTAGGTTAAATAAATAAAAATATTTCTGCAGGTTGTAAAAATAAAAAAATAAAAAGTGAGGAGGAGGCGCTGGGAGCGGGCGGTGAGGCCTGAGGGCCGGGCCAGGCCTGAGGAGGGGGCGCTGAGCCAGGCGGGGGGAGGGCGGCCTCCCAGGTCGCCCTGTGCTCACAGCCGGGCTCTGAGGGGGCACTGAGCTGGGCAGGAAGGGGGGCTGGCTCTTTAGGGAGAGGGCAGGAGAGGGAGACTGAGGGGAGACCCCTCTCCTCTGGCCTCCTGCCCCTGATGGGGTGGGGCCTGCTCCTGGGGAGCCTGTCTGGAGCCTGCGCACTGTAGGGGAGGGGGCCCCCCACCATCTAACCCCCCACCGAGGGCGCGGTGACAGCGCTGATGGTCAGAGCGCCTTGGGGACAGTCCCCTGACACAGAGGCTGCTGCCCTGGCCCCGCCGCTAAGCGCCCAGCGGGCCGCCCTCGCCTTGGAGTCCTGGGTGGTCCTGGGCCAGGGCCCTTGGGCGCTCACCCCTCCCCCCAGGGAGGCAGCGGTCCCCGCCTCTCCTTTCTGGGACTCCTCCTCCTCCCTCCCAGGCCCCTCCTCCTCGCTCCCTGCATTCTCTCTAAGGAACAGAGAAATCACTGGGAAAACATAGCAGAGTGAGAATTAACAAGAACAAATCTAAACACAGTGTGTGTGTGTGTGTGTGTGTGTGTGTGTGTGTGTGTGCCATCTCCTGTGAGTGTCACGTAGGTGCATGTGGGGTGCGTTCACACCTTTAGCGCCAATAAACACAGGACAGAGCAGGGCGGGCTGGGGCCACACCGCTCCCTCCTCCCGTCCCTCCTCCCGCCGGGGCACCGCCAGACCGAGGACCGGCCTCTGCAGACACCGGGGGCGGCAGGGGGGGGCGGGGCTGCCCCGTGAGCGCCTGCGGCCTGGGGTCCGGAAGGGGCAGCAGAACCGGGTCCCATTCCGTCCTTTCAGCCCCGCCCACAACTCCCACCCGGACCCCCACTCAGGCCGCAGCGCTGCCGGGGCGCCCGGCGTCGGTGGGCTGGGCCGAGGGGCAGGAGCGGCAGCGCCGGCCTCGGGGGGTCACCGGGTGCGGGGGGGGGGGGCACCGGCCCAACCTCAGCCCCGGCGGGGCGGGCGCAGAACCAGCTCCACCCGCGGCGCCCGGGCGCCTCTCCGGAAGGGCTCCCGCCTTGGCCCCGGGGACACCGCCCCGCTGCTCCCTGGGCGCGGGGTCTGGGGGGCCCCAGCCCCTGGCACCCTATGTCTGTGCGGGCCCCACCCTGAGCCCCACTCCCCTCCCGCCCTCCCCGCGGCTCCGCCTCCCCCAGGGCTGGCCTCCGCCCCGGGACCCCGGCCCCCGACTGGCCGTGGCCCAGGAGCCGAGGACGGACTGCCGGCCGCGGGGGAGGGATGGCGGGTCCAGGAGGGACGGCGGGCGGCCGGGGACCCGCAAAGGCGGCTGAGTCCCGGGCTGTCCCTCCGCCGCCCCCTCCGGGGAGGCTTCCTGGTCGCCCTGCGCCCCGCGGCGCCTCCTCGCGTCCCGGGCGCCGGGTCCCCAGAGGCGGGTCCGGGAGCTGCGTGCGCGGGGCCGTCTCCACGGACGCGCAGGGGACCGGCCTGCGCGGGGCGATCGCGAGCCCCAGAGGCGCGGTCGGGGGTCCGAGAGCAGGAACCCCTCCACCGGGGCGGGGTCCGCACACAGGCGCCCCCCCAGCAGGTCGCCCCGCGCCGCAGCCTCCCCGCTGGAGGCCTGGGGGGGGGGGACGCAGCTGCAGACACCCCTGCCCCGGCCCTCCCCTCTGCCCCGGCCCGTGGGCACCCGCCCCGGCCCCGCAGCAAGGCCGCCAGCCCGGGTCCTGGGGAGCACCCCTCTTTCTGAGGGAGGGGGGCCGCACCCCGCTGAGCACAGTCTCCAGGGAGAACAGCAGCCGCCCTGACCAAGGCCCCTGAGGACGGAGGGCGGGGCCCGGGGCCTCCCGCACAGCCCGGGGCGCGGGGGGTCCTGGGAAAGGGGCGCCCGTGGGGCCAGGCCCCGGGTGCTCACGCTCAGGAGGGAGGCATGTCCATTGTGGGGACACACCCCCCTTAGAGAGGAAACCGGCAAACACACCCCCACTTTACAGCCGGGGGCGGGGCCGGGGCGGGGCCGGGGAACGTGCGCTCTGCTGCCCCCTGGCGGCGCCCGGAGGTGCGGGCGCAGCAGCCGCGTCCCTCCCGCGGGGCGTCCGCCCAGGAGACTCCCCCCAGGGCGGCCGCGCAGGAGCCGCTTTACAGGCCCCGGAGCTCCGGGGGGGGGGGGGGGGTCCCCGTCAGCTAACGAGGCTCCGCACACTCAGGCTGCCCAGCGGGCGAGGGGCTGCGGGAGGCAGAGGGCACGGGGATCCGAGGCCCCATGTCCACCGGGGCCAGGCCGGTGGGGGGGCCGCCGGGCTGGGCCGCGGGCGCCGCGGAGGGAGCCCGGGCCGCGGGCCGCCCCGGACGGAGCCGGGCCGTGAGCGCCCGGCAGACGGGCCGCTCTGCGCCGGGGACGCGGCGGGGCGGCCGGACGAGCCGCGGGGCCCGCACAGCCCGGCCCGGAGCGCAGCCCTGCGGGGAGGGGAGGGGAGGGCGGCTCCGGGCGGCCGCACCCGGAGGGCAGCGAGCGGTGCGCCGGGAGCCGGGAGCCCGCCCCGGGCCGCCCCGGCCGCTGGGGAGGGAGGAGGCTCCGGAGCGCCGTCCCCGCGGCCGCCCCGGGGCTCAGGCCGAGCTCACCGGCCGCTGAGCTGCGAGCGGCCGCGGGGCTGCGGGCCGAGCGGGGGGCTTAGGGCGGCCGCGGGGAGGCCCGGCCCCGGAGGCCCCTGCGGACCCGCGGGCGGCGGCGGCGCTGGGCGCGGGGGCCGCGGGCCGCGTGGGGGGCTGAGGGCGGCCGCGGGGCGGGGCCGGGGGGGCAGAGGCACCCGAGCCTCAGGCTGCCGGTGTGGCCTCCGCCTGAAGGTGACGGGGAGCCCTGCGCCCCGCTGCCGCTCAGGACCCGGGGCCCCCGGGGCGGCGGCCGTTCCCTCCGCGGGGAGCCCGCAGCCTGGACCCGCCCGGCCCGCGTCCTGCCCGCGTTGGGGGGCGGGTCCGGGACTCGGCCTCGCAGCCCATGAGGGGCCTCCTCCCGGGGGTGCGGGGAGGGACCCGGAGCAGAAGGCCCGGATACCCCGGGGACACGGCCCGCACCCCGGGTCTCAGCGGCAGCGGCGGAGATGCAGGCGGAGCCGCGCAGCGCCCCCTGCGGGCCGGGCCTGGGCAGCGGGAGGCGGCCGCCGCCCCGGGGCGCACAGGGACCCGCTGGCTGGGTGCTGACCTCACCCTGGGGCCGCCGGCGGGTCCCCCGGGCCCTGGCCCCGGGGCGTCCCTGTTCGCATGGGAGCCCGTGGAGGACGCGGGGCCCAGAGCCCTGTCCCGGGGCCCGTGTCCCCGCCTCCCGCTCCCCCTGCCCCGCCATGTCCCCTCCGGGCTGTGCCCGGCTCACCGTGAAGACCCCACACGTGCCATCACCCACGGGCAATGCCCACCCAGACCCCTCGGCGCCCTGCCAGCACCCGCCCCCACCCCGCCGCCTCGGTGCCCGGCTCCTGCTGTGGCCGCTGCCGAGGGCCGGGGCCGGGCCGCCCGTGCCCGCCGCCTCCTGGGTCCTGTCGTCTCTCCTTTGGAGGAAAGTAGTTTGTCCCTGGCAGCGGCCTCCCGCCTGCAGGGCCCGCGCCTCCTGGGCCGGAGCGGCACTGGCCTGGGTGTCCCCGGGCGCTGGCCGGACCGGATGGGCACGGGGAGGGCATCCGTGGGTCACTCGGTGCCAAACAGGGAGCCGGAGGGGCTGGAGGCCCCGGGACGCCAGGGTGCAGGCCGGGCAGGTGCGCCCGCTGCCCGGGGCCCAGGGGTCGGGCAGGGAAGGGGCTGAGAGACGCTGGGGGCAGGAGCCCAGCCCTTCCCGCCTCCGGTGCCAACTCCGCTGCAGACCCAGCGTGCCTGTTCTCTCGAGGGGCACTCCATGCCCAGACCTGCTCCCCACCAGCCCCGGGGCATCTGGGGGTGCAGGGCCTGCCCAGAGGGGGTGCCGGGCCCCTGCTCCTGGTTCGTGGCCTCTGGGCCAGGGGGAGGCGGCAGCCAGGCTCTCGGGAGCTCCGGAGGCGGCACGCCGCCCCGTCCCGGACGCCGGGCATGAACGGGGCATCTGCACTGGGCTCGGGCCCCACAGGCCCCGTCCTGGGGGCAGGGCAGGGACAGGCCGGGGCAGGTGGGTGTTCTCAGGCTCCTGTTGGCAGGAACGTGCCAGGAGGTCCTGCTGGGAGCTGTGTTTCTGGGGCGTCTGAGCCAATGAGCCCGTGTGGGGGGCGGGGGCCCCTCGACCAGAGTGGGGGGGTGTGCGGGCAGCCCTGGCGTCTGCTGGGGATCGATCACCTGTGGGGGCCCCGCAGCTGGACGGAGGCCACAGGGTCCTGGATGTTTGCCCTGGGCCTCGGGCGAGGCGTGCGCCCCCCGGGTGTTTGGGGGTGTGAGTGGCAGTGGGGTCCCTGCCCGGCGCCCCTCCCCGGAGCCTGCGGAGTCCCCAGAGGAGGTGCTGGTCCTGGTCCCACCTGGCCTGCCAGACGCCACGCCCACACACGTGACGGGGCAACTCCCATTGGCTGAACCTTTTGTACAGCAGCCAATCAGCGTCCCCGCGGCTCCCGGTTGTAAGTCCTCCGCGGAAGCGCCCGGGCTCAGACGCTCCCCAAACGGCCAGGATGCGGGTGCAGAGGCCCCCCACCCTCCTCCTGCTGCTCTCGGGGGCGCTGGTGCTGACCCCCGGCCGGGCCGGTGAGTGCGGGTCGGAGGGGCGGCTGTGCGGGGAGGAGCGCGGGGACCGGCGGGGCGCGGCCCGGGAAGGCGCGTGTCCAGCCCGGCCTGCCCCCCGTACCCCCCAGGCCCCCACTCCCTGACCTATTTCCTCACCGCCGTGTCCCGGCCCGGCCGCGGGGAGCCCCGCTTCCTCGCCGTCGGCTACGTGGACGACACGAAGTTCGTGCGGTTCGACAGCGACGCTGAGAATCCGAGGGCGGAGCCGCGGGCGCCGTGGATGCAGCAGCCGTGGGTGGAGCGGGAGGACCCGGGGTATTGGGACCGGGAGACCCAGATGTTCGGGGCAGCGGCACAGACTTACGGAGAGAACCTGCGGAACCTGAGCCGCTCCCACAACCAGAGCGAGGACGGTGAGCCGCGCACCAGGCCTGTCACGACCCGCCTGCCCACGGAGGGGCCAGGATCGCCCCGAGGGTCCGGGTCCCAGTGTCACCCCAGGTGGTGGGATCCGCCTTGGCCCAATCCCCCGCGCCCTGTCCCCGGGGGCAGCCCGCAGGGACTGAGACCCAATTTCAGTTTTACATTCAGTCCCTGCTGGGCGGGCCTGGAGGGGCTGAAGTCCAGGGGACCGGGTCAGGGTCTCACACCCTCCAGGTCAAGTACAGCTGCGACCTGGGACCCGATGGGCGCCTCCTCCGCGGGCATGAGCAATTCGCCTACGATGGCACCGACTACCTCGCCCTGAACGAGGACCTGACCTCCTGGACAACGGCCCACACGGCGGCTCAGATCACAAAGCGCAAGTGGGAGGTGGAGAGTGTGGCCCAGCAATACCGTAGCCACCTGGAGGGCCTGTGTGTGGACTCACTGCGCATGTACCTGGACAAAGGGAAGGAGATCCTGCACCGCGCAGGTACCAGGGGACCTGAGGCCGCCCCCTCTCCCCGGGGCTGGGGCTCCTACAAGGAGACAGGACAGGGGTCAGTGACTGACACCCCTCCTCGGGGTGTTGGAGTGGGGCCCCCAGGATGTCTAGGTGAGGTTCCAGAAGGACTCCCCTTACTCTCAGGAACAGGTAGGGGTGCAGGCTCCCCTGGGGTGCAAATAGATCCCCTGCAATAACTCATAAGCGGTTCCTGGGACCCAGGGGGACCTTCTCTCTCAGGCCTTTTGCACTGCCCCACACCCCCTGTGTCTGAGCCTGACCCCAGCTTTTTTGAGTCCGTGGCCTCCACCCAGGTCAGGACCACAAATCCATTTTCTCCCCTCAGAGACATGCCTCCTGTCCTGTGCTATGTCTCTCTGATTCTGGAGCTTTCTATAGACCATGAGGTCCTTCCAGGTGCCTCTGTCCAGGCTGGTGTGTGTGCTGTGTGGTCCCTCCCCACCCAGGTGTCTGTCCACTCTCAGAATGGTCACATGGGCGCTGCTGGAGTGTCCCATGGAGGATGCAAAGGTCCTGCATGTTCTCCCCTCCCCTCAGACCCTCCAAAGGCACACGTGAGCCACCACCCCGTCTCTGCCCGGGAGGTCACCCTGAGGTGCTGGGTGCTGGGCTTCTACCCTAAGAACATCAGCTTGACCTGGCAGCGAGACGGGGAGGACCAGACCCAGGACATGGAGCTGGTGGAGACCAGGCCTTCGGGGGACGGGACCTTCCAGAAGTGGGCGGCCGTGGGGGTGCCCCCTGGAGAGAAGAAGACCTTCGAGTGCCAAGTGCAGCACGAGGGGCTGGCCCAGTCCCTGACCCTGAGATGGGGTGAGGAGGGCGGTGGGCACAGAGCCTCTTCTCAAGGCAGTGGGGCCCTGGGGGACCTCAGTGGGGTCGGGACTGAGGCCTGGGGTCAGAGCACTCACCCCCCCTTCCCTACTCCTCCCAGAGCCGCCTCCTCACACCTTCATCCCCATCATCCTGGGCATCGCTGGGGGCCTGGTTCTGCTGGGAGCTGTGGCTGGAACTGTGATGTGGGGGAGGAGGCGCTCAGGTGGGCAGCGTGGAGTCTGAGTGTGCACTCTAGACAGTGACAGTGCCCAGGGCTCTGATGTGTCTCTCTCAGCTTCTAATGGGGAGACCTGCTGTGGGGAGGGATGGGAAGAAGGGGCACTGGGCATTGGCGAGTCTGGGGGATACTGTGATCATGAAGTGGTTTGAGAATGTCACCAGTCACAGCCACTGCCCTGAACCTGCTCATGATGATTGTCCTCCACAGGGTGAGGCCGCTGCCTTTTGGGGACTGAGTGATGGAAGGTGTGTTCCCGCTCCCACTTCCTGACTCAGGACCCTCTGATGGGGGCTGTCTCCACCGTGCCCCCCCACCACACACACTTTCCTTTCAGCAGAGGCGGTTGGGGCTTCCCCATCCCCATCCCTGCCTTTCCTCCCTGGGGCTCTGAGCTTCCACTTCCTGCTCCGGATGGAAATGAGATGCTGATGTGACTGTTCCCTTTCTTGCCAAGGAGGCCTGGGGGGGTATTTAAACTGGAAGCTCCTAAATTCTGAAGAGAAATAAATTGAAGCTCCAAGAACTTTCCAGTCACATGTGTTTGCTGTGCTGGGCCTGTGGCCGGCGGGACGGGAGGGGCGGTGAGGACAGAGTGTCAAGTCAGGGCCTGGGCCTGGTCAGTGCTCAGTGCATCATGGGATTTGATGCAGTCACTCCTTGGCCAGGTCACCTCTCTGCTCCTCTGGCCTTGTCCCTCAGGGGAACCCTGTCCCACCAGGACCTGTGGTCACAGGGACTCCCCTCCCCCAGGCCTTGTCACGTGTCCTAATGCAATGCATCTCCAGAACCCTGGACATCAAGCCCTCCTGGGGCATCCCTCCACCCTCCTCCCCTGGATGCTTATGTCTTTACTCTTGTGGACATTATGCCTGTTCATGTCTTTGTGCAGGAGCTCTGGTCTCATTCTCTGGGTGTTCCCGTCTGACAGCAGCAGGAGGCAGGTTCCCCGTCAGTGTCCCACAGGCCCAGGTCCCTGCACACAGGCCTCTGTGGTCGGAGAGATGGGTGTTCAGGCTCCTCCTGCTCTGCCGCCTTCTGGGACCCTCTGATCAGGTGGGTCTTTCTGTGGACCAGCCCCCACCCTGACGCTCTCCAGACCCTTCAGCCAAGGGCCATGTCACCAGCATCCCAAAGACATAATGTCACTCAGGAGGTGCCCAGGGTTTAGGAGCTCAGTGACAGGAGCCAGTGGCAAAGAAGAGATGCATTCTCTCATCCCACAGGTCTCTGCCCACACATCCATTAATAGCAAACGTTTTCCAATAGTTATGGATGCTGGCACCTTACCGGAGTCCCACCCACTCATGGACAAGAGTCCAGTCCATACTGCTATTGAGGATGGTTACATGGTCCACACATGTATGAAAATGGCCCAAGAATCTCAGTCAGATGAGAAACTGAAATTCACCCACAGTGTGCTATTGCTGCCCACCTCCCCCCATGGAGGAAATGACAGAGTCGCACAAAGTCAACCGTTCACAGGCATGTGGACTCCTCTCTCATATCCTCCTGGTGGGAAAGTCCATTGTGTCACACCTGGTGGGAAATGCATTGTCCATACTCCCTGCTCCTAGAGACAGAGCAGGATGGGGTGTCGGGGAGTCTGAGGCTGAGCGTCCCCCATGGGTGGACAGGAGGTCACAGATGGAATGAGGGAGAGAGTGAAAGACTCAGAAGGACAGATGGACTGAAAGCAGAGACGCCTGTTGGCAAACATGTGGAGGAAAGGGAAGCCTTAGCCATGGTGGCGAGAACGTGCTTGTCCTCCAGAAAGAGATGCTCAGCCCTGACGCACCTCACACCACCCAACTTCACCAATGGCTCCCTCTCACGGACTTGGCACACCGGCTGTGCCCCCCAATCTTCTCCAATGGGGTGCCACACATGTGCTGTCACAGGGGGAACATTAGTCAAGATGCCAGCTGCCCCACTCCCCCTTTTGAAAGAAGCAATAAAAGGAGAGGGTTGAATGAGGTCACAGGGGTCTCTTGGGTCTTGGAATTTCGGGGAAGTCACTCTGCCCCCATGGGACACCTGTACACGCGAGAACAGAGACGGGGAAGGTAAGGGAACCAACTCCTCTGGAGGCGTGAGGAAATCGGGATGGAGCCATGGATGCAGAGACACAAAGGTGGGAATGGAGTCTGAGAGTTTCTCCTCAGGGGACGCCGAGGGGAGCCGGTTGGCAGCTCTACCTGGACAGGAGTGAGGGGACCACGGTTCTCCCTTCCAATTAGAGACCCCACATGGCCCCCTGATAGAAGGGAACTTTCTTGCGATGCTTTGTGACCACTTATGACTGCCCAGAATGCTTTTCTTTCTCTTGTGGACAGTGTAGGAGTTTCATAGAGAAAGCAGTTAACTCATCAAGTCCCCAGTATATACGTACAAGAAACCTGTGCTGTGTCAGCCAAGCCAAGGGTTCTGTGAGCCTGAGGGAGGGCCGGTGAAGGATGAGGAAGAGACAGACAAAGAGAATACGCTGGGTCTAGGTAGACAGGAACCCTGAGGAGCTTCCAGAATCTGCCTGCGGAGCCTGTGGCAGGAGAGGCTGTGAGAAGCTGGTGTGGTGGGGCCTGTGCCAACTTGGTGCCCGTTGCATCATGGGTTTGAGGTGGTCACTCCGTGGCTGAGTCATATTCGTTGCTCCTCTGACCTTGTTCCTCAGGGGAGCCCTGTCCCACCTGGACCTGTGGTCATACAACTCACACCCCCCAGGCCTTTTCCCCTGTCCTAATGCAGTGTGTCTCCAGGACCCTGGACAGCGCATGCTTTGGGGGTCCCTGAAGTCAGCCTGTTTCTGGCCTGGATCCTGCCTTCAGCCCCCACCTGCAGGAGTTTGTAGTGTTTGTGGATTTTACACCAGTTACTCCGTGTGTGTGAACGCTGGTCTCGTTCTCCGGTGTCCCCTCTGACACACGCACCTGTTCCCGTCAGTGTCCCGCAGGCCCTGGTCCCTGCACACGGGAGCCCGGGGGAGGGGAGTGGACTTCAGGCTCCTGCTGCTCTGCCTCCTTCTCGGGCCTCATGTTCCATCCCCAAACTTCCGGGGGACCCGGTTCTGGAATCAGCACAGAGGAGCGCCCCCCATTCCTCCTCTGAGATCAGGTCCTGCTGGGGCTGTGCTCTGCCTGCTGCCCTCACTCCAGCCTCCAGTGGCCCCCAGGATGTGGGGAGGGGGGGCAGCTACAGGTTTAGGGGAGCAGCGCTGTGGGCAGTGCAGGTGCAATGATGTCTCCGCGGGCCACCCTGAGCTGCAGCCGCCCCAGGACAGCTGAGCGGGGACCACAGCCAGGAGGTCACTGTGTCCAGCACAGGGAGGGCTCCTCCTGCAGGGGCCGCGGCTGGTTGAGTGACAGATGTGAGCGCGGGGGCTGCCTCTGGGGCCTCACTGAGGGGGGTGGGGGACCCGCTGGCCCGTGGGCAGGAGTGTGGGCACAGGGTGTGTAAGAGCCAGGGGACACGGAGGGGGGAGGGGAGAGGGAAGGGTTTTGGGGACACACAGGGAAGGGACCCAGGTGTGGCTGTGGGACAGGGCAGGCGGCTGTTTGATGGGGGGTCAGTGTGGGGCTCGCTGGGAGGTGACCTTGAGGAGAGGGTGGAAGGTCATGACCCAGGAGGCCCTCTGGGGGGAGGTCTGCCAGGCGGGAACCTGCAGTGCGCATGCCCTGGGGCAGGACGGGCAGGTCTCTGGCAGGAGCCAGGAGGCGGTGTGGGCGGAGCAGAGATGGAGGTGAGAGGAGCCTGGGGACCACGTGGGCGGAGGGGTGGAAGGGCGGGGCTGTGCTGAGGGAGGCGGGGTCCCAGGACAGGTTGGAGCAGGAGAGGGACTTGGGGTGACGCCCCCTTGAAGGGGGTCGCTGTGGCTGCTGTGCTGAGGGCAGACCTGGGGCCCCAGGGAGGCAGCGGGTGAGCAGGAGGGCCTGCGGGGTGCACGGGGAGATCCCTCCGCAGGGTGACCTGGGAATAGTGGGCGGGTGGGATTCTAGAACCTTCTGAGGAGGACCTGACAGCACCCCTCATGGGTCCATCCGGGGTCTGGGAGAGCGCGGGCACCGTCACCAGGAATGTCATTGGTGGAAGGAGGAGGACAGCGCTGCCCCCAGCGGAGATGGGAGCTCAGGGAGCAGCACATATGGGGGGGGGGCATCACAGACGTTGGGTGTAAGAGATGTTGGGGGGCTGTCTCCCGGGAACAAGGGGGCGGGGACTGGCAGGGGGACCTGAGCTGGAGGACGGAGGGGTGTCGCTGGAGAAACAGCCTTGGGCGGCGATGCACAGAAAGGCCATCTCAGGCCTGAAACAGGGAGGCGCCCCCCAGGGAGCGAGGCTGCAGGAGACCAGGGGGAGGGGCCGACCGGGACCCAGGGCTGAGCGCCCCCATCCCACCCACCCCGCGCCCCTCTGCAGTCCTGGCCCCGAGTCACAGGTTGTGTGGGTCTGAGTTCTCACTGTCGGGGGGGGAGGAGGCCCTGGTCACTCGCTGAGACTACTGGGTCCTGGTCGAGGGGGATATCGGGGTCCCAGTGAGGCTGGTGCGGAGGCCATGGGTCTGGGTCACAGGCTGAGCAGCAGGAACCGCGCAGGAAGCCCAGGGCCGGGGGTACCCCCTGCGGGGCTGGCTGCGGGGAGACCCTGGTCTGGGGCCCAGTTCCCTGCGGCGGGGCCTGGGCAGGGCTGGGCTGTGAGGGGCCCACAGGGGTGCTGGGCCTCAGCCAGAGGGGGACCCGCTGGGGACAGCTCCCCGGGGCGGGCCTCACCCACAGGGAAGGGTTTTGTGTGTTTCCCTCAGAAAGGAAAGGGGGGCCGTGTGGTCAGTGATGGGGGTGGGCTGGGAGAGTCCTGTCCTTGTCTCTGCCCCCCGGGGGGGGGCGTCAGGGGGAGACTCGGGGAGTGGGTGCAGGTTAGGGTGTCTCTAACCTGCTCCCAGGAAGCGCACAGCTGAGCTGCGTGTTGGGGACCATGCACCCCACTTCTGCCTCACACACAGCCGTGTGCATGCCCTGGGCTCTGACAGGAGGGGGAGCCACAGGTCAGGCTGAGGCCATACAGCCAGAGGGCCCCGCCCAGCCCAGGTCAGGCCCACAGGGACCCCTGCCCCCTGCCCACCCCCCCACCCCGAGTCCCCTGGGGCAGACCCTGGCCCCGGAGGTGGTCCCGCTGTCTTTGCTGCCCCTGATTCCCAGACACTGTTCCTGCCCCTCCCGCCCCTGCCCAGCGCTCTCTGCCAGCCCCAGCCCCTCCGGACCACGTCATGTGTCCCAGAGACCCCGACAGGGACGGACCCTAGCACGGGGTACCCTGGGGGACCTGAGCCTGGCCTGGGGTGACGGGGCCAGTGAGCGGCTCAGCCGTGTGCACAGGGTCTGCTCCCTCCTCAGCCGGAGGGACATGGAGGCTCAGGTGTGGGGGCAAGTGGACAACTGATGAAGCTGACGGGCAGACGTTGGGTTATAACTTCACCATTCAGGCATAAAATCAGACCTGACCACACACACACACACACACACACACACACACACACTCACACACACACTAGAATCTTATTCTGTGGTGTGATGCCATCTGTGCTAATAAAAGGGGTAATGTGCTAATTAGACCAGACATCCTCCAGGTCTTCTTCCGGACAAAGCCATGGTGGTGGGGGCCAAGGCAGAGGCAGTTAGGGCGATCGGGCCGGCCAGGGAGAGCAGTTAGGCTTGACCAGTCTGGCAGGGGAAGGCAGCTGGGGGCAATCAGACAACAGGGGAGGGCAGCTGGGGGCAATCAGGCAGCAGAGGTGGTTAGGGGTGATTAGGCAGGCAGGCAGGGGAGCAGTTCGGGGAATCAGGCAAGCAGGCAGAGGAGTTAGGAGTGATCTGGCAGGCAGTAGGTAAGCAGTTAGGAGCTAGCATTCCCAGATTATGAGAGGGATGTCTCCTAAGAGCTCCCAGATTTTAGTGGTTGCACTGAGGGTCACCCCCCCTACTACACACACGTGCAAGAATTTCATACACCTGGCCTCTAGTTGTAAGGACCAGGTGTGCTCCTTCCTGAAACCCTGCAGGCGATGCCCTTGTCTCCGTCTCCCTGGGAGGCGGGGCTCTCCTCTCTGTGTGTTCCCTGCAGTGTGAGCGTGAGCGTGGCTGTGTGTACACGAGGCAGCAGAGGGAGAGAGAACTCCCAGAGAGACTGTGTACCTGGGTCCAGTCTCAGAAGTGGTGTGATCACACTCCTCGGAGGGGGAGGAAGAAATGGGGCGGGGGGAGCCGGCCCTGGGCCCCCCTGGGAAAGGGGCCACATCCGCTGCCCCCCACCTCTAGGTCCCTGTCCCAGCCCGGATCCCCAAGGCCCCATGGGGTTGGGGGATCGGATAGGTGGCCAGGATCACCTAGCCGGAGCACAGAGGAAGGAGCAGACACCAAGATGCAGGCGGCCACGAGCGCGGTCCCCCCCAATTCCCTCCCTGGGCTGCAGCCCCCGAACCAGGCTGGGCCTCCCGGGAGGAAGGGAGCCGGACAAACCCTGGTCTGGGCTGACTTTCCGCGGAATGCAGCCAGGGAGCCGCTCTGCCACCATCGGAGCCGCGGCCCAGAAGCAGGCCGCCTGGGAACGGGTCACCCCCGGGGTCCCCAGGAACAGCGAGGGGCGGCCCCCTTTCCCACCCACCTGGGGCCCAGGAGGAGGGGCTCCCCACACCGGACCCTGGTTTCCACGCAGCGCGGGGCAGGGCGGGGACCCGCTATCCGAGGCCCAGTCCGTGGTCCTGCTCCATCGCTCCGCCTGGGGGGACCCTGAATGAGAGGCTCCAGTGACACCCACAGAGTCTAGTGCGGCCCCCGTGGGCGCCCCGGCCACGCACACCCACCCAGGGTCTGAGCCGCGCTTCCCCTGGGGCGGGGTTCCCATGGCAACAGCACAGCCTCCGGAGGGACAGCTCCCTCTCCCCAGCCTCCCCCCAGCGCACCTCCTGGTGGTGGGAGCGCCATCCCACGCGGGGCGCGTCCTTATTCAGCGACGGAGCCAGAAGCCACGAGGCTAGGAAGGCTTGGCCGCCCCGAGCATGCAGTCCCGGGGTCACCGTCCTGACACCTCCCGTCCCAGCCCCGAGGGCGGAGGCAGCGTGGGCCCTGGTGCAGGGTCTGCCTCCGAACCCCAAACCCAGAGGCGGCGAGCTTCTGCAATTCTGCTCCATGGGGCTCCCGTCACCCCCCCCCCAGCTGCCTTGGGGCACCTGCTACCGCGTGACAGGGGCACCGCCCCATCACATACCCCCTGGCTCTGTGTCCCCCTGACACAGTCCCCGCTGACACTGTCCCCCCAACACTGTCCCCCCAACACTGTCACCCCTGACACTGCCACCTCCTGACACTGTCACCTCCTGACACTGTCCCCCCAACACTGTCCCCCACAACACTGTCCCCCCAACACTGTCCCCCCTGACACTGTCCCCCCAACACTGTCCCCCCTGACACTGTCACCTCCTGACACTGTCCCCCCTGACACTGTCACCTCCTGACACTGTCCCCCTGACACTGTCCCCCACAGGCACTGCCCCCCTGGCTCTGTCGCCCCCCTGACACTGTCACCTCCTGACACTGACCCCCTGACACTGTACCCCCCTGACCCTGTCCCTTCCTGGCACTGTCCCCCCTGAATTGCCCCCCCTGGTTGTCCCCCTGGAAGAGCCCGTGGTTCAGGTCCAGAGTCACCACCGCCGCTGCCCCTGGGTGTTCAGGGCCCACAGCGACCCCCCCAAACACACACCCTTTGTGGCCCTGGCCTCGCCCCCGCACCCTCTCCCCAGGGGAGGGAAGAGGGCACACCCCCACCAGGAAGTATGAGGGAGCCAGCTGATCAATGTTTTTCTCTCATGGATGTTTCTAACTCTCTCCCTCTCCCTTCCTCTCTGCAAAAATTCAATAAAATACATTTTAAAAATAAAACTAAAGGGGGGCTGGCTGTGGTGGGAGAGCAGGGCCCTGGGGAGGGCCGGGGGGCCGGAGGGAAGAGAGCCCACACCCCCCGAGCCCAGGCAGAGACGGGTCAGGTTGGGGGGTGAGGGTGGGGACGGGGTTCGGGGCGGGACACTGAGCCCCTGTGAAAAGATGGAGTCACGGCGCGTCCCAGTGAGTGTGGGTGGGAGAGGGGTGAAGGGGGACACCCCAAAGCTGTGCCATGCAGGGAGAAGGCGGGCTGTAGGCAGCAGAGGGGGGGGGGCCTGCCGGGCCTTCCACCGGAGGGAGGGGAGGGGGTGTCGGGGCGCTGGACGCTGAGTGTGGGGGCCTGCAGGGGGAGGCCAGGCTGGAAGAAGAGGCGGGAGGGGCAGACAGGACAGTCACAGCCTGGAGCGGGGAGGCCCCACTGTCACAGGAGAAGCCCCACAGCCTGCCCCCCCCACACACACACCAGCGCCAGGTGCCGGGGGGAGGAGGGGACAGGAAGGAGCTTTGGAAACATGGGAGCTCCAGGAGGGGGTACAGAAGGGGTCCCAGCACCCCAAGGCGCTTGCCAGTCCCGTGGGGCAGCCCTGAGGGTGGAGCAGGGACCCCTAGCCTGCCCCTCCCCTGCCCGGCCTGCCTCAGTGGAATGGGAGCTCAGTGGCTAGGGGTTAGGGGAGGGGGAGGGAGCACTCCGAGTGTGCACGTGTGTGTGTGTGTGTGTGTGTGTGTGTGTGTGTGTGTGTGAGAGAGAGAGAGAGAGAGAGACAGAGGGAGAGAGAGAGAGACAGAGAGAGAGAGAGAGAGAGAGAGCCACACAGAGCTCACACCACTGCCCCCTCTCCCAGCCCACTGGACTGGGGTCAGGGTTGGCACAGAAGAAGCTGGTGACACAGATGGGGTGGCGGTGGCAGGAGGGGGGTGCCCGCCTCCTGGGGGGCGTGGTGGGAGCTGGAGGGCCTGGGCTGAGGGCCAGCCTCCCATCCCCGCTGGCTGTTCCCCGCTGTGCTCCCGCCCTCATGGCGGCTCCAGCTTGCCCCTCAGGAGGGAGGGGGGCGTCCCGCTCAGGGGCTTCCCCGGGAACCAGCTCTTCGCAGGACACGGTGGGATGGGCGCAGACGTCGCCCGCGATGGCACTCATCCGCCTCCTTGGCGTTCGGGGAGGGCCTGGCGGTGGAGTGACAGCCTGGGGGACGCCACTGCCCAGCGGGGTCTGGAGGGTGCAGAGCGGGTGGCGGTGCCCAGCTGAGAGCGGCGGGTCCGCCAGGAGCAGCCAGGGGGCGCCGGGGCAGGGCCTGTGCGGGGCCCGCGGGCCGGGGCGGGCCGGGCTGAGCCCTGGGGGCACCATGGGGCCTGTGCCCAGCGCTCCTGCCCCGCGGCCTCCTCTCCGCGCTGGGGCGGCGGCGGGGACCCGTCTGCTTGGGGGGCTCGACCGGGGGAGACGCCAAGTCTTCCCGTCCCCGATGCGATTCGGGGTTCAGGGGTCCCCTGGTCACGGAGGGCCGCCCCTCTGGGCACCGGGACCCTATACCCAGCAGCTCAGGGGAGCGCTGCGCCCTCAGGGCCCAGAAAGCGCTGCCCGAGGCCCCTCCACCTGCAGGTCTGGGCCCGGGCCGCTGCCTCCGCCTCCTCCGGGACCTCCCCGCTGGCCATTCCCTGTGGCCAGGCCGCCCAGCCGAGCCCGGACCAGGCAGGGTGCCCCGAGCCCCGTCTCAGGTTTGTCCTCGGACCCGAGGCCCCTGCAGTCCCCCCGGGGGGGCGGTTCCGTCCTCAGGGCGGCCCTCCTCCCGCGGCCACTGGGCAGCGGCCCTTCCCCGGCGCAGGGGCTGAGCCTGGGCCAGGCCTGTCCTTCCTCAGGACGGTGCCTCCTTCCTTCAGGGACACGGGGTCTCCCGCGGCCCCTGGATCTGACGGGGGGTGGGGGCGGCAGGCCGGGGGTCCCCACAGAGCCCCTGGGGTTCCTGGTGGAGGAGACAGCGGAGCCCCTAGGGGAGCTGCCGGGCCTCCGAGGGGGAGTGATGGCTCCTCCCTCCCTCCTGGGCCATGTGAACCAGCCACGCGGGGGCCACGTGGGGCTTTGAAGGTGGTCTCCTGCCCTGGCCGGTGGATAGAGCGTCTGCCTGCAAATTGAAGAGTCCCGGGTCCCATTCTGGTCCAGGGCACAGGCCTGGGGTGCTGGCTCCTCCCCAGTGGGGGGGGGGGGTGTTGGGGGCAGCAGCTCCATGATTCCCTCATCATTGAGGTTTCCACCTCTACCTTCCTCTCTGAAATCAATAAAACTATATTTTCCAAGAGAAAATAAAATAAAACGGTCTGTATTTCACAAGAGTATTTCTTAATTAAATACTATTAATAATCTAGAGAATAAGAGAGAAATATGCAAATTAGGCCGGGACATCAGGACCAGCTCAGAGCAAGCCCCCAGCCCCCTCGAACACACACCAGGGCTGGGGGCGCAGCTTGGGATCCCCCCGACCCTGCCCTGGTGCCAGCCAGCCCCCAGGCCACTCCCCGGGGGTTGGGGGGCAGGCACAGCGCGCTGCTGCCCTGGGGGCAAGGCTCCAGCAGACCCAGGGCCCTGCCCAAGGGGCGGGCTGAGCTGGGGGGGGGCAGACTGTGGCTGAGGCCGCTCCCCACCCGCTGTCAGTAGGACACCCTGAGGGCGCCCCAACAGTGAGGGGGCAGGCTGGGCTGAGGACACCCACCAGAGCACCAACTTCCTGCACTCGCCCTTAGTAATAATAATGAAAATAATAATAATATCAATAATATCAATAGTAATAGACCTTCCCGGGGTCTGTCCATGCTAAGGGGGCGCTCAGCTCACACCCTGTCTCCCCTCCCCGGGCCCAGCCCGCTTTACAAGGAGGACGCCCCGCGATGAGCCCCCCCATCCCCGGGGCTCCCCTCCCTGCGGGTCCCTGTGGTCGGTGCGGGTCAGGCGGGGCTCCGTCCAGCGGGGACTCACTCTCCCATCCGCCCGGGACAGGCCGCGGCCCAGCGGCTGAGCGCGGCCCTGCGCCCGGGTCTGAGCGGGAGGAGGGGCCGCCCCCGCCCGGAGCTCCGCGTCCCCTCCTGGCGCTGCGCGGGGCCCCCCTCCAGGCAGCGGGGACGGGGCGCTGGCGCTGGGAGA
Source organism: Vespertilio murinus (assembly GCA_963924515.1). NCBI lineage: Eukaryota > Metazoa > Chordata > Mammalia > Chiroptera > Vespertilionidae > Vespertilio > Vespertilio murinus. The sequence goes on along the minus strand of OZ004716.1, from coordinate 49,665,927 downwards.
GCCCCGCCCTGGGAGGGAGAGCAGCGCCGGGAGGGGTGGGCTGCCCTGGGGAGCCGCTCTTTCCGGGTCCCCCTGGTTCAGCTCTGGGGAAGGAGGAGGAGGGACTGGGGGACCTGGCGCTGAGCCCCGGGATGGAGGCCCCCCATCACGTCCTATAAACTCCTGAGCACAAGGGAAGCCCCGCCCCCCGGGAGCCTCCTTTTATGGGGGACCCGCCTCAGAGTCAGGGGGGCCGCCTCCCAGGCCTCCCCGGGGAGGAGCCCAGAGGTGAGCGCTCCCCACACACACACCCCGCCCAGCGCTGCCCACGCGTCCCCTTCACACGGACACGCCCCGTGGACCCCGCGTGCTCCCATCACGTCATCGCTGGGGCCGCGGGCTGGGGGGCCTTCACAGCTGGTCCCGGGGGTCCCCCTCTCCCTCCCCCTCTTTCCTACAGCCGCTTCCAGACGACTCTTCATTATTATTATTATTATTATTATTATTATTCCTCCTATTGATTTCAGGAGGACGGGAGAGGGAGACATAGGAACACCCACGATGGGAGAGAGCCATGGCTAGGCTGCCTCCTGCACCTCCCCCTGTCCCCCTTCTGAGGACAGAGTCCGCAACCCAGCAGGTGGCTCCGGGGAATGGCACCCTGACCTCCGGGTTCAAGGTCGATGCTCAGCCGCTGAGCCACACCCGGCCTGGCCCACGGTTCCCTAACGGAATGAGGACACAGACACTGGGAGGGCTGAGGCGGGGGGAACTGGCACGCACCTTCTCAAACCTGAACATGAGAAGGAACCCCATGAACAAGGTGATTGGGGGCCTCCCTCCCGTGTGAGGCTGCACAGAGATGGGGAACCCCAAGCCTTGGAAAGTCCCTGAACAGCACAGCGCCCGGGCCGGGCCTCGGGGACAGGGGGACGGGCGCCCCGCGCAGGAGGAGGGTCAGGACCGAGTCCGGGGCCCAGGCCTGCGCTCAGGTCTCCGCAGGGCACAGAGTCTGGGGGGGCAGCTCCGTGGTGGGGACTCCCCAGCGCCCTGGTTTCACTTCTCCTCTCCCAACCTGTTTCGGCGTCTTCTTCCTGGATACTCGTGACGCGACCACAGCTCTCACTCCCATTGGATGAGAGGGTTCCACAGCAGCCAATCAGCGTCCCCGGGGCCCAGGTTATAAGTCCTCCGCGGAAGCGCCTGGACCCAGACGCTCCCCAAACGGCCAGGATGCGGGTGCAGAGGCCCCCCACCCTCCTCCTGCTGCTCTCGGGGGCGCTGGTGCTGACCCCCAGCCGGGCCGGTGAGTGCGGGTCGGAGGGGCGGCTGTGCGGGGCGGAGCGCGGGGACCGGGGGGCGCGGGCCCGGGAAGGCGCGTGTCCAGCCCGGCCTGCCCCCCGTCCCCCCCAGGCCCCCACTCCCTGACCTATTTCTACACCGTCGTGTCCCGGCCCGGCCGCGGGGAGCCCCGGTACCTCGCCGTCGGCTACGTGGACGACACGCAGTTCGTGCGGTTCGACAGCGACGCTGAGAATCCGAGGGAGGAGCCGCGGGCGCCGTGGATGCAGCAGCCGTGGGTGGAGCGGGAGGATCCGGGGTATTGGGACCGGAACACGCAGATCAACAAGGGAAACGCACAGATTTACCGAGTGAACCTGCAGAACGCCCTCCGCTACTACAACCAGAGCGAGGACGGTGAGCCGCGCGCCGGGCCCCTCACGACCCCCCTCCCCACGGACGGGCCGGGTTCGCCCCGAGGGTCCGGGTCCGAGCGTCACCCCGAGGCGGCGGGACCCGCCCTTCCCCCCCCCCACCCCCGGGAGGAGCCCGCGGGGCCTGTGACCCGATTTCACTTTCAGTTTCAGATTCAGTCCCCGCGGGGCGGGCGGGGCGGGCTGACCTCGGGGCGGGCTGACCTCGGGGCGGGGTCAGGGTCTCACACCTTCCAGACGATGTATGGCTGTGACCTGGGACCCGATGGGCGCCTCCTCCGCGGGTACTATCAATACGCCTACGATGGCACCGACTACATCGCCCTGAACGAGGACCTGACCTCCTGGACCGCGGCCGACACGGCGGCTCAGATCACAAAGCGCAAGTGGGAGGCGGCGGGGGAGGCAGAGAGAAAGAGGAGCTACCTGGAGGGCCTGTGTGTGGACTCACTGCGCATGTACCTGGACAAAGGGAAGGAGACCCTGCAGCGCGCAGGTACCAGGGGCCCTGGGGCCGCCCCCTCTCCTACAAGGAGACAGGACAGGGGTCAGTGTCAGACACTCCTCCGTGGGGTCAGGAACATAGTCCTCCTGGATGTCCCGGTCAGGTTCCACAGGGACACGCCCTCCTCTAAGCGTCAATGAGGGGTGCAGGGAGACCCCCTGCAACAACCCATCAGCGGTTCCCATGGGCCCTCCAGGGGCTCTGGGACCCCCGGGGACCTTCTCTCTCAGGCCCTGTGCGCTGCCCCACACCCCCTGTGTCTGAGGCCTGACCCCAGCTTTTCTGACTCACATGGCCTCCACCCAGGTCAGGACATAACTCCCTTTTCTCCCTCAGAGACCTGCCTCCTGCCCTGGGCTGTGTCTCTCTGATTCTAGAACTTTCTTAAGACCAGGAGGTCCTTCCAGGTGCCTCTGTCCAGGCTGCTGTGTGTGCTGTGTGCTCCCTTCCCACCCAGGTGTCTGTCCACTCTCAGGATGGTCACATGGGCGCTGCTGGAGTGTCCCATGGAGGATGCAAAGTTCCTGCATGTTCTCCCCTCCCCTCAGACCCTCCAAAGGCACACGTGAGCCACCACCCCGTCTCTGCCCGGGAGGTCACCCTGAGGTGCTGGGCGCTGGGCTTCTACCCTGCGGACATCAGCCTGACCTGGCAGCGTGACGGGGAGGACCAGACCCAGGACATGGAGCTGGTGGAGACCAGGCCTGCGGGGGACGGGACCTTCCAGAAGTGGGCGGCCGTGGGGGTGCCCCCTGGAGAGGAGCACAGATACACGTGCCAAGTGCAGCACGAGGGGCTGCCCGAGCCCCTGACCGTGAGATGGGGTGAGGAGGGCCGTGGGCACAGTGCCTCTTCTCAGGGCATAGGGATCTGGAGGGACCTCAGTGGGATCGGGGCTGAGGACTGGGGTCAGTGCCCTCACCCTCCCTTCTCTTCTCCTTTCAGAGCCGCCTTCTCACACCTTTATCATCATCCTGGGCATCGCTGGGGGCCTGGTCCTGCTGGGAGCTGTGGCTGGAGCTGTGATGTGGGGGAGGAGGCGCTCAGGTGGGCAGGCGTGGGGTCTGACTGTCTGTCCCACTGGGGGTTCAAGCCCAGGTAGAGGTGTGTCCGCCTCATTCACGGGAATCACCACTCCCACCATTGTGATGGCCAGTGTGGGGCTCTGTGCTCACACTCACTCTGTAGCGAAGCCCGTGGGAAATGAGGGGCCCACTTCTCACCTGATGATGCTGGTGGTGGGGACCCCGTTCCCAGCAGCCCCAGGTCAGAGGGTAGATCCCTGGAGGGCGGTGGGTCCAGTCCACACACATGCACTTCCCTCAGGTGTCCTGGTCCTGCCCTGGGTCTGTACACACGGTTCTGGAAACTTCTCTGGGCCCAGGACTAGGGCTTCCTTTAGGACCTCATGGCCCTGCCTCCTCCCTGGTCTCTCACGGGGTGTTTGCTTCCCGCAGGTGGAAAAGGAGGGAGCTACTCTCAGGCTGCCAGTGAGTATGTGGGCCGGGGGGGGGGGTGACCTCTGAGACCTTGTGACAGTGCAGAGGGAGCCATAGGGGACCCACCCCCATAGTTCCTCTTAGTCTCCTGCCCTGGGCTCTGACCCTGTCCTGGTGTGTCCCCCCCAGGCAGTGACAGCGGCCAGGGCTCTGATGTGTCTCTCTCGGCTTCTAAAGGTGAGACCTGCCATGGGGAAGGGTGGGCAGAGGGGGGCGGGACACTGGGTGGTGGGGAGCCTGGGGGACACTGTGAGCATGAAGTGGGTTTGAGAATGTCACCAGTCACAGCCACTGCCCTGAACCTGCTCATGATGATTGTCCTCCACAGCGTGAAGCCGCTGCCTTGTGGGGACTGAGTGATGGAAGACTTGTTCCCGCTCCCACTTCCTGACTCAGGACCCTCTGATGGGGGGCTGCCCCTGCCCTGCCCCCCACACTTTCCTGTTGGCAGATGCGGCTGGGCCCTCCCCATCCCCATCCCTGCCTTTCCTCCCTGCTGCTCTGAGCTGCCACTTCCTGCTCCGGATTGAAATGAGATGCCAATGTGATTCTGTTTGTTCATTTCTTGCCAAGAAGGCTTGGGGTGTTAACTAAAGGGGAAGCTCCTAAATTCTGAGGGGAAATAAATTGAAGCTCCAAGAACTTTCCAGTCACGTGTGTTTGCTGTGCTGGGCCTGTCACAGGCGGGACGGGAGGGGCGGTGAGGACGGAGCGTGGTAGGGGCCAGGGCCTGGTCAGTGCTCAGTGCATCGTGGGCTTTGACGTGGTCACTCCTCGGCCGGGTCACCTCTCTGCTCCTCTGACCTTGTCCCTCAGGGGAACCCTGTCCCACCAGGACCTGTGGTCACAGGGACTCCCCTCCCCCAGGCCTTGTCACGTGTCCTAATGCAGTGCACTCCAGGACCCTGGACAGCGAGCGTTCCTGGGGCAAAGTGGTCTGGGCTCAGGCCTGGGCCCGCCCTCCCCCCTCCTCTCCTGGGGGTTGGGAGTTTCTTTGCTCTGGTGGGCGTTATGCCTGTCCCTGTTCTTGGGTGTGCGTTCTGGCCTCACTCTCTGGGTGTCCCCGTGTGACAGGGCTGGAATGTGGGAGTGCTGTGGAGAGGGGTCCACTGTGGAGCTTGGGGAGGGAAGATGGCTGTTTTATTTGTTGTCCTCACCCGAGGATATCGTTCCATTGACATTCAAGGAGAGAGTAGGGGTACGGGAGAGGCAGAGGGAGAGACACATCCATGTAAAAGAGAGGCATCTATGTGTCGCCTCCAGCACAGGGATGCATGGAGCCTGCACCGAGGTACATGCCCGTGACCGGAATACAGCCTGCGACCTTCAATCCCAGGCCCGCACACTCTCCATTGAGCAACGCGGCTGGGAGAGGAGGGTGTTGCAATGTGGGTGGTCAGCAGGGGTCTCATTGGGAAGGGGACTTCTTACAAAATATTTTAGCCCTAGGCGGTTTGGTCCAATCGCTAGCCGGTTTGGTTCAGTTGGCCTGCAGACTGAAGAGTCCCAGTTTCCAATCTGGTCAAAGGCATGTACCTTGGTTGGGAGCACATCCCCAATAGGAGGTGTGCAGGAGGCAGCTGGTGGATGCTTCTCTCTCATCGATGTTTCGCTCTATCCCTCTCCCTTCCTCTCTGTAAAAAAATCAATAAAATGTTATTTTTAAAAATCTAACTTGAGACCGGAGAACCAAAACGCCACGTGTGGGTGGGTGTTTGCTGTCATGATAATGATGGAATCTAAACCCATGGGCCCCTTGTAGCATCACTTCTCCGTCAGAAGTGTCTGAGTTGGAGGTCCCCTCAAACCCACGCTCCCGTGTTCGAAGACATCCATGAAGACGGTGAAGGCATGCTTTTCAAAGTGTGTGTCCCTTTATTGTGTCTGTTCTACTAAGCATTACCAGGTGGGGTGGGAATTTCAGGATGGGGGATTGAGGTCTCGGGCACAGACAGAAGGTCCCCGCTGACTCACGTGCCACAGTGGCTTGGCTAGAACGCTTTGGAGGAGCAGCTAGGAGCTCCCGGCGCCCACCGCCCTGGTGGCCAGTTTGCAGGACTGGATGTGCCCGGAGGCGATGATGCCCGGGTGCTCCCTGTCAGCCGAACACTCCTTTCAGTATCAGCTCGTCACTGTCCCAAGGTTTAGTGCAAATGGTGAGGTGGAGGTTCTTCTCTTCCACAGCCCTCAGCAGGTTCTGCGTTTCCTCGTCAAATGCATCTATGTCCAGCCTGGGGAGATAGACACCGTTGCCCTCTCTGCACCCCAATGCCACTCTCCCCTACACCCGGCTGGGGGACTTGCACAGGATGTGAGAAGTGGAGCCAGACTCACGGACACGGAGCATAGACTGACAGCTGTCAGAAGGGAGTGGGTTGGGGGCTGAGTGAGAAGGGTGAAGGGATTAAGCAAAGAAAAAATAATAGAGAGGAAGACTCATGGACTCAGACAACCGTGCAGTGACTGCCAGAGGGAAGGGGGTTAGGGGAGTGAAGGGGGAATAAATGGTGATGGAAGGAGACTTGACTTGAGGCAGCAAACACACAATCTATATATATAAAAGCCTAAGCAACCATTCGCCCGTTTGACCGGTAGCTATGACATGCACTGCCCCCGGCGGGGAGACACTCAGCACACAGGCGTGGTAACATGGAACAGACTGATGAATCTCAGAGGGAAGGGGGGAGGGCAGGAAGAGATTAACCGAAGATCTTACGTGCATACTAGAGGCCTGGTGCACAAAATTCATGCCAGAGTAGACCTTTCTTCCCCTGGCTGCCAGCACCGGCTTCCCTCTAGCACTGGGACCTGGGCTTCTCTCCCAGCCCCAGCTTTGTTCAGGAGGTTGTCCAAAGGGATATCCAGTCTAATTAGCATATGACACTTTTATTATCAAAAACTAGAGGCCTGGTGCACGAATTTGTGCACCAGTGGCATCCCTCAGCCTAGCCTGCAGGGATGGGACCAAAACCAGCAGTCTGACATCCCCCAAGGTGTCCTGAATTGTGAGAGGGTGCGGCCAGGCCGGTGCACAAATCCGTGCCCTGGGCCTCCAGTACAATATGAAAATGACATAGTGTAGAACTGTAGGCATGAAACCTGTATGATTTTATTAACCAGTGCCATCCCCAATACCTTAAATTAAAAAAAAAAACGTAATTTTTTTTAAAAAAGAGAAAGCACAAATCCTTCCTGTAGAGTAACTACATGAACAGGAGCAAGATGCGCCATTTGGTTCTTCCAGGGGCCTACCATCTGGAAGGGAGTCAAGTATTCGCTCTACAGGTGTCCATTAGGTCCACTCTAAATGCAGATACAATACCAAGTCCTAGTATTTTTATTTAATTTGTTGTGGGGTTTTTTTACAGAGAGGAAGGGAGAGGAATACAGAGTCAGAAACATCAATGAGAGAGAGACATCCATCAGCTGCCTCCTGCACACCCCCTAATGGGGATGTGCCCGTAACCAAGGTACATGCCTTTGACTGCAATAGAACCTGGGACCTTTCAGTCCGAAGGCCAATGCTCTATCCACTGAGCCAAACCGGTTAGGGCCTAAGTGCTACTCTTGGTTCAGGAAGGGACTTCTGGGTGAAGACCCTGCTCAGCTGTCTATAGGATCTCCCGTCTCTGAGCTGGATTGCATATTTTGGGACAAGGTAAGTACAAGATGATGTGTCTAGCAAAAAAAAAAAGTGCTTCTCACCCACCAGTGTGGTTCAGTGGATAGAGAATCAGCCTGTGGACTGTAGGGTCCCAGGTTTGATTCTGGTTGAGAGCATGTACCTTGGTTGCGGGCACATCTCGAGTGGAAGGTGTGCAGGAGGCAGCTGATCGATGTTTCTCTCTCATCGATGTTTCTGACTATCTCTTTCCCTTCCTCTCTGTAAGAAATCATTAAAATATGTATATATAAAGCGCTTCTCACCTGGGGCAGCTCTGCCTCTGAGAGGACATCTGTCAATGCTGGAGACATTTTTTTAAACTTCAGGGAATGGAGGGGATAGCCTGCCTCTTATCAAATTAATTCATTTTTGTTGAAATGTGATTGACACATAACATTGTATGGGTTTAAGGTATGTAACGGGTTGGTTCAATATATCTGTGTACTGCAATATGATTATCTCCATCACATCATATAGTTATAATTTTTCTTGGTGAGAACAAGATCTAGTCTCTTGCCTTGGCTGGTTTGGCTCAGTGGACAGAGCATCGTCCTGTGGACTGAAGAGTAGAAGGTTTATTTCTGGTCAGGGCACATGCCCAGGATGTGGGCTCCATTCCCAGTGGGGGGCGTTCCAGAGGCAGCTGATCAATGATTCTCTCTCATCATGGATGTTCCTACCTCTCTCTTCCTCTCCCTTCCTCTCTGAAATCAATAAGAATTTTAAAATGGGAACTTCCAAGTTGCTAAGAGAATAGATCTTTTTAAAAAATACTTTTTTTTGTTGATTTCAGAGAAGAAGGAAGAGAGAGAACCATCCATGATGAGAGAGAATCATGGACCGGCTGTCTCCTGCAAGCCCCTCACTGGGGATCGAGCCCACATCCTGGGCATGTGCCCAGACCAGAATGGAACCGTGACCTTTAGGTTCATAGGTCAACACTCAACCATTGAGCCACACAGGCCGGGTTGATCCTCACGACTGGAGGGAGGTGCTAGGAGCCCGTGACGGGCAGGCAGACACCGGGGAAGCTGCTCAGCATCTGCGCTGCAGCCAAGAGCTCTGCGGCCCCAGGTCCACTGCACCAGGCTCGGCAGTCCCGCCCGGAGGCCCGCGTCTCCCTGGGGCCCCCCTCCACCAGGAGAGGCGCCCGCTCACCCGAGCAGCTGCAGGGCACAGTCCTGGTGGCCCAGGGCTTCACACAGCACTGCCATGCCATCGCGGTCCAGGCTGTTCCATTCCAGGTTCAGGCCCCTCAGGGACTTGCAGCCGATGAGGGCCGAGGCCAGGTCAGAGCAACAGGCGGCGGTGAGCTCACACAGCTCCAGCCTGCCACAGAGAAGCACACCAGGGGCACCGCCCCGCTCGGGCTGGGCTGGGAGGCGCCCTGTGGCGAGACGCCCCTTCCACGCCTCTGAGCGGGAGACTTGATGGTCTCGACCCGCGGTTCTCCACGGGGGCCCTTGTGTCCCCTGGGGGGCACGTGGCGATGTCAGGAGACATTCAACAAGCCAGGGGATTCTAATGGCTGCTGGTGGGTAGAAAGAAGCCAGGACCTGACTGGTGTGGCTCACTGGATAGAGCGTCGGCCTGCAGACTGCAGGGTCCCAGGTTCAGTTTTGGTCAAGGGCACGGACCTTGGTTGGGGGCACATCCCCAGTAGGGCGTATGCAGGAGGCAGCTGATGGATGTTTCTAACTCTCTGGCCCTCTCCCTTCCTCTCAGTAAAAATAATCAATAAAATATATTATTTTTAAAAAAGGAAGAAGGCAGGGCCGCAGCCTAACATCCTACAGTGCCCAGGACAGTCCCCTCTCCCCGTCACAACAAAGAAGATCCAGTCCCAAATGTCACCACGCAGCGCCCAGACTGGGAACCCCTGGTCTCCCAGGACAGCATTTTACTTTGTTCCGGACCCTTCCGTGCTGGGAATCCCCCAGCTCTTCCTCTTCTTGAAACGGGAAGCTTACCCACAAAGACCGTCAGCACACACTCACCCGAGATTCTCCAGTTTACAGTTAGGGTGCCTCAACGCCCCACATAACTGTATGACACCAGCATCTTGTATTTTGTTGTCCCCTAGCTTCAGCGTCTTCAGGTTTCCGTTGCTGATAAGAACCCCAGAGAGGTCCTCACAGCAAGCAGGAGTGAGGTAACATCCCGCCAACCTGTGCAGGAGACACACACACACACACATAGACACAATCAGGAGGTCCGGTCTCGATCGCCTCAGCTTGCTTTCACTTCCTGCTATGAAGGATGAAAGAGTGCTTCTGAGATGGTGATGGTGATGGTGATGACAGTGATAATACAGGAAATGGTGATGGTGATGGCAGTGATGGTACAGGAGATGGTGATGGTGATGGCAGTAATGGTACAGGAGATGGTGATGGTGATGGCAGTCATGGTACAGGAGATGGTGATGGTAGTGATGATACAGGAGATGGCGATGGTGATGGCAGTGATGGTACAGGAGATGGTGATGACAGTGATGATACAGGAGATGGTGATGGCAGTGATGATACAGATGATAATGGTGATGGCAGTGATGGTACAGGAGATGGTGATGGTGTTGGCAGTGATGGTACAGGAGATGGTGATGGCAGTGATGGTACAGGAGATGGTGATGTTGTTGGCAGTGATGGTACAGGAGATGGTGATGACAGTCATGGTATAGGAGATGGTGATGACAGTGATGGTACAGGAGATGGTGATGGTAGTGATGATACAGGAGAGGGTGATGGTGATGGCAGTGATGGTACAGGAGATGGTGATGACAGTGATGATACAGTAGATGGTGATGGCAGTGATGATACAGATGATGATGGTGATGGCAGTGATGGTACAGGAGATGGTGATGGTGATGGCAGTGATGGTACAGGTGATGGTGATGGCAGTGATGGTACAGGAGATGGTGATGGTGATGGCAGTGATGGTACAGGAGATGGTGATGGCAGTGATGATACAGGAGATGGTGATGATAGTGATGGTACAGGAGATGGTGATGGCAGTGATGGTACAGGAGATGGTGATGGCAGTGATGGTACAGGAGATGGTGATGACAATGATGGTACAGGAGATGGTGATGGCAGTAATGATACAGGAGATGGTGATGGTGATGGCAGTGATGGTACAGGAGATGGTGATGGCAGTGATGGTACAGGAGATGGTAATGGTGATGGCAGTGATGGTACAGGATATGGTGATGACAGTGATGATACAGATGATGATGGTGATGACAGTGATGGTATAGGAGATGGTGATGGCAGTGATGGTACAAGAGATGGTAATGGCAGTGATGATACAGGAGATGGTGATGGTGATGGCAGTGATGGTACAGGATACGGTGATGACAGTGATGGTACAGGAAATGGTGATGGCAGTGATGATACAGATGATGATGGTGATGACAGTGATGGTATAGGAGATGGTGATGGCAGTGATGGTACAGGAGATGGTGATGGTGATGGCAGTGATGGTACAGGAGATGGCGATGGGGATGGCAGTGATGGTACAGGAGATGGCGATGGGGATGGCAGTGATGGTACAGGAGATGGTGATGGTGTTGGCAGTGATGGTACAGGAGATGGCGATGGTGATGGCAGTGATGGTACAGGAGATGGTGATGACAGTGATGATACAGGAGATGGTGATGGCAGTGATGATACAGATGATGATGGTGATGGCAGTGATGGTACAGGAGATGGTGATGGTGATGGCAGTGATGGTACAGGTGATGGTGATGGCAGTGATGGTACAGGAGATGGTGATGGTGATGGCAGTGATGGTACAGGAGATGGTGATGGCAGTGATGATACAGGAGATGGTGATGATAGTGATGGTACAGGAGATGGTGATGGCAGTGATGGTACAGGAGATGGTGATGGCAGTGATGGTACAGGAGATGGTGATGACAATGATGGTACAGGAGATGGTGATGGCAGTAATGATACAGGAGATGGTGATGGTGATGGCAGTGATGGTACAGGAGATGGTGATGGCAGTGATGGTACAGGAGATGGTAATGGTGATGGCAGTGATGGTACAGGATATGGTGATGACAGTGATGATACAGATGATGATGGTGATGACAGTGATGGTATAGGAGATGGTGATGGCAGTGATGGTACAAGAGATGGTAATGGCAGTGATGGTACAGGAGATGGTGATGGTGATGGCAGTGATGGTACAGGATACGGTGATGACAGTGATGGTACAGGAAATGGTGATGGCAGTGATGATACAGATGATGATGGTGATGACAGTGATGGTATAGGAGATGGTGATGGCAGTGATGGTACAGGAGATGGTGATGATAGTGATGGTACAGGAGATGGTGATGGTGATGGCAGTGATGGTACAGGAGATGGCGATGGGGATGGCAGTGATGGTACAGGAGATGGCGATGGGGATGGCAGTGATGGTACAGGAGATGGTGATGGTGTTGGCAGTGATGGTACAGGAGATGGCGATGGTGATGGCAGTGATGGTACAGGAGATGGTGATGGCAGTGATGATACAGATGATGATGGTGATGAGAGTGATGGTATAGGAGATGGTGATGGAAGTGATGGTACAGGAGATGGTGATGGTGATGGCAGTGATGGTACAGGAGATGGTGATGGTAGTGATGGTACAGGAGATGGTGATGGTGATGGCAGGGATGGTACAGGAGATGGTGATGGCAGTGATGATACAGATGATGATGGTGATGACAGTGATGGTACAGGAGATGGTGATGGCAGTGATGGTACAGGAGATGGTGATGGCAGTGATGGTACCAGAGATGGTGATGGCGATGGCAGTGATGATGCTAGAGGTGATTTGGAAGTGGTGATGGTGATGCTGGAGATGATGGTGGTGGTGGTGATGATGGTGAGAACAAATAACATCTAGTCTTTAGCCCTAGCTCGAGTGATTACAGTGAAGGGAATTAGCAATGAAAAGAGACTCATGGACACAGACAACAGTGTGCTGATTGAGAAGGGTGAAGGGATTAAGCATTACCACCATATGCCGGAGGCGATATGGAGATGACAGTGCAGGCTGTGTTGATGATGGTGGTGGTAAAGATGGTGATGATGATAATAGTGATGATGGTGGTGATAAGGATGATGGTGGTAATAGTGATAATGGGGGTGGTGATGATCATAATAGTGGTGATGCTGGAGATGATGGTGGTAGAGATTATGGTGATTAGTGGTAGAGATGATAATGGTCACGGTGGTCATGGTGATGGTGATGATAATGACTGTGGCAATGATAATGATGATGGTGGTGATGAAGGTTAGGTGTTGGTGATAGTGCTAACGGCCATGGTGGTCGTGGTGATGGTGATGATGGAGGTGGTGATTGTGGTGATGATAAAGATCCTACAACTTCTCAGTTCTGCCTCATCAGCCCAGTTACTCTGGGCTCCCTGCCCTTCTCCTGTCCTCATGGCCTCTGTGCCCAGGCCCTGCTCTCAGTGCGCTCACTGGTGGGAATGCTTTGGGCTCCAATACCAGCAGGGCTCTCCTCACGCCCTCCACATCTCTCCACGGACGCCACCTGTTGGTGAGGACGGCCCTGAATACGTACCTGATATCATGTCCCAGTCTCCTCTCTACATGCTTCCCCACAGTACTCATCACCCGCTAACACACACGTGCATGGCTCTGACATGTATACATGCATGTGATCATCTATGGGAATGCTTATATAGGCACACATATATGCGCATTTGTGTAATATATCTGGCACACATATGTGCATTGCTGTGTGTATGCTTATCTGTGGTTCTCAAGCAGACATGATTTTTGCTCATGCCCCTCCCAGGGGACATTGGGCAATGCCTGGGGACATTTTTGGTGGCCACACCAGGACACAGGGTGCTACCAACATGCCTGTTCCATTAAAACACCCTACACAGCACAGGACAGCACTGCCATGACCAAGAATGATCTGGGCCAGGTGTCAACCATGCTGAGACTGGGAAACCACCATATATACACAAACGCACAATTACCTGCAGCCTCACACTCACGTGTGTGTGCGTGTGCGCATGTGTGTGCATATGAAATGCCATCAAATCGACTTCTACAGAAGCAGGGCTGTTGGAGCGTTCCGGGCACCACGCTCCTCCCCTCCCCACAGCAGGAAGGAATGCTCCACGAGGCGCCTCCTGCCGTTATCCATCCAGCGCTGGTCACGGGCACATGATCAGCAATGTTTCTGTATGGGGGTCATCCCCACGCGGTGCCTCGTGCAGGTGGGCGGTACACTTACCCTCACGGGGAGAGGGGCGCCCTCACACGCTCACCCGACTAGTCGAGGGCACAGAGGACCCGGGACCCAACTACCGAGGAGCGGGTCCCCCCATCCCAGGCGCCCCTTCATTAAGCCGCACGGGCATCAACGCACCCCTGGCCTTCCTGGAAGCACCAGGCGGGGTCAGCACTTAGCCTCCTGGGTTTTTTTCCCAGCAGGCCCCGCGCTCCCCCTCCTTCCCGCGTCCCTCGCAGCAGCCCAGGGCGCGCCAGCATCAAACCCGCCTGACGTCCGCCCGCGTCCCTGCAGCCAGACCTACCACAGCTGCTGGAGGCGGCAGCCGGGCTGCTCCAGCGCCTCACAGAGCAGCTTCACGCCGCTGTCCTCCAGGAAGTTGGAGCCCAGGTCCAGGAGGGACAGAGTGGAGCTCCGCACGAGGGCCTGGGCGAGGTAGTCACAGGCGTCAGAGGAGAGGCAGCAGTAGGTCAGCCTGCAGAGACACACGCACACGCGCACACGCGTGGTCAGCCTGCGCACGCTGCACGCGGTAACGGTTTCCTGAAGGCGCGTGGGAAGGCCTTGCCATCCCTCCCTCCCAGCGCTCGCCGAGGACACACGAGAGGATTAGAATGCGTGGCAGTCGCCCTGGCTGGTGTGGCTCCGTTGGTGGGAGCGCTGTCCCATCCACCAGAAGCGCGCAGGTTCCGTTCTTTTTAGAAGATATATATTTTATTGATTTTTTTTTACAGGGAGGAAGGGAGTGGGGTAGAGAGTTAGAAACATCGATGAGAGAGAAACATGCATCAGCTGCCACCTGCTCACTCCCCACTGGGGATGTGCCCACAACCAAGGTACATGCCCCCAACTGGAATTGAACCCAGGACCCTTGAGTCCGCAGGACGACGCTCTAGCCACTGAGCCAAACTGGCCAGGGCCACAGGTTCGATTCTTGGTCAAGACACAAGAGTCAACCAACCAGTGTGGGCATCAGTAAGTGGGACAACAAACATATTCTCTCTCTCTCTCTATCTATCTATCTATCTATCTCTCCCCCCATCTCTCTCCTCTCTCTCATCAATAAATTAATTGAATAGTTTGGTTTTGATGTTTACTATCCCTGGAATTTATTTTATTGTTGAATTTCTTTCACAGTCTAAAAAGTCATCTCATCCCTGGCCAGTTTGGCTCAGTGAATAGAGCATCAGCCTGTGGACTAAAGGGTCCCGGGTTCGATTCCGGTCAAGGGCACGCACTTCGGTTGCATGCTCAATCCCAGGCCCTTGTCAGGAGGCAACTCATTGGTGTGTCTCTCCCACATTGATGTGTCTCTCTCTCTCTCCTCCTCTCTTTCAATCCATAATTATCAGTCAATAAAATTCATTTAAAGTAAGCAAATAAAAGTCATCTCAGTAACAGTATTCCAGTCCTCCTCTATTTTAAATGCCCCTGTGTGAGCAATGCATGTATCTGCACACACCTGCACACCTGCATATGCACGCGCGCGCGCGCACACACACACGCACACACACACAAGTTGGGTGTGTTTTTTACCCTCTCCTCACCTGAGGACGTGTTTATTGATTTGGGGTAGGAGGAGAGAGAAAGAGAGAGGCATCGACGTGAGAGAGAAACAACCACCGGTTGCCTCCCATAGGGTGCAATGAATGAGGGGATGGCACTGCAACCCGGGTGTGTGCCCTGACCAGAATCGAACCTGCAACCTTTTGGGACAAACCAACCAACGAAGCCACCAGCCGAGGCAAATAGAAGGCCTGCTTCTGGAGGCCCCTCTGCTCCCATAGACGTGACTGACCCCGCACCGCCCCACCCCAGGCAGCCCCGAGTTTTTCTGAATTTGCCCCAAGTTTCCTGTGGCCCCCCAGGCAAACCAAGCCTGCGCCCTGCTGCCCTCCCGCCCAGCGCCAGCAGAGGGCGCTGTTCCCTCAACAACACAGGCCTGCGAAGCCCTGCACCTTTGAAAGGAATCCAATAAACACCTTTTAGTTTTGTTTTGCTGACGCTCTATCCACCAAGCCAAGCCGGCTAGGGCTCTCTTTTTTTAATATTCTGCCAACAGCCGAAACCGGTTTGGCTCAGTGGATAGAGCGTCGGCCTGCAGACTGAAAGGTCCCAGGTTTGATTCAGGTCAAGGGCATGTGCTTTGGCTGCGGGCACATCCCAGTGGGTGGTGTGCAGGAGGCAGCTGATGGATGATTCTCTCTCATCGATGTTTCTAACTCTCTATCCCTCTCTCTTCATCTCTGTAAAAAAGGAAAAAAATCAATAAAATATATATTTTTTTAAATATTCTGTTAACATTTATTTTGTCTTGGGTTCCGGCTCCGCCCCTGGACCCGGCCCCGCCCCTGCCCCGCCCCCGACCCATCCCACTCAATCGCCAGCCCCGTGTCTCAATCTCCCATCTTGGGTCTCCACAGACAACTGGTCACCCCAATCCGGCCTCTGGAGACAAGTCCGGGCCGGGCCGTCTGGGCCCAGAGCCACCAGGCAGCCTTCCTGCGCCGGCAGTTTGGGGGTGCTGGTCGCCCGCGCTCCTGGGAGGTGGAGGAAGAAATGGGGGGAGGAGCCGGCCACGACCCCCCTGGGAAAGGGGCCGCATCCCCCGCCCCCCACCCCCACGTCCCTGTCCCAGCCCGGATCCCCAAGGCCCCGTGCGGGGTTCGAGAGAGGAGGCCACAATCTCAGAGCCCGCGCGCAAAGGAAGGAGCAGACACCGCGCCACAGGCGGCCATGTGCGCGTCCCCCCACCCTTCCCTCCCTCCCTGGGCTGCAGCCCCGCACCGGGCTGGGCCTCCCGGGAGGAGAGGGCCGGAGCTGGAGCCGGACAAACCCTGGTCCGGGCTGACTTTCCGCGGATGCAGCCAGGGAGCCGCTCTGCCACCAACGGCGCCGCAGCCCAGAAGCAGGCCGCCTGGGAAAGGGTCACCCCGGGGGTCCCCAGGAAGGCGAGGGGGCGGCCCCCTGAGTGCTCCGGGCGTGGAGACCTCCCCCCACCACACACCCCCTTTGCACCTAAGGCCTCGCCCCCTCACGCACACAACCCTCCCCAGGGGAAGGGAAGAGAGCATCAAGGGAGTGAGAGAGTAGCACATACGGGGTCGGGGTCGGGGCGCTGGAGGGAAGGGCCCCCCCTTTTTGTTTCCTTCTTTAAAATATATTTGTACAGCCCTAAGCGGTGTGGCTCAGGGGATAGAGCGTCAGCCTGCGGACTGAAGGGTCCCGGGTTCGATTCCGGTGGAGGGCATGGACCTTGGTTGCGGGCACATCCCCAGTGGGGGGTGTGCAGGAGGCAGCTGGTCGATGATTCTCTCTAATCGATGTTTCTAGCTCTCTATCCCTCTCCCTTCCTCTCTGTAAAAAAAATCAATTATATATATATATATATATATATATATATATATATATATTTAAAAAAGAGCTCCTGGTTCTATTTCTTCATTGATCTCAGAGCGAAAGGGGAAAGGAGGGAGAGAGAAACATCCATGCTGAGAGGGAATCATGGACCGGCCGCCTCCTGCACGCCCCCCACCGGGGATGGAGCCCGCATCCCGGGCCTGTGCCCTGTGACGGGGGATCGAACCCGGGCCCTTTCGTCGCCAGGCGGAAGCTCTGGACTCTGGGCCACCCCGGGGGCGGGCAGAGGGGCCCTCGGGCGCCCAGACCCACTCACAGCAGCGACTCCAGCGCGCAGTCCGGATGCTTGAGGCCCTCGCTCAGGAGCAGGGCGCCGCTGGCCATCACTGGGTTCTCCACCAGCGACAGGAGCCGCAGCCGCGGGCTGCCCGCCACCAGCAGCGCCACGTCCTCGCACGCCTCGTCCGTGATGTCGCACTTGCCCAGCCTGCACCGGGGCGGGGGGCAGGGGGTGGGGGAGAGACACGGGGTGGGCGCTGGGCTCATGGGCAGAGACAAACAGAACCCCCACCGCGGCTCGCCAGAGGGGAGGGGCTCGGAGGGCGGGTGGGAAGGGCCAGGCATCAACACGGTCACAGGCTCTGGCCGGGGTGGCTCAGTGGGTAGAGCGTTGGCCTGTGGAGTGAAGGGCCCCGGGTTCCGGTCAAGGGCACTTGCCCCGGGGTTGCAGGCTCGATCCCCAGCAGGGGGCGTGCAGGAGGCAGCTGATCAGTGATTCTCTCTCATCATGCATGTTTCTCTCTCTTTCTCTCCCGCTCCCTTCCTCTCTGAAATCAGTAAGAATATAAAAAATATGTTAAGGCCGAAACCGGTGTGGCTCAGTGGATAGAGCGCCGGCCTGCGGACTGAAGGGTCCCAGGTTCGATTCCGGTCAAGGGCACGTACCTTGGTTGCAGGCACATCCCCATTAGGAGTTGTGCAGGAGGCAGCTGATGGATGTTTCTCTCTCATTGATGTTTCTGACTCTCTATCCCTCTCCCTTCCTCTCTGTAAAAAAAATCAATAAAATATTTTTTAAATAAATAATATTCTTATTGATTTCAGAGAGGAAGGGAGAGGGAGAGAAACATCCATGATGAGAGAGAATCATGGATTGGCTGCCTCCTGCACGCCCCACACTGAGGCTCAATTCCACAACCTGGGCGTGTGCCCTTGACGGGAATCGAACCTGGGACCTTTCAGTCCGCAGGCTGACGCTCTATCCACTGAGCCACGCCAGCCAGGGCTGTGCTTATTGGCCTTTTGGTTGCCTTTCTCTGACCTTAGGAAAAAGTCAGAGTGCATGGTTCTCACAAGGATGACTGTTGAGCCAAAACCGGTTTGGCGCAGTGGACGGAGCATCGGCCTGCGGACTGAAGGGTCCCAGGTTCGATTCCCCCCAAGGGCATGTACGTTGGTTGCGGGCACATCCCCAGTAGGGGGTGTGCAGGAGGCAGCTGGTTGATGTTTCTCTCTCGTCGATGTTTCTAGCTCTCTATCCCTCTCCCTTCCCCTCTGTAAAAAAAAAAAAAATCAATAAAATATATGTTAAAATTAAAAAAAAAAAAAAGAATGACTGTTGACTTGCGGGGCATTTCTCTGCACCTGAAGGTGTGTGTGTGTGTGTGTGTGTGTGTGTGTGTGTGTGTGTGTGGTTGTGGGCCATGGGGGAGCATGCTGCGGCCATGAGTGGGTGGAGGCCAGGGAGCGGCTCAATAGCGCCCCCAACAGAGGATTCACTACCTCGCGCTCCATCTGATGAGCGGATTGCCTGTCCACAGCTCTGAGGTTGAGGAAACCCCGTCTGGGCCCCCAATGCAGTTAGGAAACCACCTGCTGGCCCTCTCCCGGGGACGGGCGGGGGGGTCAGGTCCCCAGAGGGAGCTCTGGGCATCCAAAGCGTGTCGCTGCCCGCGGCCCTCCCCGCAGACTCACATGAGCTGTTGGATGTTGCACATGGGGTGCCTCAGCGTCTCGCTCAGCAGCGCCACCCCCTGGGCGGACAGGTCGGTGCCGTACAGGTTGAGGTAGGTCAGGTGCGGGCTGTGAAGCAGCGCCTTAAAGAAGTCCGCGCTCTTTCCCACGTCGGAGGAGAAGTTGTATCTGCCGAGGAGGGAGGTGGGGAGGGCCCGGGGGTGTGAGGTCCGAGCGCCAAGCGGGCACCTCCCCCAGCTCTTCCTGCTCCCCCGACCCCGCTGGCCCCACCAGCTGCTGGGAGAAACCCGGTCCCTCCCGCCTGCAAATTCTTTCCTCCGGGTCCTCAGGCTGCGGACAGGCACCGGGCCCCACGGCTTGGGGGACGGGTCCTCACTGGGCACTGAACCCCAAACCTACGTATGTGCCCTGAGCAGGGACTGAACTCAAAACCTGTGTGTGCGCCTGGGAATTGAACCTGCGACCTAGGCCCGGTGCATGAATTCGTGCATGGGTGGGGTCCGGCCAGCCTGGCCAGGGGGAGGGGACGTGGGCGGTTGGCCGGCCTGCCTGCTGGTCGAACCCCTGGTCGAGGGGACAATTTGCATATTAACCTTTTACTATGTAGGATGTACACTGAGTGGCCAGATGATTTTGCGCTCAGAGATCATCAACGTCTGGCCACTCAGTGTGTATAGACAAGATTGCATACTGACCATACTTACTTTTTTTCCCCAAAGATTTTAAAAATTATTTTTTATTGATACTTTACAGAGAGGAGGGGAGAGGGAGAAAGAGCTAGAAACATCCACCAGAGAGAAACATCCATCAGCTGCCTCCTGCACACCTCCTACTGGGGATGTGCCCGCAACCAAGGCACATGGCCTTGACCGGAATCGAGCCTGGGACCCTTCAGTCCACAGGATGACGCTCTATTCACTGAGCCACACCGGCCAGGACCATGCTTACTTTCTTAAAAGCCAGCGTGCAGAGAATGGGTTTCTACTATGAAAAAAAACAGGTGAGCCGAAACCGGTGTGGCTCAGGGGACAGAGCGTCGGCCTGCGGACTGACGGGTCCCGGGTTCGATTCCGGTCAAGGGCATGTACCTTGGTTGCGGGCACATCCCCGTTGGGGGGGTGCAGGAGGCAGCTGATCGGTGTTTCTCTCTCATCGGCGTTTCTAACTCTCTATCCCTCTCCCTTCCTCTCTGTAAAAAAAAAGAAAATCAATAAAATATATATATATATTTTAAAAATCCGGTGACACATCGCACTCACAACAGCTTCTGGAGTCTGCAGGAGGGCTGAGCCAGCGCCTTCCAGAGGATCGCCTGGGAGGCCTCGTCGAGGTTGCAGTTGTCCAAGTCCAGCACCTGGAGGTCCGGGCTGTTGCTGAACACGCAGCACAGCGCCCGCCAGTTGGTGAGCTTCTGGTTGTAGCTGCGGGAGACACACACCGTGGGCGTGGCCACGTTCGCCCCGGGCCGTCCTCCGAACAGGCAGGACTCCGCTCCCAGAGCCCCTCCCCGCTGCCGGGCACCCGGCAGGTAAACTGAGTCACCGTGGCTCAGGGGGAGGAGACCCGGGGCCACAGCAATGGGATCAAATCCCGCGGGAGCCGCCGGTGAGCTACGTGACCCGTGCATGAGACCCAGTCTCATTCTGCCTCCTCCTCGTCCTCCTCCTCCTCCTTGATGAAGGGAAAACACTTTTTTAAAAAATATATTTTTTATTGATATTTTTCACAGAGAGGAAGAGAGAGGGACAGAGAGTTAGAAACATCGATGAGAGAGAATCATCGACCAGCTGCCTCCTGCACGCCCCCTACTGGGGATGCACCCGCAACCAAGGTACATGCCCTTGACGGGAATCGAACCCGGGACCTTTCAGTCCGCAGGTCGACGCTCTATCCACTGAGCCAAACAGGTCAGGGTTGTTGCTGTTGTTTTTATTTTTTTTTTAATATATATTTTTTTATTTTTTACAGAGAGGAAGGGAGAGGGATAGAGAGTCAGAAACATCGACGAAAGAGAGAGAGAGAGAGAGAAGAGAGAGAGAGAGAGAGAGAGAGAGAGAGAGAGAGAGAGAGACATTGATCTGCTGCCTCCTGCACACACACACACACACACTGGGGATGTGCCCGCAACCAAGGTACATGCCCTGTACCGGAATCGAACCCGGGACCCTTGAGTCCGCAGGCCGAGGCGGACTATCCACTGAGCCAGACTGGTCAGGGCGGTTGCTGTTATTTTTAAGCACAAAAACATGAGGACCCGTGAAATACCCAGTGGGGAAAGCAGCAAGCCAGCCATAGAGCGGGGCTGGAGGGGGCGGGGCGGGGCTAGAGAGGGGGCGGGGCAGGGCGGTGGCAGGAATGGAGAGGTGGGGCCGGAGAGGGTGGGGCTGGAGGGGCGGGGCTGGAGAGGGGCACGACTGGAGAGGGGCGGGGCTAGAGAGGGGCGGGACTGGATAGGGCAGGGCTGGAGGGCGGGACTGGAGAGGGGCGGGACTAGAGAGGGGCGGGTCTGGGTAGGGCAGGGCTGGAGGGCGAGACTAGAGAGGGGCGGGACTGGAGAGGGGCGGGACTGGAGAGGGGCGGGGCTAGAGAGGGGCAGGACTGGATAGGGCAGGGCTGGAGGGCGGGACTGGAGAGGGGCGGGACTAGAGAGGGGCGGGACTGGATAGGAGGGGCGGGACTGGAGAGGGGTGGGGTTGGAGAGGGGGCGGGGCTAGAGAGGGGCGGGACTGGACAGAGGCAGGGGGTTGGAGGGCGGGGCTAGAGAGGGGCAGGACTGTCAAGGGGCGGGGCTGGTGGGGAGGGGCGGGACTAGGTAAGGGCGGGGTGGAGAGGGGCGGGGCTGGCGATGAGGGGAGGGGGCTAGATGGGGTGAGGTTTGGAGAGGGGGCGGGACTCGCGAGGGGCGGGACTGGTAGTGGGCGGGGTTTGGAGGGGCGGGACTGGAGAGGGCGGGACTTGATACGGGCGGGGCTAGAGATGGGCGGGACTGGCGAGGGGGCGGGGTTGGAGGGGCGGGGCCGGCGAGGGGCGGGGTGGGCGGGGCGGGCTGCACTCACTCCAAGGAGCCTCCCTGGTCCTCGGCGAGCAGGTCCTCCACGTCCACGTGGAGCACCCGCAGGCTGAGGGCGTACTGGAGGCAGGCGGCGTAGACCAGCAGGTCGTCGGAGCTGCTGGCGTAGATGTCGATGTCGCTGAACAAGCTCATGGCCCCCCTGGCGAAGTCGGGGTCCTGCGCCTCCAGCACGCCGGCGCACAGCTCCTGGAAGCGGACGGGCAGCTCGCCGCGCTCCGCCCGCTCGCTCAGGCCCCGCAGGCAGGCGGCCACCTCCCCTCGCAGGCCCTCGGCCAGCGGGAAGCCCCAGGCCCCCCGCAGCAGGCCGGCCACGCTCTCCGCCGCGAGGCCGAACACGAAGAGCGCCGTGGCCGCCGGGAAGGGGGGCGCCGCGGTCAGGGCGAGCTGGACCAGCTCCGCGGCGCTCCCGATGCCGCCCGGGCCCTGGGGGCCGCCGCGGAGCAGGTACCAGAGGGCCGCGCAGACCTCCTGCACCAGCGGGTGCGGGAACACCCAGCGGCTCCCGTTCTGCCGCAGGAGCCCCGTCCTCGCCCAGGCCAGCGCGTGCGCCTCGGCCACCCCGTGGCGGCGCAGGTGGCCCGGCTGGAAGACGAACCGGCCGGCCCACACGCCCTCGGCCGCCAGGGCGCACAGGGCCCGCAGCCGGCTCCGGCCTTGGCCCCGCGGCCAGCCGGCGCTCCCGAGCTCGAAGGCGCCGAGCAGGAAGGAGGCGTAGATGCTCGTGGTGGTGTGCGTGTGCAGGCCGAGCGGCCGGCCGGCCCGCAGCTGCTGCCGCAGGCTGGCGCACACCAGCCAGCAGGCCAGCGGGAACTGGCACAGCGGGAACGCGGGCGTGTGCTGCACCGCGGCCAGGGCCCGCGCCGCCGCCCGCTCCCCGTCCTCCTCCCCCGCGAAGAAGCGGCGGAAGTAGAGCCACCGCTGGTGGCCCGAGAAGCCCAGCATGTGCACCCACACCGGGCGGCGCAGCAGGTGGCGCAGCCGGCGGGAGCCGGCGGGCCCCAGCGACACGAGCAGCGAGGCCTCGGGCAGCAGCGCGCGCTGCAGGAGGCGGCGCAGCACGGCGTGCACGGGCCGCGGCCGCCCCACGTCGTCGTCGTCGTCGGTGCACCGGTCCTCCACCTCCTTCCTTCCCTCCTCCTCCTCCTCGTCCTCCTCCTCCTCCTCCTCCTCGTCGTCGTCGTCCATGGTGTCCACGTCGAGTTTGAGGTCCTCCAGGCCGTCCACGATGAAGAGGACCTTCTCGGGCCGCGAGAAGGCGTCGTGCAGGGGCCCCGAGGCGGCGGGCCAGTCGGCGGCCAGCAGGCCGGCCAGGCTGGCCTCGGCCAGGTCGTTGAGCTCGGCGCAGCTGACGAAGAAGACGAAGGAGAAGCGGCCCTGCCACAGGCGGCCCGACGCCCACTGCAGCATCAGCCTCCGCAGCAGCGTGGTCTTGCCCACGCCGTCCGCGCCCACCAGGGCCACGGTGGCCGCGTGCTCGCCCGCCCCATCCTGGGGGCACCATGGGGCCTGTGCCCAGCTCTCCTGCTCCGCGGCCTCCTCTCCGCGCCGGGGCGGCTGCGGGGACCCGTCTGCTTGGGGGGCTCGCCGGGAGAGAAGCCAAGTCTTCCCGCACCAGATGCGATTCGGGGTACAGGGGTCCACTGCTCACGGAGGGCCGCCCCTGTGGGCACCGGGGCCCCATTCGTCCTGCTGTGCGTGGGGCGCCTGTTGCAGACCTGCAGGTGCTGCTCCCTGTGCCCTTCTCGCCGCCTCCCCCTCCTCTGCCTCCTCATGGGACCTGAGCCAGGGCTGAGCTCCCACCTGCCCCCTGCCCCTTCACCCGCCCCTGCCCCGCTCATCCCACCCTTGCCACTCCCACCCGCCCCTGCCCTGCTAACCCCGCCCCTGCCCCACTCACCCCTCCAATGCCCACTCATTCAGCCCCTGCCCCAATCACCCCGCCCCTACCCCATGCATCCCATCCCTAACCTCCCCATCCCATCCTCATCCTAATCGCCATTCCTATCCCCATCCCATCCCATCCCCATCCCATCCCCATCCCATCCCCATCCCCATCCCCATCCCCATCCCATCCCCATCTCATCCCATCCCCATCCCATCCCCATCCCATCCCCATCCCATCCCATCCCCATCCCATCCCCATCCCATCCCCATCCCATCCCATCCCCATCCCATCCCCATCCCATCCCCATCCCATCCCCATCCCATCCCATCCCCATCCCATCCCCATCCCATCCCCATCCCCATCCCCATCCCATCCCCATCCCATCCCATCCCCATCCCATCCCCATCCCATCCCCATCCCCATCCCCATCCCATCCCCATCTCATCCCATCCCCATCCCATCCCCATCCCATCCCCATCCCATCCCCATCCCATCCCCATCCCATCCCCATCCCATCCCATCCCCATCCCATCCCCATCCCATCCCCATCCCATCCCCATCCCATCCCATCCCCATCCCATCCCCATCCCATCCCCATCCCCATCCCCATCCCATCCCCATCTCATCCCATCCCATCCCCATCCCATCCCCATCCCATCCCCATCCCATCCCCATCCCATCCCCATCCCCATCCCCATCCCATCCCCATCTCATCCCATCCCCATCCCATCCCCATCCCATCCCATCCCCATCCCCATCCCATCCCATCCCCATCCCATCCCCATCCCATCCCCATTCCATCCCATCCCCATCCCCATCCCATCCCCATCTCATCCCATCCCCATCCCATCCCCATCCCATCCCCATCCCATCCCCATCCCATCCCATCCCCATCCCATCCCCATCCCATCCCCATCCCCATCCCATCCCCATCTCATCCCATCCCCATCCCATCCCCATCCCATCCCCATCCCATCCCCATCTCATCCCATCCCCATCCCATCCCCATCCCATCCCATCCCATCCCATCCCATCCCATCCCATCCCCATCCCATCCCCATCCCATCCCCATCCCATCCCCATCCCATCCCATCCCCATCCCATCCCCATCCCATCCCCATCCCATCCCCATGCCATCCCCATCCCATCCCCATCCCCATCCCATCCCATCCCATCCCCATCCCATCCCCATCCCATCCCATCCCCATCCCATCCCATCCCATCCCCATCCCATCCCATCCCATCCCATCCCCATCCCATCCCCATCCCATCCCCATCCCATCCCCATCCCATCCCCATCCCATCCCCATCCCATCCCATCCCCATCCCCATCCCATCCCCATCCCCATCCCATCCCCATCCCATCCCCATCCCATCCCCATCCCCATCCCATCCTCATCCCCATCCCATCCCCATCCCATCCCCATCCCATCCCCATCCCCATCCCAATCCCCATCCCCATCCCATCCCATCCCATCCCATCCCATCCCCATCCCATCCCATCCCATCCCATCCCCATCCCATCCCCATCCCCATCCCATCCCCATCCCATCCCATCCCATCCCATCCCCATCCCCATCCCCATCCCCATCCCCATCCCCATCCCATCCCCATCCCATCCCCATCCCATCCCCATCTCATCCCATCCCCATCCCATCCCCATCCCATCCCATCCCCATCCCCATCCCATCCCATCCCATCCCATCCCATCCCATCCCCATCCCATCCCATCCCATCCCATCCCCATCCCATCCCCATCCCCATCCCCATCCCATCCCATCCCATCCCCATCCCATTCCATCCCATCCCATCCCCATCCCATCCCCATCCCATCCCATCCCCATCCCATCCCCATCCCATCCCATCCCATCCCCATCCCATCCCCATCCCATCTCCATCCCATCCCCATCCCCATCCCATCCCCACCCCATCCCCATCCCATCCCCACCCCATCCCATCCCATCCCCATCCCATCCCATCCCATCCCCATCCCATCCCCATCCCCATCCCATCCCCATCCCATCCCCATCCCCATCCCCATCCCATCCCCATCCCATCCCCATCCCATCCCATCCCCATCCCCATCCCCATCCCCATCCCCACACATGCTGATCACTCCCCTCCTTGGCCCCCTGCCGCCTTCCCTTCCTGCCCCTCAGCCCGGGGTCCTGTGGTCCGCACCGCCCTCCGCAGGGTGATGCCCAGCGGCCCCGCCCCTCCTCCCCGTCAGCCTCTCCCTCCCCTCGCTCACGGGGAGGCCGCCCGGACCTCCCGCCAGGCGCCTGAGGCTGGAGGCCGCGCTCTGGGCTCTCCAATCCGCCCTGTTTGACCCGGGAGCCCGCCCCACACAGGCTGCTTCCCAGCCCAGACTGGCCACAGCGGGAAACTGAGGCAGGCCCGTGGCTCCGCGGAAGGCCCACTCGGGCTCCAGCCCCTCCCCTCCCCCACCCCCTACCCATCTGGGCTTTCCCTGCCCGGTCCCGAGCCCAGGACGCCCCAGCCCGCCCCTGCGCTCTCCGCCCCTGGAGGCAGGTTCCCAACCGGGAGGCACATGCTCCTGGTGACGGGCAGGTTTAACATAAAACCCAAAGTTTAATTTTATTTTGTTATGTAAAAAGTATTTCTATTGATTTTAGAGAAGAAGAGGAAGAGAGAAACATTCATGATGAGAGCGAATCCTGCATCGGCCCCCTCCTCCACGACCCCACGGGGGATCCGGCCCGCAACCCGGGCCTGAGCCCCTGACCGGAACCGAACCCGGGACCTTCAGTCCGCAGGCTGGTGCTCCATGCACTGAGGCCCACCAGCCAGGGCTGAAATGCGGGGTTTCATGGAGGATGGGGGGCGGGGAGGGGGCTCAGGCCACCCCAGGGCTGCGGAGGGAGGCGCTGTGCGCAGCCTGAGCCCAGGGCCGCCTCCGTCCTCCCCGCAGCCCGCGGTGCTGGCTGTCCGAGGCGGCGGCCGTGCGCTCCTCAGGCCCCGGGTCCGGTCTCTGACCCCTGGGGTCTGTCCATGCTAAGGGGGCGCTCAGCTCACACCCCTCTCCCCTCCCCGGGCCCAGCCCCCTTTGCAAGGAGGAGGCCCCGCGATGAGCCCCCCCATCCCCGGGGCTCCCCTCCCTGCGGGTCCCTGTGGTCGGTGCGGGTCAGGCGGGGCTCCGTCCAGCGGGGACTCACTCTCCCATCCGCCCGGGACAGGCCGCGGCCCAGCGGCTGAGCGCGGCCCTGCGCCCGGGTCTGAGCGGGAGGAGGGGCCGCCCCCGCCCGGAGCTCCGCGTCCCCTCCTGGCGCTGCGCGGGGCCCCCCTCCAGGCAGCGGGGACGGGGCGCTGGCGCTGGGAGAGCCCCGCCCTGGGAGGGAGAGCAGCGCCGGGAGGGGTGGGCTGCCCCGGGGAGCCGCTCTTTCCGGTCCCCTGGTCCAGCTCTGGGGGGGAGGGAGGAGGAGGGACGGGGGGACCTGGCGCTGAGCCCCGGGATGGAGCCCTCCCATCACGTCCTATAAACTCCTGAGCTCAAGGGAAGACCCGCCCCCTGGGAGCCTCCTTTTATGGGGGACCCGCCTCAGAGTCAGGGGGGCCGCCTCCCAGGCCTCCCCGGGGAGGAGCCCAGAGGGGAGCGCTCCCCACACACACCCCGCCCAGGCCGCCCACGCGTCCCCTTCACACGGACACGCCCCGTGGACCCCGCGTGCTCCCATCACGTCATCGCTGGGGCCGCGGGCTGGGGGGCCTTCACAGCTGGTCCCGCGGCTCCCCCTCTCCCTCCCCCTCTTTCCTACAGCCGCTTCCACACGACTCTTTATTATTATTATTATTATTATTATTATTATTATTATTCCTCCTACTGATTTCAGGAGGACGGGAGAGGGAGACATAGGAACACCCACGATGGGAGAGAGCCATGGCTAGGCTGCCTCCTGCACCTCCCCCTGTCCCCCTTCTGAGGACAGAGTCCGCAACCCAGCAGGTGGCTCCCGGGAATGGAACCCTGACCTCCGGGTTCAAGGTCAATGCTCAGCCGCTGAGCCACACCCGGCCTGGCCCGCGGTTCCCTAACAGAATGAGGACACAGACACTGGGAGGGCTGAGGCTGGGGGAACTGGCACGCACCTTCTCAAACCTGAACTTGAGAAGGAACCCCATGAACCAGGTGATTGGGGGCCTCCCTCCCGTGTGAGGCTGCACAGAGATGGGGAACCCCAAGCCTTGGAAAGTCCCTGAACAGCACAGCGCCTGGGCCGGGCCTCGGGGACAGGGGGACGGGCGCCCCGCGCAGGAGGAGGGTCAGGACCGAGTCCGGGGCCCAGGCCTGCGCTCAGGTCTCCGCAGGGCACAGAGTCTGGGGGGGCAGCTCCGTGGTGGGGACTCCCCAGCGCCCTGGTTTCACTTCTCCTCTCCCAACCTGTTTCGGCGCCTTCTTCCTGGATACTCGTGACGCGTCCACAACTCGCGCTCCCATTGGCTGAACAGGTTCCACAGCAGCCAATCAGCGTCCCCGCGGCTCCCGGTTATAAGTCCTCCGCGGAAGCGCCCGGGCTCAGACGCCCCCCAAACGGCCAGGATGCGGGTGCAGAGGCCCC
Source organism: Vespertilio murinus (assembly GCA_963924515.1). Lineage (NCBI taxonomy): Eukaryota > Metazoa > Chordata > Mammalia > Chiroptera > Vespertilionidae > Vespertilio > Vespertilio murinus. The sequence goes on along the minus strand of OZ004716.1, from coordinate 49,637,432 downwards.
CCACCCTCCTCCTGCTGCTCTCGGGGGCGCTGGTGCTGACCCCCGGCCGGGCCGGTGAGTGCGGGTCGGAGGGGCGGCTGTGCGGGGAGGAGCGCGGGGACCGGCGGGGCGCGGGCCCGGGAAGGCGCGTGTCCAGCCCGGCCTGCCCCCCGTCCCCCCCAGGCCCCCACTCCCTGACCTATTTCGAAACCGCCGTGTCCCGGCCCGGCCGCGGGGAGCCCCGGTACCTGGAGGTCGGCTACGTGGACGACACGCAGTTCGTGCGGTTCGACAGCGACGCGGCGAGTGGGAGGATGGAGCCGCGGGCGCCGTGGATGCAGCAGCCGTGGGTGGAGCCGGAGGACCCGGGGCATTGGGACCGGGAGACGCAGATCTGCAAGGGAAACGCACAGATTTACCGAGTGAACCTGCAGAACCTGCGCGGCTACTACAACCAGAGCGAGGACGGTGAGCCGCGCGCCGGGCCCCTCACGACCCCCCTCCCCACGGACGGGCCGGGGTCGCCCCGAGGGTCCGGGTCCGAGCGTCACCCCGAGGCGGCGGGACCCGCCCGGCCCCCCACCCCCGGGAGGAGCCCGCGGGGCCTGTGACCCGATTTCACTTTCAGTTTCAGATTCAGTCCCCGCGGGGCGGGCGGGGCGGGCTGACCTCGGGGCGGGCTGACCTCGGGGCGGGCTGACCTCGGGGAGGGCTGACCTCGGGGCGGGGTCAGGGTCTCACACCCTCCAGAGGATGACTGGCTGTGACCTGGGACCCGATGGGCGCCTCCTCCGCGGGTACATGCAATTCGCCTACGATGGCACCGACTACCTCGCCCTGAACGAGGACCTGACCTCCTGGACCGCGGCCGACATGGCGGCTCAGATCACAAAGCGCAAGTGGGAGGCGGCGGGTGAGGCAGAGAGAAAGAGGAGCTACTTTGAGGGCCGGTGTGTGGACTCACTGCGCATGTACCTGGACAAAGGGAAGGAGACCCTGCAGCGCGCAGGTACCAGGGGCCCTGGGGCCGCCCCCCTCCCCGGGGCTGGGGCTCCTTCAAGGAGACAGGAAAGGGGGTCAGTGTCAGACACTCCTCCGTGGGGTCAGGAACGGAGTCCCCCTGGATGTCCCGGTCAGGTTCCACAGGGAAAAGCCCTCCTCTAAGGGTCAATTAGGGGTGCAGGGAGATCCCCTGCAACAACCCATCAGCAGTTCCCATGGGCCCTCCAGGGGCTCTGGGACCCCCGGGACCTGCTCTCTCAGGCCTTGTGCGCTGCCCCACACCCCCTTTGTCTGAGGCCTGACCCCAGCTTTTCTGAGTCATGTGGCCTCCACCCAGGTCAGGACCATAAGTCCCTTTTCTCCATCAGAGACCTGCCTCCTGCCCTGGGCTGTGTCTCTCTGATTCTAGAACTTTCTAAAGACCAGGAGGTCCTTCCAGGTGCCTCTGTCCAGGCTGGTGTGTGTGCTGTGTGCTCCCTCCCACCCAGGTGTCTGTCCACTCTCAGGATGGTCACATGGGCGCTGCTGGAGTGTCCCATGGAGGGTGCAAAGTTCCTGCATTTTCTCCCCTCCCCTCAGACCCTCCAAAGGCACACGTGACCCACCACTCCGTCTCTGCCCGGGAGGTCACCCTGAGGTGCTGGGCGCTGGGCTTCTACCCTGCGGACATCAGCCTGACCTGGCAGCGTGACGGGGAGGACCAGACCCAGGACATGGAGCTGGTGGAGACCAGGCCTGCGGGGGACGGGACATTCCAGAAGTGGGCGGCCGTGGGGGTGCCCCCTGGAGAGGAGCACAGATACACGTGCCAAGTGCAGCACGAGGGCCTGGCCCAGCCCCTGACCGTGAGATGGGGTGAGGAGGGCCGTGGGCACAGAGCCTCTTCTCAGGGCATCAGGGCCCTGGGGGACCTCAGTGGGGTTGGGGCTGAAGCCTGGGGTCAGGGCCCTCACCCTCCCTTCCCTTCTCCTTTCAGAGCCGCCTTCTCACACCTTTATCATCATCCTGGGCATTGCTGGGGGCCTGGTCATGCTGGGAGCTGTGGCTGGAGCTGTGATGTGGCGGAGGAGGCGCTCAGGTGGGCAGGTGTGGGGGTCTGAGTGTCTGTCCCACTGGGGGTTCAAGCCCAGGTAGAGGTGTGTCCGCCTCATTCACGGGAATCACCACTCCCACCATTGTGATGGCCAGTGTGGGGCTCTGTGCTCACACTCACTCTGTTGTGAGGCCCGTGGGAAATGAGGGGCCCACTTCTCACCTGATGATGCTGGTGGTGGGGACCCCGTTCCCAGCAGCCCCAGGTCAGAGGGCAGGTCCCTGGAGGGCGGTGGGTCCAGTCCACACACATGCACTTCCCTCAGGTGTCCTGGTCCTGCCCTGAGTCTGGACACTGGGTTCTGGAAACTTCTCTGGGCCCAGGACTAGGGCTTCCTTTAGGACCTCATGGCCCTGCCTCCTCCCTGGTCTCTCACGGGGTGTTTTCTTCCCGCAGGTGGAAAAGGAGGGAGCTACTCTCAGGCTGCCAGTGAGTATGGGGTGTGACCCCTGAGACCTTGTGACAGTGCAGATGGGAGCCATGGGGGACCCACCCCCATAGTTCCTCTTAGTCTCCTACCCTGGGCTCTGACCCTGTCCTGGTGTGTCCCCCCCAGGCAATGACAGCGCCCAGGGCTCTGATGTGTCCCTCTCGGCTTCTAAAGGTGAGACCTGCCGTGGGGAGGGGCGGACAGATGGAGGCCTGGGCAGTGGCGAGTCTGTGGGACACTGTGAGCCTGAAGTGGGCTTTGAGAATGTCACCAGTCACAGCCACTGCCCTGAACCGGCTCATGATGATTGTCCTCCACAGCGTGAGGCCGCTGCCGTGTGGGGACTGAGTGATGGAAGACGTGTTCCCGCTCCCACTTCCTGAGGCAAGAACATCTGACTGGGTGGCTGGCCTGTAGGAAGACACCCATTGTCTTTCAGAGAAGTGTGAACAAGGAGCCGGGAATGCTGGTGAACCTTGAGCCCAGTCAAGGGCCAGAGCGATGCACCCATTGTTTAGTCCACACAGTGGTGGTTTAAGCCATTTCCTGTCCACATAGACTCTGCGTAAATGTCATATTTACTGACCTCTAAGATGGCCTGCCTGTGACCGGAATTGTTTCCCTGACTCAGTGCTCTTTGTGTATCCAACGGGGAATACAGGGTTGGCAAGGCCTGGGCACCAGGGGAGGTCCTCCCCGCTGTGTTGGGCTTCCCGCCCGGCCCCCAGTACTTCCAAATTATTATTTCTTGTCTGGTCTCTGTCCTTTGTGCGCCGCCCTCCCCCAGGTCCCATAGCCTGAACCACTCAGGATGTGGCTTGCACATCTGGTGCCAGGACGAGGGACATTGGAGAAGAGTTCGCCTAAAACAAACACAAAGCTTCACGGGCAAGGCGGGAAGCTTTCACTGGGTAGGTTGAGAGGAATTCACCGGGGTAGGTGGGGATGTTCACCACATGCAAAACCCACAGCCAGCTGCAGAGGTTGCTATTTGTACCTGGGGTGGGAGCGTCACTTCCTAGCCAGGCTAGTGGGGCAGAATTCGGTTAAAAAGTAATGAACCTTATTGTAGACTCTTGGTTTGCATGCTTAAGAATAAAGAAATTAAAGTGTCAGGAGGGATTCTGCTATAGTTTTTGCAAGATAGTACGGAACATAACCCTTGGTTTGCTGAAGAAGGTACATTAGATGTTGGATGTTGGGAAAGAGTGGGTCAAAACTTGAAAAACAGCTCAGCAGCAAGAGACATCTGCATTCAGCCATTAGCTTATGAAAATGCCAACGCTGATTGTGAGAAATGCCCGACGCCTCTGAGAAAGAATAGCACCATCACAGAAATAATTCAAGCTTGTCAGAAGGTGTGAATGCTGGTCTCACTCTCCGTGTCCCTTCTGACACGGGGTACATGTTCCCCCGTCAGTGTCCCGCAGGCCCGGGTCCCTGCACACAGGCCTCTGTGGTCGGAGAGATGAGTCTTCAGGCTCCTCCTGTTCTGCCTCCTCCTAGGAGGTCAGTCCTGGGGGTGGAGACGCCGGGGGCCTGCAGGGAACCCCGTGTTTAAGCCGGGACCAGGGCGATCCGGAGGCCTGTCCCCTCGCTGCTCCCTCCTGGGCGTTATGCTAAGGTCCGTGCCCTTTTCCTGTCCACAGTGGACTGTGAGTGAGCGCCCTTGGAAGGTCCCAGCCAAAGGGAGAGGGAGGAGCGGAGGGTCCCCGCCCGCCCCGCCCGCCCGCCCCTGCGCGGCCTCCAGCCCAGCCTCCCCCAGCAGTGCGCAGGCGGGGGGACCGTGGTCGGACCCGCATCCACACTCCTCCCCGCTCCCGGGGTGCAGGCGAGCTCGGCGCGGGGCGCTCTCGGGCCTGGACCGGGGTGCGAGGGCCGACGGGGCCCGTCATGAAGTGTCCACCCTCCGTGGCAGCCCCGCCGCCCTGCGCACCCCTGTGCTGCGCCCCTGCTGCCCGCCCGGCCCCACCCCCTGGCGACCTCTGACCTGTCCCCGCCTTTCCCAGAGGGCCCCAGACTGGGACCCCCACAGGAGGCGCCCCTTCGGCCTGGCTTTGTCTCTTCGGATCTGCGCTGGGCTCTCCCCGGGTCCCCGCGGCCCCGCAGCCCGTTCCTCTGGAGCTCAGACCGCCCTCCGTCTGCAGGCTCCGCAGTGTGTCCGCGTCAACCCCCCCCCACCACCCCCCCCCGCTCATCCCAGTGGGTGGCTGTGATGCACGGAGCTGCCGCGCATATCAAAAAAGGGGGGCCCTGTGGCCCAGCCCTGCCCCCCTCTGCCCCGGGAATCAGGGGGACACACGTCCCTCCCCGCCAGCCGTCCCCTGTGGGTCCGCCCCCTGAGCCGCTGCCCCTCACTGAGCGGGGGACACGCGGGCTGGCGTCGGGGGCGCAGAGAGGCGGGCGTGGGGGGCTCCAAATGCCTTTCACCCCAGAAGCCCCAGGCGCTTTGCAGACTCTGCCCCAGGCCGCCCTCCAGGGAAGGGGTGATGGGGATGAGGGCACCCTCCGGGGAAGGGGTGATGGGGATGAGGGCACCCTCCGGGGAAGGGGTGATGGGGAAGGGGTGATGGGGTGAGTGCGCCCTCCAGGGAAGGGGTGATGGGGGTGAGGGCTCCCTCCGGGGAAGGGGTGATGGGGGTGAGTGCGCCCTCCAGGGAAGGGGTGATGGGGATGAGGGCACCCTCCGGGGAAGGGGTGATGGGGTGAGGCCGCCCCTGGCCAGACCTGCTGCTCCTGGTTCCTACAAGGACCCGTGCCTGGGGTGGAGGTACCGAGGGTGTGGGGACAAGGGGAACATGGAGTGGATGGGCGGAGAGCAGGCGGGGGAGGGGGGGCTCTGTGGGAGCCGCGGGGAGGGGAGGAGGGTCGCTGGAGGCCCCTCTCCTGAGGACAGGGATGGTCTCCGGCTGTGCCTCTCCTGGGACAGCCCTGGGGGTCAGAGAACACCCCAAAGAACGGGCCTCCCAGGCTAGCGCTTCCGTCCCCACGGGCCCCGTCCTGCTGGGCCAGAGGGTCTGGAAAGGAGGCGCACAGGGGAGCCAGCCAGGAGGCACCAGGAGCTGGGGAGATGAGAGGGCAGGAGGGCCACAGGGTGGCGCTTTGGGGACACAGGGCGCCCAGCACAGACCAGAGAGGGAGGGAGGGAGGGATTGGAAATGGCCCCAGAGCTGACCTCCAGCCAGACGAGGGCAGGAGAAGCGGGGCGCCCAGTGTGGGGAGCCTGGGCGAGCAGCTGGGAAGCGCTGCTCAGTGATCTCAGTGAGTGAGTCCGGGCCTCTCTGTCCATCTGTGATTCAGCTGAGAGGACACATCGGCAGCCACCTTGCTGCCAGCATGGAGAACCCAGCCACGGTTATGATGATCCTGCCTGCCCAGCCTGCCTGATCATCCCTAACCACTCTCCCCTGCCAGCCTGATCACCCCTAACTGCTCTCCCCTGCCAGCCTTATCACCCCAACCGCTCTCCCCTGCCAGCCTGATCACCCCCAACCGCTCTCCCCTGCCAGTCTGATCACCCCTAACTGCTCTTCCCTGCAAACCTGATCACCCCTAACTACTCTCCCCTGCCAGTCTGATCTCTTCTAATTGCTCTCCCCTGCCAGCCTGACCAATCCTAACCACTCAGTCCTGCCAGCCTGATTGCCCCTAACCATTGCCTAAGCCCCTGTCACCTTGGCTTTGTCCAAAAGGATGCCCAGTCTAAATAGCATGTTACCCCTTTATTAGTACAGATGTTTCATGAGCTATAGAAATGTTTGAAAAGGTATGTGCAGGGGCTGGGAGCTGGGAGCCCCACCGTGGGCAGGGGTGGGGAGGGAGGGAAGGACAGCAGCAGCCGCCAGCCTGCTCCCCTGGTTCCCAGGCCTCTCTTACCTTCACTTATTTTAAAGTAAAACTCTCACATTCACACCCACACGCACCTGTGAGCCCCCCAAACCTCTCCCCCTGCCCTCAGCACCTCTGCTCCGGGCCCTCCCTCAGGGCCTCCCACTCAGGTCTGAGGGCCGGATGGGGAAACAGAGACCGAGCACAGGGTGGGCGAGAGAGGGCGCTGGGCCCACCCCTGCCTGCCGCCTCCTCCTGTGGGTGAGGTCCCTGGTGTCCTGTCTCTGAGCCCCAGTTCCCTCAGCTGTCACAGGACAGGCCCCACAGCCTGTCCCCCCTAGCCCCAGGTGCAGGGGGGAGGAGGGGACAGGAAGGCGCTTTGGGAATGTGGGAGCCCGGGGAGGGGGTACAGGAGGGGTCCTAGCACCCCGGGGCGCCTGCCAGTCCCATGGGGCTGCCCTGAGGGTGGAGCAGGGACCCCTAGCCTGCCCCTCCCCCGCCCGGCCTGCCTCAGTGGAATGGGAGCATATGGCTAGGGGTTAGGAGAGGGGGAGGGAGCACTCCCTGAGTGTGTGTGTGTGTGTGTGTGTGTGTGTGTGTGTGTGTGACAGAGACAGAGACAGACAGAGACAAATTGACAGAGCCACGCAGAGCTCACACCGCTGCCCCCTCTCCCAGCCCACTGGACTGGGGTCAGGGGTGGCACAGACAGAAGCTGGTGACCCAGATGGGGTGGCGGTGGCAGGAGGGGTGTGCCCGCCTCCTGGGGGGCGTGGTGGGAGCTGGAGGGCCTGGGCTGAGGGCCAGCCTCCCATCCCCGCTGGCTGTTCACCGCTGTGCTCCCGCCCTCCTGGCGGCTCCAGCTTGCCCCTCAGGAGGAGGGGGGGGCGTCCCGCTCAGGGGCTTCCCCTGGGAACCAGCTCTTCGCAGGACCCAGCAGGAGGGGCGCACACGTCATCACCAGCAATGGCACTCATCCACCTCTTTGTAGTTCGGGGGAGGGCCTGGCGGTGGAGTGGCAGCCTGGGGGACACCACTGCCCAGTGGTTGGGTCTGGTCGCTGGTGGAGAGCAGATGGCAGTGCCCAGGCATGACCTGTGCGGGGCCACGGGCCCTGGTGGGGCCGGGCTGAGCCCTGGGGGCACCATGGGGCCTGTGCCCAGCTCTCTTGCTCCGGGGCCTCCTCTCCGCGCTGGGGCCACAGCGGGGACCCGTCTGCTTGGGGGGCTCGGCCGGGAGAGACGCCAAGTCTTCCCGCCCCCAACTCAATTCTGGATTCAGGGGTCCCCTGCTCACAGAGGGCCGCCCCTCTGGGCACCGGGGCACCATTCGTCCTGCTGTGGGTGGGGCGCGTGTAGCAGACCTGCAGGTGCTGCTCCCTGCGCCCTCCTCGCCGCCTCCCCCTCCTCTGCCTCCTTATGGGACCTGAGCCAGGGCTGAGCTCGCAACTGCCCCCTGCCCCTTCACCCACCCCTGCCCCGCTCATCCCGCCCTTGCCACTCCCACCCCGCCCCTGCCCCGCTAACCCCGCCCCTGCCCCACTCACCCCTCCAATGCCCACTCATTCAGCCCCTGCCCCAATCACCCCGCCCCTACCCCATGCATCCTGTCCCTAACCTCCCCATCCCATCCTAATCCTAATTGCCATCATCATCCTAATCGTCATCCCCATCCCATCCCATCCCCATCCCATCCCATCCCCATCCCATCCCCATCCCATCCCATCCCATCCCATCCCCATCCCCATCCCCATCCCATCCCCATCCCATCCCCATCCCATCCCATCCCCATCCCCATCCCATCCCATCCCCATCCCCATCCCCATCCCATCCCATCCCCATCCCATCCCATCCCCATCCCATCCCATCCCCATCCCCATCTCCATCCCATCCCCAACCAATCCCAATCCCCAACCCCATCCCCATCCCATCCCCATCCCATCCCATCCCCATCCCATCCCATCCCCATCCCCATCCCCATCCCCATCCCCATCCCATCCCCATCCCATCCCATCCCCATCCCCATCCCATCCCATCCCATCCCATCCCCATGCCATCCCCATCCCCATCCCATCCCCATCACATCCCATTCCATCCCCATCCCCATCCCATCCCCATCCCATCCCATCCCCATCACCATCCCATCCCCATCCCATCCCATCCCATCCCATCCCCATCCCATCCCATCCCCATCCCCATCCCCATCCCATCCCATCCCCATCCCCATCCCATCCCATCCCCATCCCATCCCCATCCCATCCCATCCCCATCCCCATCCCCATCCCCATCCCATCCCCATCCCCATCCCATACCATCCCCATCCCCATCCCATCCCATCCCCATCCCATCCCCCATCCCATCCCCATCCCATCCCCATCCCATCCCATCCCCATACCCATACCCATCCCCATCCCATCCCATCCCCATCCCATCCCCATCCCATCCCATCCCCATCCCCATCCCCATCTCCATCCCATCCCCATCCCCATCCCCATCCCATCCCATCCCCATCCCATCCCATCCCATCCAATCCCCATCCCATCCCATCCCCATCCCCATCCCATCCCCATCCCCATCCCATCCCATCCCCATCCCCATCCCATCCCATCCCCATCCCCATCCCATCCCCATCCCATCCCCATCCCATCCCCATCCCCATCCCCTTCCCATCCCCATCCCATCCCATCCCATCCCCATCCCATCCCCATCCCATCCCCATCCCCATCCCATCCCCATCCCATCCCATCCCATCCCATCCCCATCCCCATCCCCATCCCATCCCCATCCCCATCCCCATCCTATCCCCATCCCCATCCCATCCCCATCCCCATCCCCATCCCATCCCCATCCCATCCCCATCCCCATCCCCATCCCATCCCCATCCCATCCCATCCCATCCCCATCCCCATCCCATCCCCATCCCCATCCCCATCCCCATTCCCATCCCATCCCCATCCCATCCCATCCCATCCCCATCCCCATCCCATCCCCATCCCCATCCCCATCCCCATCCTATCCCCATCCCCATCCCATCCCATCCCCATCCCCATCCCATCCCCATCCCCATCCCCATCCTATCCCCATCCCCATCCCATCCCATCCCCATCCCCATCCCATCCCCATCCCCATACCCATCCCCCATCCCATCCCCATCCCATCCCCACCCCATCCCATCCCCATCCCCAACCCCATCCCATCCCATCCCCATCCCATCCCATCCCCATCCCCATCCCCATCCCATCCCATCCCCATCCCATCCCATCCCATCCCCATCCCCATCCCATCCCATCCCCATCCCCATCCCATCCCATCCCCATCCCCATTCCATCCCATCCCCATCCCCATCCCATCCCCATCCCCATCCCATCCCATCCCCATCCCCATCCCATCCCCATACCCATACCCATCCCCCATCCCATCCCCATCCCATCCCCATCCCATCCCATCCCCATACCCATACCCATCCCCATCCCATCCCATCCCCATCCCATCCCCATCCCATCCCATCCCCATCCCCATCCCCATCTCCATCCCATCCCCATCCCCATCCCCATCCCATCCCATCCCCATCCCATCCCATCCCATCCAATCCCCATCCCATCCCATCCCCATCCCCATCCCATACCCATACCCATACCCATCCCCCATCCCATCCCCATCCCCATCCCATCCCATCCCCATCCCCATCCCCATCCCATCCCATCCCCATCCCCATCCACATCCCCATCCCATCCCATCCCCATCCCCATCCCATCCCCATCCCCATCCCCCATCCCATCCCCATCCCATCCCCATCCCATCCCATCCCCATCCCCATCCCATCCCATCCCCATACCCATCCCCATCCCCATCCCCATCCCATCCCCATCCCATCCCATCCCCATACCCACACCCATACCCATCACCATCCCATCCCATCCCATCCCCATCCCATCCCATCCCATCCCCATCCCCATCCCATCCCCATCCCCATCCCCCATACCCATCCCCCATCCCATCCCCATCCCATCCCATACCCATCCCATCCCATCCCCATCCCATCCCATCCCCATCCCATCCCCATCCCATCCCATCCCCATCCCCATCCCCATCCCTATCCCATCCCCATCCCCATCCCCATCCCATCCCATCCCCATCCCATACCATCCCCATCCCATCCCATCCCATCCCATCCCCATCCCATCCCATCCTCATCCTCATCCCCATCCCATCCCCATACCCATCCCCATCCCCCATCCCATCCCCATCCCCATCCCATCCCATCCCCATCCCCATCCCCATCCCATCCCATCCCCATCCCATCCACATCCCCATCCCATCCCATCCCCATCCCCATCCCATCCCCATCCCCATCCCCCATCCCATCCCCATCCCATCCCCATCCCATCCCATCCCCATCCCCATCCCCATCCCATCCCCATCCCATCCCATCCCCATCCCATCCCCATCCCATCCCCATCCCCATCCCATCCCCATCCTCTTGGTGTCTGTTGTTTCTTTGCTCTTGTGGACACTATTCCTGTTCCTGCTTCCATGAGTGGGTTCTGGTCTCATTCTCTGGGTGTCCCCATCTGACAGCAGCAGTAGGCAAGCTCCCCGTCAGTGTCCTGCAGGCCTCTGTGGTTGGATTGATGGGTGTTCAGGCTCCTGCTCTGCCTCCTTCTGGGGCCTGAACGTTCCAACCCTCTGATCACCTGAGTCTTTCTGGGGATCAGCCCCCACCCTGATGCTCTCCAGGCCCCTCAGCCAAGAGCCATCTCACCAGCATCCCAAAGACACCTGTCACTCAGGAGGTGCCCAGGGTTCAGGAGCTCAGTGACAGGAGCCAAGTGTAAAGCCAGGCACTTTGTCTCATCCCACAGGTCTCTGCCCACAGACCCATGAATAGCCAACCCGTCCCAATAGTAAAGGATGCTGGCACCTTACTAGAGTCCACTCACTCATGAACAAGAGTCCAGTCCATCCTCCTGTTGAGGATTGATACATGGTCCACACATGTATGAAAACTGCCCATCAGTTTTAGCCAGAGGGGAAACTCAAGTTCAGCCACCATGTGATATTGGTGCCCACCTCCCAGGAGAACAGTAAGGAAAGAGTGAGACAATGTCAGTTGTTAGCAGGAAGTGGAACTCATGTTATCTCTGATATATTTCTGGTTGGGGAGTGCATTGTTTCAAATACTTTGAAAATGCGCTGGCAACACTCACTACCTCCAGCATTGGGCAGTCCTCACCACACCCAGTGCCCCAGCAATTCCCCTCCTGGTCATATCCCCAATAGACACACATACATATGTGTGCCAGGACATATGGAGAACTTTCTCATAGCTGCACAGTTTGCAAAATCTGTGTATAAGATGAATGCACATGAGAAGTAGAGGAGGATTGTGCTGTGTCCACAGGACAGAACCTGTAGCCCTGAGCGTGGATCCCCTACAACCACAAGAGCCACTGGGAGGAGGAGGACATGGTGTGGAGAGAGAGCAGGTGCAGGGAGGCGGCCGCTGTAGCTTTCCTTCCCTCAGAAGCTGCGGGAACTCACGTGGTTTGTAGAAACCAAGGCGGTGGAGAATCGGGATGGGGGCGGGTTGTGACCAAAAGCGATCAGCTGCGGTGCGGGGATGTTCTGTGGCGGTTGTGGACCCACCTCCACCTGTGAGAACCCAGGCTTTGTTCAGGGTTTGCCCTGGGTGCGCTCATTCCTCTTCTCACTCATTGTGTACATTTTCTCTTTGTTATTTCACCCCATTTCCTATGTGTCCCAGTTTACTTCTCAACTCCAAAGAATGTTGTGGGGCCAAAACCAGTGTTGTTCAGTGGTAAGCGTGTCAGCCTGTGGGCTGAAAGGACTCAGGTTTGATTCTAGTCAAGGGCATGTACCTTGATTGCCAGCACATCCCCAGTGGGGGTCGAGGGTGTGCAGGAAGTGGCTGATTGATGTTTCTCTCTCATTGATGTTTCTGGCTCTCTATCCCTCTCCCTTCCTCTCTGTAAAAAAATGAATGAAATATATTTGAACACATAAAGAAAGAATGTTGTGGGTATCTCTCCCTGTCCTGATGATTACTTCTCTGAATCCTGTCTCTGTGTCAGGAACAATTCTTTGTGAAGAAATCCTCAAACTAGAGAAGAAGGAGGAGAGAAGGAGGAATAGAGTGGGGAGGAGGAGGAGAGCTAGTGGCTGTCTACAGAGGGACAGAGAGCAGGACTGTGTGGGTGTCTAAGGAAGCCCATCACTGTCTCCTGCAGGGTCATGTGGACATTAGGGATCCCAGGACTCTGGGCAGGGTTAGCACAGCTCCCAGGGGACAGTCTCAGGCTTCACACCCTGGGGCCACCCCAGGAAGGACTATGGCCTTTCCATCAGGTGAGGGACCAACCTCCTGACCCAGGGTAGAGGCTCAGCCTGCGCCCATCCTGCTGTCAGCCTGACGTGGGAGCAGGGGAGCCCTGAGGACAAGCCACGTGGGGATGGGGTGTGGTTGTACAATGAATGGAGGGGAGGAATGTGACACAGCCGTGGGGTTCACTTCACCCCGTGGAACAGCTGTGCTCTGAGCTCTGGACCGTCCTCAGGGGACACAGGCACCTGTTTCTGTCCATTGTTCAGCTGCTCCTCAGGACCATGTGGTTAAGTGCCCAATTACCACTAATCAGCAGCGGCTGGTGGAAATGTGATAGGGGTAAATATCTACTTTCAGAGACGCCCCAGACTCTCCATACAAACAATCCACCCTCCTTCCTGACTCAGGTAAGCTCTAAGGAACCTGTTCCCACATTCATCCATCCAAACACCCAGGCATCTAACCATCTGTTTATCCACCCCTCTACACAGTCATCCAGCCAGCCAGCCAGCCATTCATCCACCATCCATCCATCCACCCAGTCATCCAACTACCCCTCTATCCACTCATCCACCCATCCATCCATCTACCCATCTACCCACCCATCCATCAATCCATCCATCCATCAACCACCCCTCTATCAACTTATCCATCCATCCACCCATCCGTCCAACCATCTGTGCAACCATCCGTCCATCCATCCATATATCCAACAACCAATCTATCCACCAACCCATCCACCAACTCATCCATCCATCCATCCATCCATCCATCCATTCATCCATCCACCCACCCATCCATCCATCCATCCAAGCACCCCTCTATCCACCCATCTGTCCATCCTCCCATCCATCCATACATCCATCCAACCACCTCTCTATACACCCATCCATCCATCCATACATCCATCCAACCACCTCTCTATACACCCATCCATCCATCCATACATCCATCCATCCATCCCACCGCACCTCTACCCACCCTTCCATCCATCCACCGATCCAACTATCCATTCATCCATCATTCTATCCATCCATTCATCAATCCATCTATTCATACATCCAACCATCTGTCTACCCACCCTTCCATCCACATACCCATCCATCCATCCATCCATCCATCCATCAATCCCTCCATCCATCCATCCAACTAACCCTCTATCCACCTATCCATGCATCATCCCATCCATCCATCAACCACACCTCTATCAACCCATCCAACCACCCATCCATCCAACTGCCCCTCTATCTACCCCTACATCCATCCACACAACCATCCATCCATCCAACCACCCCTCTAGCCATCCATCATTACATCCATACATCCATACATCCATACATCCAACCACCCCTCTATCCACCAACCCATCCACCAACACATCCATCAATCCATCCATCCAACCACCCCTATATCCACCCATCCATCCACACACTCATCCATCCATCCAACTAACCCTCTATCCATCCATACATACATACATACAAACATACATATATACATCCACTCATCCAACCACCCCACTACCCACCCATTCATTCATCCATCCATCCATCCAACCATCCCTCTATCCACAATTCCATACATCCAACCAAGCACCCTTTAATAAACCATCCATCCATCCATCCATACATACATCTATCCAACCACCCCCTACCCACCCATTCATCCATCCATCCTCCCATCCACCCAGCCATCCAACCACCCCTCCATCCACCCATCCATACATCCAACCAACCACCTCACTATTCACCTATCCATCCATCCTCCCATCCATCCATCCATCCATCCATCCATCCATCCATCCATCAATCCATTCATCCAATCATCCAACCACCTCACTACCCATCCTTCCATCCATCCATCCATCCATCCAACTACCCATCTTTCCACCCATACATCCATCCAACAACCCCTTTATCAAACCACCCCCTACCCACCCATTCATCCATCCATCCATCCATCCATCCATCCATCCTTCCAACCACCCCTCTACCCATTCATCCATCCATCCATCCTCCCATCCAACCACCCATCCATCCAACTACCCCTCAATCAAATCATCCATCCACCCATCCATCCATCAAACCACCCCTCTACCCATTCATCCATCCATCCTCCCATCCATCTATCCACCCATCCATCCAACCACCCCTCTATCAAATCATCCATCCACCCATCAAACCACCCCTCTATCCACCAACCCATCCACCAACCCATCCATCCATCCACCCAATGACCCCTCTATCCACACATCCATCCATCCATCCAACCACCCCTCTATCCTCCCATTCATCCATCCATCCATACATGCATCCATCCAAACACCCCACTACCCCCCTATCCATCCATCCACCCGTCTACCCATCCATCCAATCGCCCTCTACCCACCCTTCCATCCATCCACCCATCCATCCATGAAACCACCCCTCTACCCACCAACCCATCCACCCAACCATCCATCCATCCAAACACCCCTCTATCCAGCGGTCCATTCATCCAACCAACCGCCACTCTACACACCCTTCCATCCATCCACTCATTCATCCATCCATGCAACTACCCCTCTATCCACTCATCCATCCATCCAACCACCCCTATATCAACCCATTCAGCCACCCCTCTATCCAGCAACCCATCCATCCATCCATCCATCCATCCATCCATCCATCCATCCATTCATCCATCCATCCAAACACCACAGTATCCACCCATTCATCCATCCACCCAACCATCCATCCATCCAACCACCCTTCAATCCACCCATCCATCCATCCATCCATCCATCCATTCAACCATCCATTGACCCACGCATCCATCCATCCACCGATCCATCCATCCACCCATCTAACCAAACGCCCCTCTACCCACCCTTCCATCCATCCACCCACCCATCCATCCATCCAACCACCCTTCAATCCACCCATCCATCCATCCATTCAACCATCCATTGACCCACGCATCCATCCATCCACCGATCCATCCATCCACCCATCTAACCAAACGCCCCTCTACCCACCCTTCCATCCATCCACCCACCCATCCATCCAACTTCCCCTCTATCGTCCCATCAATCCCTCAATCCATCCAACCGCCTCTCTATCAACCCATCAATCCACCCATCCATCCATCCAACCACCCATCTATCCTCCAACCCATCCATCCATCCATCCATCCATCCAACCAACTACCCCTCTATCTACCCATCCATTATTGAAATTGTGTCGTTTAATTTCACCCAGTTTCCTATTCTGTTTCTTTCTTACTTTTAGATTCTGAGGGAATCTCTGTCTGTCCTAATTATTACTTTCCCTAAATCCTGTCTGTATGTCAAGAATAATTCTCTCCAGGGTAAAACCTCAAAAAAAGAAGCTGAAGCAGAAGTGGAAGAAGAGGAGGAGGAGGAGGAGGAGGAGGAGGAAGAAGAAGAAGAAGAAGAAGAAGAAGAAGAAGAAGAAGAAGAAGAAGAAGAAGAAGAAGAAGAAGAAGAAAGGGGAAGAGAATGTGGAAGAGGAGGAGAGGTAGTGGTTATATAGTGAGACACCAAAGAGCAGGACTGTGTGGGAGGCTTAGGCAGCCCATCACGCTCTCCTGCGGGGTCGTGTGGACATTGAGGATCCCAGGACTCTGGGCAGAGTTAGCACAGCTCCCAGGGGACAGTCTCAGGCTTCACACCCCTGGGGTCCCCGCAGGAAGGACCCTGGTGTTTCCATCAGGGGAGGGACCAGCCTCCTGACCCAGGGGAGAGGCTCAGCCTGCGCCCATTCTGCTGTCAGCCTGACGTGGGGAGCAAGGGAGCCCTAAGGACTGAGCCACGTGCGGATGGGGTGTGGTTGTACCATGAATGGAGGGGAGGAACATGACGCAGCCTTGGGGTTCACTTCACCCAGGAGAACAGCTGTGACTCGGAGCTCAGATCCGTCCACAGGGGACGCAGGCACCTGGTCCTGCCCTGTCGTTCAGCTGCTGGTGAGGACCCGAGGACAGTCCTCAGGACGGAAGGTGGAGGAGATGCTCTCCCAGGCTTGGGGTGGGCTTCCTACAAACCCGGTCGGGGCACAGGGATCCATGGGGTTGGCTTCCCACAAAATGGGATCCATCCGCGTCAGAGCGCCCTCTGCTGGTCAGGAGAGGAACGCCCCGCCAGCTTACTCAGTGGCCCTCCCTCAGACCCACCTCAGGAGTGCTGGGAACTGCCCTGCTCCCTGGGGTTCCCTGCTCTGCCTGACACATGAATGGCCCAATGAGCAGTAACCTCCGCCGGGCGGGGAGAGATGTGGGTGGGGATAACGTCGCTCCCCTTTGGAGACGTCCCAGCCCCTCCCCGCAGACAGATCCACCTGTGCCTCAGGTGACGTGACACTGGCATCTCTGTGGGAGGATAGGGTCCAGCAACCCTGTCCCTGTGACCATAGACTCAGGGATACCAGCTCATCATGGATGGCACATCCCTGCCCCTCCCTTACCGGGCCTGCCTCAGTGGATTGGGAGCACAGTGGCTAGGGGTGAGGAGAGGGGGAGGGAGCAATCCCTGAGTGTGCACGTGTGTGTGTGTGTGTGTGTGTGTGTGTGTGTGTGTGAGAGAGAGAGAGAGAGAGAGAGAGAGAGAGAGAGAGAGAGAGAGAGAGCCACACAGAGATCACACCGATGCCCCCTCTCCCTGCCCATTCGGACTGGGGTCAGGGGTGGCACAGACAGAAGCTGCCTCCTTTGGGCCTGGGCTGCTCTGCAGAGTCCAGCTCCGGCTCCTCAGTCTGGTCACGGACCCCAGGGGATCCTGGGAGCCGCGGTCGCCCAGCTCCAGGGCTGAGTCCCAGGGCTCAGGGATTGTCGGACCAGCCTCCTGGGGAGGGAGCACCCCAAGCCCACCCCTGAGGGGCGGAAGGTGGGCAGGGTCTCCCTGGAGGAAGCGCAGCGCCCTCCCCGCCCTCCTGGGGCTGCAGGAGCCCCGCGCACAGCAGCCCCAGCTGCTCCCCAGGCCCAGCCCCTGGGACCCCGGACCCCGCAGCTCAGGGGAGCGCTGCGCCCTCAGGGCCCAGAAAGCGCTGCCCGAGGCCCCCCCCACCTGCAGCTCTGGGCCTGGGGCCGCTGCATCCGCCTCCTCCGGGGCCTCCCCGCTGGCCATTCCCTGTGGCCAGGCCGCCCAGCCAAGCCCGGACCAGGCAGTGCGCCCCGAGCCATGTCTCAGGTTTGTCATCGGACCCAGCCCCCCGGGGGGGGGGGTGGTTTCGGCCACGGGGCAGCGGCCCTTCCCCGGCGCAGGGGCTGAGTCTGGGCCAGGCCTGTCCTTCCTCAGGACGGTGCCTCCTTCCTTCAGGGACACGGGGTCTCCTGAGGCCACTGGGTCTGACGGGGGGGGGGGGAGGCGGCAGGCCGGGGGTCCCCACAGAGCCCCTGGGGTTCCAGGTGGAGGAGACAGCGGAGCCCCTAGGGGAGCTGCGGGGCCTCGGAGGAGGAGTGATGGCTCCTCCCTCCTGGGCGCTGTGAACCACGTGGGGCTTTGAAGGTGGTCTCATGCCCTGGCCAGTGTTGCTCAGTGGATAGAGCATCGCCCTGCAAATTGAAGGGTCCCGGGTCCCATTCTGGTCCAGGGCACAGGCCTGGGGTGCAGGCTCCTCCTCAGTAGGGGGGGGGGGTGTAGGCAGCTGCTCCATGATTCCCTCATCATTGAGGTTTCCACCTCTACCTTCCTCTCTGAAATCAATAAAAATATTTTTTCCAAGAGAAAATAAAATACAAACGGTCTCTATTACACAAGAGTATTTCTTAATTAAATAATATTAATAATCTAGAGAATAAGAGAGAAATATGCAAATTAGGCCAGGACATCAGGACCAGCTCAGAGCAACCCCCAGCCCCCCGCAGACACACACCAGGGCTGGCGGCAGCTTGGGGTCCCCCCCTCCCCCTCCCCTGGTGCCAGCTAGCCCCGAGGCCACTCCCCGGGGGTTGGGGGGCAGGCACAGCGCGCTGTTGCCCTGGGGGCAAGGCTCCAGCAGACCCAGGGCCCTGCCCAGAGGGGCCGGCTGAGCTGGGGGGGGCAGACTGTGGCTGAGGCCGCTCCCCACCCGCAGTCAGTAGGACACCCGCTGAGGGCGCCCCGACTGTGAGGGGGCAGGCTGGGCTGAGGACACCCACCAGAGCACGAACTTCCTGCACTCGCCCTTAGTAGTAATAATAATAACAACAACAACAGTAATAATAACAGCATTAATAGTCCTTCCTGGGGTCTGTCCATGCTAAGGGGGCGCTCAGCTCACACCCCTCTCCCCTCCCCGGACCCAGCCCCCTTTGCAAGGAGGAAGCCCCGCGATGAGCCCCCATCCCCATCCCCGGGGCTCCCCTCCCTGCGGGTCCCTGTGGTCGGTGCGGGTCAGGCGGGGCTCCGTCCAGCGGGGACTCACTCTCCCATCCGCCCGGGACAGGCCGCGGCCCAGCGGCTGAGCGCGGCCCTGCGCCCGGGTCTGAGCGGGAGGAGGGGCCGCCCCCGCCCGGAGCTCCGCGTCCCCTCCTGGCGCTGCGCGGGGGCCCCCTCCAGGCAGCGGGGACGGGGCGCTGGCGCTGGGAGAGCCCCGCCCTGGGAGGGAGAGCAGCGCCGGGAGGGGTGGGCTGCCCTGGGGAGCCGCTCTTTCCGGTCCCCCTGGTCCAGGTCTGGGGGGGAGGGGACCTGGCGCTGAGCCCCGGGATGGAGGCCCCCCATCATGTCCTATAAACTCCTGAGCACAAGGGAAGCCTGGCCCCCCGGGAGCCTCCTTTTATGGGGGACCCGCCTCAGAGTCAGGGGGGCCGCCTCCCAGGGCTCCCCGGGGAGGAGCCCCGAGGTGAGCGCTCCCCACACACACCCCGCCCAGGGCTGCCCACGCGTCCCCTTCACACGGACACGCCCCGTGGACCCCGCGTGCTCCCATCACGTCATCGCTGGGGCCGCGGGCTGGGGGTCTTCACAGCTGGTCCCACGGGTCCCCCTCTCCCTCCCCCTCTTTCCTACAGCCACTTCCAGACGACTCTTCATTATTATTATTATTATTATTATTATTATTCCTCCTATTGATTTCAGGAGGAAGGAAGAGGGAGACATAGGAACACCCACGATGGGAGAGAGCCATGGCTAGGCTGCCTCCTGCACCTCCCCCTGTCCCCCTTCTGAGGACAGAGTCCGCAACCCAGCAGGTGGCTCCGGGGAATGGAACCCTGACCTCCGGGTTCAAGGTCGATGCTCAGCCGCTGAGCCACACCCGGCCTGGCCCACGGTTCCCTAACGGAATGAGGACACAGACACTGGGAGGGCTGGGGCTGGGGGAACTGGCACAAACCTTCTCAAACCTGAACATGAGAAGGAACCCCATGAACCAGGTGATTGGGGGCCTCCCTCCCTTGTGAGGCTGCACAGAGATGGGGAACCCCAAGCCTTGGAAAGTCCCTGAACAGCACAGCGCCTGGGCCAGGCCTCGGGGACAGGGGGACGGGCGCCCCGCGCAGGAGGAGGGTCAGGACCGAGTCCGGGGCCCAGGCCTGCGCTCAGGTCTCCGCAGGGCACAGAGTCTGGGGGGGCAGCTCCGTGGTGGGGACTCCCCAGCGCCCTGGTTTCACTTCTCTCCCAACCTGTTTCGGCGCCTCTTTCCTGGATACTCGTGACGTTTCCACAGCTCTCACTCCCATTGGCTGAGGGGCTACTACAGCAGCCAATCAGCGTCCCCGAGGCTCCCGGTTATAAGTCCTCTGCGTGAGCGCCCGGACTCAGACGCTCCCCAAACGGCCAGGATGCGGGTGCAGAAGCCCCCCACCCTCCTCCTGCTGCTCTCGGGGGCGCTGGTGCTGACCCCCGGCCGGGCCGGTGAGTGCGGGTCGGAGGGGCGGCTGTGCGGGGAGGAGCGCGGGGACCGGGGGGCGCGGGCCCGGGAAGGCGCGTGTCCAGCCCGGCCTGCCCCCCGTCCCCCCCAGGCCCCCACTCCCTGACCTATTTCCTCACCGTCGTGTCCCGGCCCGGCCGCGGGGAGCCCCGGTACCTGGAGGTCGGCTACGTGGACGACACGCAGTTCGTGCGGTTCGACAGCGACGCGGCGAGTGGGAGGACGGAGCCGCGGGCGCCGTGGATGCAGCAGCCGTGGGTGGAGCGGGAGGACCCGGGGTATTGGGAGGAGGAGACGGTGAGGAACAAGAGAAACGCACAGGCTTTCCGAGTGGCCCTGCAGACCCTGCGCGGCTACTACAACCAGAGCGAGGACGGTGAGCCGCGCTCCCGGCCCCTCACGACCCCCTCCCCACGGACGGGCCGGGGTCGCCCCGAGGGTCCGGGTCCGAGCGTCACCCCGAGGCGGCGGGACCCGCCCGGCCCCCCACCCCCGGGAGGAGCCCGCGGGGACTGTGACCCGATTTCACTTTCAGTTTCAGATTCAGTCCCCGCGGGGCGGGCGGGGCGGGCTGACCTCGGGGCGGGCTGACCTCGGGGCGGGCTGACCTCGGGGCGGGGTCAGGGTCCCACACCATCCAGGGGATGTTTGGCTGTGACCTGGGACCCGATGGGCGCCTCCTCCGCGGGTACATGCAATTCGCCTACGATGGCACCGACTACCTCGCCCTGAACGAGGACCTGACCTCCTGGACCACGGCCGACATGGCGGCTCAGATCACAAAGCGCAAGTGGGAGGAGGCGGGTGAGGCAGAGGATTGGAGGAGCTACTTTGAGGGCCCGTGTGTGGACTCACTGCGCATGTACCTGGACAAAGGGAAGGAGACCCTGCAGCGCGCAGGTACCAGGGGCCTGGGGGCCGCCCCCTCTCCCCCGGGCTGGGGCTCCTACAAGGAGACAGGACAGGGGTCAGTGTCAGACACCCCTCCTTGGGGTCAGGAACGGAGTCCCCCTAAATGTCCCGGTTAGGTTCCACAGGGACACACCCTCCTCTAAGGGTCAATTAGGGGTGCAGGGAGACCCCCTGCAATAACCCATCAGCGGTTCCAATGGGCCCTGCAGGGGATCTGGGACCAACGGGAACCTGTTCTCTCAGGCCCTGTGCACTGCCCCACACCCCCTGTGTCTGAGGCCTGACCCCAGCTTTTCTGACTCACATGGCCTCCACCCAGATCAGGACCTTTTCTCCCCTCAGAGACCTGCCTCCTGCCCTGGGCTGTGTCTCTCTGATTCTAGAACTTTCTAAAGACTAGGAGGTCCTTCCAGGTGCCTCTGTCCAGGCTGCTCTGTGTGCTGTGTGCTCCCTCCCAACCCAGGTGTCTGTCCACTCTCAGGATGGTCACATGGGCGCTGCTGGAGTGTCCCATGGAAGACGCAAAGTTCCTGCATGTTCTTCCCTCCCCTCAGACCCTCCAAAGGCACACGTGAGCCACCACCCCGTCTCTGCCCGGGAGGTCACCCTGAGGTGCTGGGCGCTGGGCTTCTACCCTGCGGACATCAGCCTGACCTGGCAGCGTGACGGGGAGGACCAGACCCAGGACATGGAGCTGGTGGAGACCAGGCCTGCAGGGGACGGGACCTTCCAGAAGTGGGCGGCCGTGGGGGTGCCCCCTGGAGAGGAGCACAGATACACGTGCCATGTGCAGCACGAGGGGCTGCCCGAGCCCCTGACCGTGAGATGGGGTGAGGAGGGCCATGGGCACAGAGCCTCTTCTCATGGCATCCGGGCCATGGAGGACCTCAGTGGGGTTGGGGCTGAAGCCTGGGGTCAGGGCCCTCACCCTCCCGTCCCTTGTCCTTTCAGAGCCGCCTTCTCACACCTTTATCATCATCCTGGGCATTGCTGGGGGCCTGGTCCTGCTGGGAGCTGTGGCTGGAGCTGTGATGTGGGGGAGGAGGCACTCAGGTGGGCAGGGGTGGGGTCTGAGTGTCTGCCTGACGGGGGGTTCAAGCCCAGGTAGAGGTGTGTCTGCCTCATTGACGGGAAGCACCACTCCCACCATTGTGAGGGCCAGTGTGGGGCTCTGTGCTCACACTCACTCTGTAGTGAGACCTGTGGGAAATGAGGGGCCCACTTCTCACTGGTGGTGGGAACCCCATTCTCAGCAGCACCAGGTTAGAGAGCAGGTCCCTGCTGAGCATAGAACTCTAGGAGGGCGGTGGGTCCAGTCCCCACCCATGCACTTCCCTCAGGTGTCCTGATCCTGCCCTGTGTCTGTACACTCGGTTCTGGAAACTTCTCTGGGCCCAAGACTAGGGCTTTCTTTAGGATCTTATGGCCCTGCCTCCTCCCTGGTCTCTCACGGGGTGTTTTCTTCCCACAGGTGGAATAGGACGGAGCTATGCTCAGGATACCAGTGAGTATGGGGTGTGAACCCTGAGAACCTGTGACAGTGCTGGGGCACACCACCCCATAATTCCTCTTAGTCTCCTCTCCTGGGCTGTGACCCCGTCCTGGTGTGTCGCCCACAGATAGTGACAGCGCCCAGGGCTCTGAGATGCCTCTCTCGGCTCTGAGGGTGAGACCTGCCGTGGGGAGGGATGGGAAGAGAGGAGACTGGGCAGGGGGGAGTCTGTGGGACACTGTGAGCATGAAGTGGGTTGGAGAATGTCACCAGTCACAGCCACTGCCCTGAACCTGCTCATGATGATTGTCCTCCACAGCGTGAGGCCGCTACCTTGTGGGGACTGAGTGATGGCAGGTGTGTTCCCGCTCCCACTTCTTCACTCAGGACCCTCTGATTTGTGTGTGTGTGTGGGGCTGGCACCGCCCTGCTCTCCACACTTTCCGGTCAGCAGAGGTGGGCTGAGCCCTCCCCATCCCCATCCCTGCCCCCATCGCCAATCCGGCCTTTGCTCCCTGGGGCTCTGGGCTGCAACTTTCTTCTCCGGATTGAAATGAGATGCTGATGTGACTGTTCATTTCTTGCCAGTAAGGTTTGGGGGTTTTTTAAAGAGAAGAGACCACAACTTGAGCGGAAATAAATATAAACACCAAGAACTCATGTGTTTGCTGTGCTGAGCTGTCCCAGGTGTGGACAGGGGAGGTATTGAAGACCGAATGTCGTCTCGGCCTGTGCCCTGGGGGTGCATCATGGACTTTGACCTGGTCACTCCTACACCGGGTCACCTCTCTGATCCTCTAACTTTGTCCCTCAGGGGAACCCTGTCCCACCAGGACCTGTGGTCACAGGGACTCCCCTCCCCCAGGCCTTGTCACGTGTCCTAATGCAGCACATCTCCAGGACCCTGGACAGCGAGCCTTCCTGGGGCAGGACAGCCTGGGTTCAGGCCTGGATGGGGCTCAGCACCCATCCTCTGGGTGTCTGTTGTTTCTTTGCTCTTGTAGACACTATGCCTGTTCCTGCTTCCATGTGTGAGTTCTGGCCTCATTCTCTGGGTGTCCCCCTCTCACAGCAGCAGGAGGCATGTTCCCCATCAGTGTCCCACAGGCCCATGTCCCTGCACACAGGCCTCTGTGGTTGGAGAGATGGGTGTTGAGCCTCCTCCTGCTCTGCCTCCTTCCTGGGCCTGAACCTTCCAGCCCTCTGATCAGCTCAGTCTTTCTGGGGATCAGCCGCCACCAAGACACTCTCCAGGCCCCTCAGCCAAGGGCCATGTCACCAGCATCCCAAAGACACCTGTCACTTAGGAGGTGCCCAGGGTTCAGGAGCTCAGTGGAAGGAGCCTGGGGAAAAGACAAGACACTTTCTCTCATCCCACAGGTCTCTGCCCACATACCCATGAATAGCCAACCGGTCCCACTATTTCAGGATGCTGGCACCTTACTAGAGTCCACTCACTTATGGACAAGAGTCCAGTCCATCCTCCTGTTGAAGATGGTTACATGGTCCACACAGATATGAAAACTGCCCATCAGTTTTAGGCAGAGGGGAAACTGAAGCTCATTCACCGTGTGATATTGGTGGCCACCTCGCAGGAGAGCAATAAGGGAAGTGTGAGGCAAAGTCAGTTGTTAGCAGGAAGTGGAGATCATGTTATCTCTGATGTATTTCTGGTTGGGGAGTGCATTGTTTCCAATACTTTGAAAATGCGCTGGCAGCACTCACTACCTCCAGCATTGGGAAGTCCTCACCACACCCAATGCCCCAGCAATTCCCCTCCTTGTCATATCCCCAATAGACACACATACCTATGTGTGTGAGAACGTATGGAGAACTTACTCATAGCTGCACAGTTTGCAAAATCTGTGTATAAGATGAATGCACATGAGAAGTAGAGGAGGATTGTGTTGTGTCCACAGGACAGAACCTGTAGCCCTGAGCGTGGATCCCCTACAACCACAAGAGCCACTGGGAGGAGGAGGACATGGTGTGGAGAGAGAGTAGGTGCAGGCAGGCGGCCACTGTAGCTTTCCTTCCTTCAGAAGCTGGGGGAACTCACGTGGGTTGTAGAAACCAAAGCGGTGGAGAATCGGGATGGGGGCGGGTTGTGACCAAAAGCTATGAGCTGCGGTGCGGGGGTGTTCTGTGGGTGTTGTGGACCCACCTCCACCTGTGAGAACCCAGGCTTTGTTCAGGGCTTGCCCAGGGTGAGCTCATTCCTCTTCTCACCCATTGTGTACATTTTATCTTTGTTATTTCACCCCATTTCCTATGTGTCCCAGTTTACTTCTCAACTCCAAAGAATGTTGTGGGGGCCAAAACCAGTGTAGTTCAGTGGTAAGCATGTCAGCCTGTGGGCTGAAAGGACTCAGGTTTGATTCTAGTCAAGGGCATGTACCTTGATTGCCAGCACATCCCCAGTGGGGGTGGGGTGTGTGCAGAAAGTGGCTGATTGATGTTTCTCTCTCATTGATGTTTCTGGCTCTCTATCCCTCTCCCTTCCTCTCTGTAAAAAAATGAATAAAATATATTTGAAAAAATAAAGAAAGAATGTTGTGGGTATCTCTTCCTGTCCTGATGATTACTTCTCTGAATCCTGCTTCTGTGTCAGGAACAATTCTTTGTGAAGAAATCCTCAAACTAGAGAAGAAAGAGGAGAGAAGGAGGAGTAGAGTGGGGAGGAGGAGAGTTAGTGGCTGCCTACTGAGGGACAAAGAGCAGGACTGTGTGGGTGTCTAAGGAAGCCCATTACTGTCTCTTGTGGGGTCACGTGGACATTAGGGATCCCAGGACTCTGGGCAGGGTTAG